>CAWUFW010001635.1:1800000-2369928 GCA_963921515.1 Calotriton arnoldi
GTGACAGTCTTTTCCTTCCATGCTAGATTGTGCTTAGTGAAAGGATTACGTCCCCTTAGGATTTGAAACGGGATGTATCCAGTGCCAGTTGGTGTGATTCGGTAGGCCCACAGCATACTCCTCACTTCCTTCTCCCAGTCCTTCCCCACTCCTATGGCTGATTGTACGGAACCCATTATGACACGGTTAAACCTTTCGGCTAGACCATTTCCCGCCGGATGGTAGACAGATGTGTGTTTGACTTTGATGCCATTTCGTTCCATGTATTTGTTCCACTTTTCCGATGTGAATTGAGGTCCATTGTTTTTCAGAGTGGAACGGGGGATCCCTTCTCTGAGGAAGGTAGCCGTAAGAAATCTGAGAACTGTTTCCGTGTCCATCTCCTCCTGTATGTCTAATTCGGGCCACTTTGAATACCGATCTATGAGAACTACTACATATTTCGGGGTTCCCTCTGCGTCCAACACTGGACCAAGAATGTCTATTGACAATTCCTCCCACGGGTTGGCCGGGTTGTCGAACTTCCCCAATGACGGGCGTATTAAGGTTTGTGATTTATCCGCTCTTTGGCACTGGTCACATTCCCGCACATGTCTCTCAATCTGATTGTCCATTGCTGGCCACCAGTACATCTGCTTGGTTCTCATCTTTGTTTTCACAATGCCCAAGTGCCCTTCATGCAACACTGCTAGTAGGTGTGGTATTAACGACGCGGGAGGAACTACTTTCTCCCCTCTAAACAGGAATGTTCCCTGGTCTCCTATGGATAACTCCTCCCGCACTTCAAAGAATTTCCTGTGTTCTGCCTTCAGGTGCCTTTTTTCTGGCCACCCTTGCAGAATGAAGTCCTTGATTTCCTTAACGTCTGGGTCATTTTCATAGGCTTGTTTCCATTCCTGACCACTTATCACTTTCTCATGATCTTCCGTGAATGCCACCCGGACTTCGTCCTCATCCGTACCTGCAGGGGCTTCCTCCATAGCTGAAGCTCGGCTGAGATAATCTGCCACTTTATTCTTAGCTCCTGGGATGTACTCCACATCATACCTGTAGTCTAACAATTTCAGGGTCATTTTGGCGATGCGGGGTGTAGCGCTCGCGTGACCACAGGACTCGAGTACTTTGACCAGGGGTTTGTGGTCTGTTTTAAGCTGAAATCTCGTGCCCCATATAAATTGGCGGAATTTCCCCATGGCCCACACCACAGCCAGCATCTCCTTTTCTATCACACTGAATTTCTGTTCTGTTGGTGACAATGACCTAGATGCAAAGCTGATGGTCGCCAGTTCTCCATTCTTCCTTTCCTGCATAAGGACTGCCCCTAGTCCTTTTTCGCTCGCATCAGTGGTCAATATGGATTCTCCTTGCAGATCATATCCTTGTAGGGGAACTGCTTTGCTGATATCCTCCTTGATTCTCTGAAACTCCCCTTGTGCCTCTTCTGTCCACCCAAAGGCCGTTTTGTCTCGTATGAGTAGTCGCAGGTGGTGTGTCTTGGTGGCAAAATGTTGCACAAATTTACTATAATATTCGGCCATCCCTAAGAATGATCTCACTTCTTCCTTGCTCTTTGGTGTGGGTGCTTCACATATCGCTTTGACATTGGCGTGTTTGGGCGTGATGCCTTGATCACTGATCTCATGACCCAAATATGTGACTGACGCCATTCCGAATCTGCACTTCTCCCATTCTGCCGTCAGGCCGTTCCTTTCCAAGATTTGTAACACTATTGCTAGCTTTTTGTTGTGGTCGGTTTGATCCTTGCCCATCACCAAGATGTCGTCTTGGAAGTATTGTACTCCCTCTATGTCTTTGAACAGTTTGTGCATCAACTTCTGGAATACCGCCGCTGCGGACGCCAGGCCGAATGGCATCCGGCGGAACTGGTAGCATCCAAATGGCGTTATGAAGGATGTCAGTTTACGGCTCGTGTGATGCAGGGCTATTTGATGATAAGCCGAGGCGAGATCCACGGTGGAAAACCATTTTATCCCCTTTGTTTTTGCTAGCATTTCATCTATTCTTGGTAATGGGAACTTTTCCACTATTATACACTTGTTCAACTCGCGTAGGTCCACGCACAAACGAGAACCTTGCCATTGGGTTTCATCGCCACCACCAACGGGGCCAGCCATTCCGAACTGTTTATTGGTTCGATGATCCCCTCGTCTTCCAATCTCTGCAGCTCTTGTTGTACTGCGTCCCTGATTGCTAATGGTATGTTCCTCACCTTGTGGGACACTGGTTTGGCGTTTTCCTTAAGGTCAATTCTGTGTGTAAATTTCGTTAGTTTTCCCACTCTTCCTCCAAACACTGTGGGGAATTCGCCTTTCATTTTTGTGAAGTTGGATTGATTGTCTATGCTGGTCATCAGGACTTGCGTGTCCCCTCCTGGGTTCAATTGTATGCCCAAGTCGCCTTGGTCCATCCATCCTAGAACAGAGGGACCCTTTTCAGCCACGTATAATTTGCACTCTGCACTACGATCCTTGAATTTGAATTTCAGGACTCGATATCCGACCATTGGGATGGGTTCTCCTGTGAATGTGACCGGACGTATGTCTGGGGGTTCGAGGTGTGATCCCAGGCTGGGTTTGAAGTTTTCACTCCACACTGTCCGTTGAATGATGGTATACGGAGATCCAGAGTCTGCCACCATTTTGATCAGAACTCCTCCCACTACCATGTCACATTGTGGTTTCTTGGAGCATCTGCAGTCTATGCCCAGTACTTGTTCTTCGATGCACAGCACATTGTCTTCTTCCTCTTCTCCTTCTTCAACTCCCATGGCTTGTGCTACGTACTTGACCGTTGGCCTCTTCACCTTGCGGCGACACACCTTTTCATAGTGCCCTACGATTCCGCAGTACATGCATTTGGCCCGGAAGGCAGGGCAACGTTTATCATATGCCGCATGGGATGGACTGCCGCACCGGTAGCACGTGGCTGTGCCCTCTTTATTCGGTTTCTTTGCCTGTGTTGGTCGTGGAGTCCATTTGGTTTGTACTTTCCCTTCTGCCGCCGTCGTTTTGCCCCTCTCTGGCGGTTCTGCTTCAGTGACTCTGTTGACCATGGGCCTCGCAGTAGTTTCTCTTTTCGCTGCCTCAGTGCATCTTTTGGATAGTTCCGCCTTTTTCACCATGGCTAGGACTTCCTTCAGGGTAGCGTCCCCATTTACCCATAGTTTGTCTTGGATCGCTGTGTTTGTCGTGTGCATGACTATTTGGTCTTTGATAAATTCGTCATGCAAGGCACCAAATTTGCATGTGATGGCTAGTTTCTTTAACGCCGCAACGTAGTCATCTATGGACTCACCCCCTGCTTGTTTCCTCTGTTGGAAGTTATATCTGTCTATGGACGTGCACACTGCCGGTCTATAATGGTTGTTTAGGTCTTCTATCGCGTGTCGGAATACGTCATCATCAGCGTCCTGTCGTTGTGTGGGGACCAGGTTCTGGAAGACCCTGATTCCTTCCGGGCCTAAGTTGTGGAGTAATATTCTCTTCTTCCTCTTGCTGGGGAATGCCTCTCCACTTTCATCTTCTATGGCTTTCTAGGTAGTTCATGAAATATTCTCTCCAATCTTCCCATTTCATCAAGGGATCGCCTGGTTTGGGTAGGAATGGGATTGGTGTCGTAAGTGAAGACGCCTGCGCACACATTTCGGCGCGTCTTTCTGGTATAGCTTCTTCCCCCCTTGGACTGCCCGGTGCACTTGTGCTTCTGGGGTGTGGTTGGTCTTGTTGGGGCCCCGAGGCACCCCCGTCGCTGTGCTGCACTTGTTCCGCCAGGGCCCTGGATGTCCAATAAGTGATTCTGGCGGGGTGACTTTGAGCCTACTGATGTGTTCTTTCCCTCCTTTATTGTGGGCTGTGTGTGACTACTTGCTCCGTGGGTGCTTGCTTGCTGTTGTACTGTCCTCTGCCACGCTCTCCTGCTGTATGACGTCCCTTGGCCAATGTTCCTCGTGGCCTACCTTGCTGTGCTCTCCGGTGGGTCCTTGTGTTGCCCCTTTTTTTTTTTTTTTTCCTTCGGATCCCAGTCTCGTCGCCACTGTAATGTTGCTAGTATTTCCAGGTAAAGGAGCTACACGTTTTAAGGGATAATTGTATTTATTCTATAATATGCAGGAGAGCGCCGGGAAACGCGTCCGGACTGCTCTAATCTCAGCGATCAATGCGCCCACAAAATGGCGGCCGCGCTCTACGTCATCACGCACTCGCGTAACGACTAGAGCGCGACACTACAAGTGAGTGTTGGATTACATACCTTACACATTGTACGGTACTTATGTGACAAGTACCTGTGTCCTTTCACCCTCTATACCTTCTCTTCCTCCTAGTATGAGTGAGGCTTTCCCATGACTCAATGACCTATCACTCAGAGAATGACAGTGCTTATCATGAACCACAAGCAACCATTATAAATATCCTTTTATACTGAATATTGCCACCACTGACTAGATCTATAACGGACAATTCCCAGTTACCGCAGTTTGATAGTACAACATGGACTCATCTGTTTACCAGATTGAGGGCTGAGAGTAAACTAAACCCGTCCAATATGGCCGCAAAGATGGGACTATGTGCCACTCCATTCACTAGTCTAGCATATATCATGTGAAACCCGAGGACGGGTTATGGATTGCACCTTGCGGTGCATGCCGTTTTTACCTTATGTATCCTCTGGTTGTTTTTTGTGCGACCTCCGAACTCTGGGGGCACTCTGTTTGGAGACTGATAGCGGTGTTTTTCGGCCGTGAATAATGACGTCACCAACCTTTTTGGCATACACGAGCACTCGTAGAGACTGCATCACATGACTCCTCGGACCGGCACTACATTATGTGCCACTTCCCGTAGCTCCGGTATCTACAGGCAACCAGAGGAGGGTAGGTCAAGGGAAAATGTCCCTTGTCCAGCAAGTAAGTGTGCGTTTGTCCTTCTGACATGTACTTTGTTTTTAGATTTGACAAACGAATTACTTTTCTAAAAACACTCAACAACGCGCCTGTTTCTCCCCCCCTCCCCTTGCACTACCCACCAGTTGTCCCGCAGCTATACCGGGACCCTCTGCTTTGCCTAAGGGGCTATTTACTGAACACCTTCGGGTAAGGCCGTGAGGCATATAAATGTGTCGATACAAATTGTACTAACCCAGAATCTTCAATGCCTTTTCCTTTGACAACCACTACACTACCTGAAGTTTCTAGGTATTATCACACTATACCTTTTAATGTCGAAGATCATTATTATGTGAGTGCTTATTGTGATTTTTAATTTTAACTGTAATTGTAACATCGTGCTCCACAATTTTATGGAGTACACACCAATGATTAATTCTGATTGTGCGACATCACTTGTCGCTGTAACTTTGGAGGAAGGTTCCTCTCCAATCTATGTCGCCCTTTGATTCCTACTTTGTGTTTTTTCTCTTCTCCCTCAGATGGAATCAGTTTGCTGCAACTAATCAGGGGCAGTATTGTTCTTCAGAAGTGGCCACCCTACATTTGAAAGGGGCCCCTTCGCTTAACAGAGGGTAGGATTGAACTGTTTCTCTTGGTCCTGATGAAATGCCGACTGATCCTTAGGGCAATTAAGGCATGAAACTTGTCGACCCAACCGTATCACTATAATCTGTAGCTATCAAGGTACATTGCTACTGGAGGATAGCACCACTGCTTTTAATTAGTCAAGGTACCTTCACCCAATAAACACATTCTTCTGGGTACCTTAGTCTATTTTACACACACCCCACCCTTTCCGCACAGTTCGCTCTCATGCATTTACATGATGGTGATTACGGATCAAAAGATCTCTGATAAAGAGCCCCCAGGCCCGTCAGGCATTGTAGCGCCGGCCTGACGAAGAGTGCCTTATGATGAAGCATGACACCCTGCCAGGTGTGTGTGGGCATTAAGATCTGACCATTCGGATCACTTGTGATCCAGGTGGTCAGCTTCATAATTCCACCACCCTGTGACTCCACCACTGACAAGGAACTACTCTGCCTTTATGGTTAGTCTACACCCTGGAATAGTCAAACTCTGGCAAGGAATAAATGCTTCTCCTCTTCCTCTGACATATTGTATATGTTGACCTACTCCTTGACGTTGACCTCTTATGATGGTGCGCCGGAGATCTGCTCCTTTTTTTTTTTGTTTAAATGTGTTTTTATTGATTTTCAAAAATTATAAGATTCCATTACAATTCAGGTATTAGAATTAAATTGTATTTGCATTTCAATACAGTTATGGCGCATGGGCCAAGGTACCAGTGAAAACATCTCTAAATTAAACATCAATGCATAACAGTTAGATCCGGTGTTTTTTATATGGATTGGTTAACCTGATAAACATAGGATTAGGCTGCTTGCAACACAACATTGGTATAACAGATAAAATATCACATTGGCTCCTATATTTGAACTTATATAATTAAATCATAGCAACACGATGCACTACTGATGTCTGCTAGCTGCAAAACTTTTTCACTCATCCGCACGCAGCGCCTGGGTATAGTCTAATTACTCTGTTCCCCAGCACACAAGGTGCATGCCACACTATGCTGGTCTTGATACATACTGTCTTAGCTGATGTGGACAGTGGTCAGTTGGTGGCTTGCACCCGGTTCACTAAACACGTTTCAGGGGCAGGTGTTGGTACAGGTCCTAGGACCCAACAGTGTTCCCTCGAATCTAGCTCACATTCAGTGCAGGTGGACCGGTAGGCCCCTCAGCCTGAGTCCGCCAGATTGCGCGGAAATCCGTCAGGATTACATCCCAGTTCACCGCGAGTGGTTGTTTACAAATACCCATTGTGTCCTCCCGACGCAGCGCCACACTCTCTGCCTGTGCCCAGCAGAGAAGAGATTGGAACCAGGCTCTCACCACAGGGGGGTCGGGGGACTTCCAGCGCTGTGTAATCAAATGCTTGGCCACTATGAGTCCCAGATCTATGTACAGAGATGTCACTTTATGCTTCCGGGATCTGCGATATCCCAGTATGCACACCTCCCAAGACCAATTCAGTTCTCACTCCGTGCACTGCGCTAGAGTCGTGGTGACGGCGCTCCAGTATGATATTAAAGCAGGGCAGGACCAAATAATATGGGACAAATCAGCTCCTGCCTCCCGACATCGCGGACAGTCAGAGTCAGTACGGTTAAAATACTTATTTATTTTGGCCGCCGTCAGGTAGGCTCTATGCACTATGTAGTATTGGATAAGTCGGAATCTTACATTGCCTGGGATTCGGGCGGGACCCTCAAGAATGGCCAACCCTTCGTGGTCGGCACATGGACGCTGCAAATCAGCCTCCCAATGAGCACGTAAAGAGCTCAATTGCGGTGCCGTATGCGCTCTCAGCGCCCCAGCGAGCCTTCTAACAAGATTTCGGCCTGCACCCAGTTCTTGCAAATATTGCACCACTAAGTGCGTGGGTGGCTCCTGCTCTATGTTGCCCCACGCCGTCCGCAACATGCCTATAACCGCTGCATGTAGTAAAAAGTGCCCCCGTGGCAGGCCCGAGTCTGCCAACGTCTCAAAAGGTAACAGATGCCCCTCGCTATAAAGATCCCCAACCGTCAGAATGCCTGCCTCCTCCCACTGCACTAGCTCCGCACCCGTTACAGCACGGTGTCTCCTGGGTGTGCCCACCACAGGTAGGGACGGTGCATTCCGGACCACGTTACACGTGATTTGCAGGCTACGGCGGTAGCAGTAATAGGCCGGCTGGGCCAGCGGCTTGCCTCTCCTGTTGGGGTGGAACAACTCAACCACTTGCGAATGTGTAAGAGCAGGTGCCTGGGTCGCCAAATCTTCTAGTTGCTGTGCGCTCAACCATCTTGCCACCCATTGGAGTTGAGCAGCGAGGTAGTACTGTTCCATATGCGGCAGCGCAAGACCTCCGTTAGGTACATTTTGGATATGGCCACTCTGCTCCGCGATGCACCCCAGATGAACCTTCTTACATCTACTTCAAGGTTCTTGAACAGCGCCAGCTTAAGGCGGGACAGCAAATTTACAAAATACTACAATAATCGTGGGACCACCATTTTAACTAATGCGAATCGGCCCATGACTGTCAGCGGCAGTGTGCCCCAGAAAGACATCTGCGCACGCACCGCAGTAATGGCACGCAGCAAATTGCCGTCCTGCAAATCTATCGGATCCCTGTATATGCATATACCTAAATATCGAAATGGAGAGAGCTGCCAGTGCACCGGTCTATTGGCAATGGTTAGGTGCGGGTTCGGGACGGTATCCGCAAAAGGATACAGGCACGACTTGTCCCAGTTCACATGTAGTCCTGAGACAGCTGCAAACTCCAGCAGCGCGCGCTCCACAACCACGCAGGGCAATCTGACGTCTACAAGATATATTAACAAGTCATCTGCATATAATGACACTCCGTGTTGACCATCACCTAGAGGGATCCCCCATTCTACTTGTGACCCGTGTAGCAATGTAGCTAGGGGTTCGATGGCCAATGCAAAGAGAAGTGGTGACAATGGGCATCCCTGCCTGGTGCCTCGCTCAATAGAAATCTGGTCAGATAAGTATGGGCCTGATTTGACTCTGGCTACCAGTTGTGTATAAAGTAGCTGAACAAGGCTCAGGAAGTGATCTCCTAAATCATACTTACGCAGCGCGGCAAATAGTCCCATTTTAGGGTGTCAAACGCCTTTTCTAAATCTAACACCAGGCACCCACCCTGAATGCTCCCAGATAAGTCTGGAATAATGTGCTACTCTAAAGAAGCATCGTAGATTTAGCAACGTGCTACGAGTGGGTACAAAACCATTTTGGTCTGGATGGACCAAGGACGGGACCAGTGGGGCCAGCCTACATGCCAATATTTTAGCCAACACTTTATAATCTGTGTTTAGAAGTGCCAGTGGACGATAAGAGCCAAGGAGGTCCACGTTTTGATTTGGCTTCGGTATTGATATCAGGAGTGATTCCCGCAATGTACCAGGCAAGGTCCCCATCTCCCACGCCTCCTGGAACATATTAAGAAGCTGTGGTGCCAGGTCTTGCTGGTAAGCTTTATAGTATTCGGTCGGGAATCCGTCTGGTCCCGGCGATTTGCTCGTGGCCAGGGAGCGTATCGCCTCATGAACCTCCAGCAGGGAGAGCGTCTCATTTCAATTCATCTCGTTGTTCAGGTGTGGTTTGTGGCATTGTCAGCGGGGAAAGGAAGGAGTCTAGATCTGGGGGCTGCTCCTTATGCACTGAACGATATACCCTAGTGTAGTGTGTCGTGAACTCTACGTGTTTATCATATTGTTTAGTGAGGATGTGCCTACTTGCTGACTGTAAACGTAGTATGGGTGATGCCGCCTGGTCTTGCTTAATCATTCGCGCCAACAATCTGCCCGCCCTGTCCGCTGCAGCATGTGTGCACGCTGCGTGTGATGCAGTTTAAACACCGCAGCCTCTCCAAAACCTCCGCATGTTTCTGCTCTTCTATTGCGCATTGCATGTTTCTGCCTCGCGCTAGGCCAGCCTCCAAACCCGTCAGTGTGTTCTCAATATGTGTTGTCTCACTATCCAGTTGTTTACGAACACACAGCTCAAGCCCATACACCGGCCCCGGATTGTCGCTTTGCCCGCATCCCACAGTAGACCCGTATAGGGCACTGAGCCTGTGTTATCTGCGAAATATGTAGTAATTGCCGTTCCAACCGCCTCTCTAAATGGGGGATCTTCCAGTGCCAGAGGCTGCAGCCTCCATACGTGCGTGATCGGCCCTGCCTCGTCTCCTCGCAGCCGCACTATGTGAGGGTTATGGTCTGAGTGAATTTTACTTAGGTAGTCTGCACTATCGCATTGGGTCCGCATCAGCTGGCTTGCAATGAAGCGATCATTCCGGACGTGTAGGCCGTGCGGATGGGAATAGTGAGAGTATAAGTGTGCCAACGGGTTAAGAGATCTCCATACATCCAACAAATCCCAGCGAAACATCCAGTCACCTAGGTCCCGTGTATTAGATGTCGCCACTGTATGCGAAAGCGGCGGGAATGATCTGTCCAGCGTGATGTCAAGTATAGCGTTAAAGTCCCCACCAGCAACCAGGGAACATCGAACCAGCGCGAGAGCTGGCCCAAGAATGTCTGCCAGAACTCATTTTGGTTAGTGTTTGGGGCATAGATGGATCCCAGCACCAGTAATTTCCCATTCAAGCTCCCTTTAGATAGTACATATATTACTGTGAGGGTCAATTGTAGTTTCTTCTGACGTAAATTGAGTCCCAGGCCTGATCCAGATCAGAGCCCCCCTCGCGAAGGATGAATATCCCTTGGCAAGTATCTGCCCCCTCCAGCGCTGTTGCAGCTTACTTATTTTCTAGTTTAGCGATGTGTGTCTCCTGCAAGAGCGCTATTTGGGCCTTGTGTCGTTTGAGATAAGCGTAGGCTCCATATCTACAGGCCAGCGTGTGTAGTCCCCTGACGTTCCAAGTAATTATACTAATGTGTGGCATGCAATGTAGTGATGAAATGGCGCTGCGTGTGTGCCGCACAGCATGCTAAGCCATAAACAGGCAGTCAGCGTGTCCACAGAGGGCGACTGTCGTGCCTCTAGTGCTTGAGCGTGTGTGTGTTTATCATGTTGAGGAGTTGTGAAAACGAAAAGCCATGTATGGCTGAACTGAAACAGAGCAGAGGGACAACAGGTATCTGCCCAAACAAAAAACAATGCCATGCGGCAACCAACGGCATCATTCGCAGAGTTAAACATGTTGGGGGGAAAGGTCGTGGGTCAGAGAGAGTATGGAACGTGGTATGCACAATGATGTTGTGGACACATGTTGCGAAAGTGGAAGCGCGCGCCACGGCTTGGTGCTCATGAGAAGCCAGCTAAATCAGTGCGTGACGCAAAGCAAGGATGAGTGATCAACAGTAAGCGCGGTATGTTTTTATGCCAACCAGGGCGACCAGTGCAATGCGTGCTTATTACCATGCTACTGCCACGCACGCAGATATAAGTACATACATAGAGGATGGCAAATGTCCAGGCAGTTCATCACATCATGTCGTCAGCGGTCTGCAGTGTCACTAAAGGGAGCAACTGCAAGTCCTCGGTTATCGGCCACATCGCCAAGGAACTGCTCTCACTGGATGAGTGCTCCGAGGAGGCATCAGTGTCCTTGCTAGGACGTTGATCTCTCATACCTGCCACTGCTCTCAGTACGCCCTGCCTCTCCTGCAGCGACTGTTCGGGGTTGGGAGCAGTCGCTAGCTGGTGTGATGCTTCTCCAGTACACAGACCACGCTTCCCACGGCGTCCCCTTTGATTTCTTGGATGTAGCGGCACGCTGTTGCCTCTCTGGCTCGGGGAAGTGTGGTGGCCCATAGACTCAAGCCAGTCCCATGCATCGTTGGTATCATTGAAAAAGCAAGTAGAGCCAGCGGCAACCACACGCAGGGGAACCGGATATACGAGAGAGTATTTGATATCAAGATCCCGCATACGCTTCTTAACTGCGAGAAATGTGCTGCATTGTTTCTGCACTGCGAGGCATAGTCTGGAAGGAACAGGACTTGGGAGTTGTCCACTTTAATCGCCTCCATCCTTCTGGTTTCGCGAAGGATTATGTTTTTGTCTTTATAGTTAAGGAGTCGAAAAAGGAAAGGGCGAGGACGAGCCCCCGGTTCCGGCCGTCCCGACGGTACTCTATGTGCCCGCTCCACTGCGAAGTACGAGGAGAGGGAGTCCACTGGCATCAGAGACTTCAACCAGGCCTCAGTGTATGCAGTAGCGTCCCTGCCTTCGGCACCCTCCGGTAGTCCCACCACTCTGATGTCGTTCCTGTGGGAGCGACCTTCGGCATCGTCCGCTCTACGTTCCAGAAGTGCAAACGTGCCTTGAGTTCACTTACTAAATACTCTCAAACCATTATAAGGAGAAAAAACACTAGTGACACAAATAATTAGAAAAATATAAAAACTTATTTATTATATATCTATATCATACTGATAAATATAAAACACATATAAAAAGAAAAAAGGGGGTCCTACAGAGACTAATACTTAAACAACATTCTAACCACATTCATTCATAACCACAAACATACTACATACATATAGTCATATTGATATATATGATCTCCTTAACAATCATAATTTGATTTGTAATGAATATAACAAAAAACAGCGAGTTGATAAACAAATGATTCTTTTGGGTGGTTTCCAAAATGACTCTACGCGTGTTTCGACAGAGAACTGCCTTCATCAGGAGTTCCACCACCGAATGTTGCGCTCTGTAAAGACAGTATATATATCACACATCCATAGATATATGCAATAGTGTCACTATTGTGTATAATACAGTGTTTTCAGATTGCAACAAATACCTTTGATTTAAACTATCAAATATATCCTCACATTATTTCATAAAGAGCCTGACATGAAAATACATTAATACTAAAACAAATAGTGCATGTGTGATAACACCTAAAAAATTATATAAATAGTGTGTATAGACAAACACATAAACCATAATACACTGAAAATCAAAAATGCTACACATAAACAACATTTAAACAAACAACGCTCCTTACCAAAGTATTTAAATAGGGTCCATGAATTGAGAATGAAGGATAGATGCTCTCCACAATTACTTTCTACAAGGAGACATTCATAATAATCAAGGATGTGTATAAAATACAAAAAAGTGACTGAAAATAAACAGAATATTAATTACATAATAAGAAGAGAGATTTATTACCATGTGGACAAGACGTAAATGCTCAGGATCTTGGACTGTTCTTACGTCAGTAGTGTTTTTTCTCCTTATAATGGTTTGAGAGTATTTATTGTTTGAAGTAGCCCTAGAGTACTTACATTATTGTATTTCCCTGTCTAGGTGTACTTCTCATCAGTATCAGGGGGCCCCTTTACTTTGCAATTGAGTTCACTTACTTCCATGGACAATTCCTTGGCACTCGGGGTGACCGCCGCGGTTTCCGCAGCCAGCTCAATCACTCTTCCAGCCAGTTTCTTGTGGTCTGCATGGAGTAGTGTGAAATCAGACGTGACTTTGTCAATGCGACTTTCTAGTGACGCTCTGGTCTGCACAAGTGTTTCACTTATGTTAGTCACCGCTTGAAGGACTGAGTCAATTTTTGACTCCAGTGTCGAGGGCTTGGCTATCTCCTGGTCCAAGGACGATTGGGCCGGCTTCGTTGGGTCTGGTGCCGGCTGTGTGCGGGTGGCACTTGATCCTGCTCTGGGCTTACCCATTGTGACTTATCCGTCGTATGAGACCTGCAAGCGGGCCAGTGCAATAACGGAGGCCCAGGTAAGCCTGCAGTGACGAGGCGAGGCCCCCTCTACGTGGCACTCTGAATCCCTTGTGGTTCGCCACTGTTTGGCTCCCTCTTAGTGTGTCTGGCGAGAGTTTGAGTACTGAGTTTCAAGACTGTGGGACTCTGTGTTGCTCACCGTTGTCCAATGCTTGATGTACTGCTGATAATGGGGCCCCGCAAGTGCGTCACCAATGGATCAACAAATTCTCTTATGGTCAGTTAGTGTTCGCCTTTGATCAGCATGGCGGACGCGGAAGGTGACTTGGGAGTGGACTGCTTGCTTCTGGTGTTCCCGCCGAGGCCACTATGGGTAGTCCGTAATAACTCCTAGCTCTCGTGTCCTGTTTAATGCGCGGCGGCGCAATAGAGCAGCCCTTATGCAGCAACTGCGTAGTTTGTTCCGCAGTGCTTGGCGGCGACTGGGGTGGAAGGACTTTCAGGGGGCACACAGGCCTGGGGTCACAGGCTTATCAACACTTTCTGGGGCCACGTATGCTTGATGCACAGCAGCGGGTAGGCGCAGATCAACTCACCGCGACAGAAAGTCCCAGCTCGTGTAACGACAGCGGACTGGGCTGTCGGAGGCCGCCCGGGCGCGGGAGGAATCACCGGCAGCAGTCGCCCCCGTCCAGCCGTGACACACAGCCGCACTTCTATGGATCCTCCAGTGAGTCACCTCCCGTGCAGCGCGTCTTCATTCACACCACAGGGAGCAACGGCTCCCAGCCGATCCCGTCACCTCGCTTATCCAGGTTGCGTCTCCGATGTCTTCAGCTCCACTGCCGCACCTCCGCCCTCCACAACAGTCGGTAGTGTCCGCACTCCGCCGCAGCGGCAGCCTCAGGGTATGTCTAGGAGACTAAGCCAGAGCCGCTCGCTCGCCGGGCTCTCCGCAGTACACAGCAGCATCCGCGCAGGCTCTCCTACTCTCCTGTGCATATACAATGACTTTCGCTGCCGGCTCACAGCTTTGCTTTTGAAAGGTGTCAGGGCCGTGGTTGCCCCGCCGAGCACACGTACATGCTCCGCACTGGTCCTCCTGGATTTTACGCCATCCACGCTGCTCCTGGGGCCGATCCGCAACTTCAGGCAGCGACCCCCACGTCATGATGTTGCAGTTGGCTGCCTCTCCATCATCCAGTCACCAAAAATTGCCAGAAACCCCTCAGCCTGGTCACATCAATACGGGGCATCTGACAAGCTGTGGGAGACAGCACGATGGGCGCTAGTTGCGCAGAATAAGTGCAGGATTCCTGGGCCGATGGACGGAGCCTCTCAGAGTGCGTCCGCCATCTTGGCTGGCTAGCCACGCCCCCCCCCGCTGGAGATCTGCTCTTTGACGTCGAACGTCAACGTCTCCTCGACATCGAACGTTTGTGTCTCCTCGACATCAAACCGCTTCTCGACATCGAAAGAATTGACTCCCTGTCGGCGATTGCGTCCCTGTGTCAACGGCAGGTGAGTCTTCGACGTTGACCTACCCTGTGTTGACGTCGATCTCCTTCTGTTTGTCAGCGTTGAACCAGCTCCTGACTGAACAGTCTTGTGCCGTACCTTATTTCAACATCAATCTTCTCGACATCAACTGGGAATGATGCAGTTTTTTAATTGAAAACCTCTTTTTGGATGTTCCATGTCCACCAGATATTGATAATAGAGCCCTGGTAGAGGACTGCCCCTCTCCTCGCTCATGTGCAGTCTGCATCTGCTTCCTGAGCTGTTCTTCCAACCCCTGGAGGTGAATCTTCTTCCTATCACATAGGGTTCGCCTGGAAAAGGTCTTGCAGTGTTGAGTCTTCAGGAAGACGACTTGCTTGAAGACAAAGAAAACAGACATCATATGAGTCTGTTTTAGCTTTCTTTCTCCCACAGGAAGGGCATTTATTGAATAAAGTTGGCATTTTTAAAGACAAAACACCCCAATTTCCAGTCAGAAATTGCATAAAATGCAAGGAAGAGTTGAAAGACGTCAAATAAAGTTGTTTTTGATAAAATTCACAAGTGAATTTTGAAGAGAAAAGCCTTATAAAGTCCAAGTTCACTGCTCCTAGATGGACAAGTTAATTACCTTCGGTAACTCATCTGGTAGAGACTCTATCTAGCTGATGATTCCTTACCTTTGAATTTACCAGGTTTCAGGCTGGATCCGGAAACTTTTGCTCGAGCAATACCTCTTGTGTGCGCCGTCGGGTGGCTCCATTAGGTTCCGCATGACGTCGTCGTTAGCATCGGTTATGACATCGCGGTCTACTATATAGGCTCCGGCCAGGCACGGGGACGTCACTACTTTTTGCTTTTTCCATGCCAGAAGCGCAGAGCCACGGATTAACTGATGTAATTGTGTACAAAACTAGGGCCCTGAAAAGGAGAGTAACCCTAGCCCTAACAAAATCAGCCCGCAAAGCGGGGAGCCATGGGTCAGCCTGTAAGGAGTCTGCAGCTAGATAGGGGCTCTACCAGATGATGAGTTACCGAAGGTAAGTAACTTGTTCATCTGATAGAAACTTCTAGCTGCCGATTACTTATCTTTGAATTAGATACCCAAGCCATACTCTCCCGGCAGTGAGTTGCGTACCAATTCCTCATATAGGGAAGTCCTCCAGGACTGAACGAGCAAAATGCCCGCCCCTGCAGACCTGACTGTCCAGGGAGTAGTGCTTGGCAAACATGTGCAAAGATGCCCACGTTGCTGCCTGACAGATGTCCAAGACTGGGACACCCCAAGCAAAGGACATAGTCGCAGCCTTTCACCTGGTGGAATGGGCCCTTAATCCCTCAGGGGGCTGCTTCTTAGCCAGGGCATAGCAGATCTTAATGCAGAGAACGACCCAGTGAGAAATGGTCCTTTTCTGCACTGCCCCAACCCTTCTTAGCTCCCACATACCCCACAAAGAGTTGGTCGTCCACGCGGAACTCTTTTGTGTGGTCAAGGTAGAACGGCAACGTTCTTTTTGGGTCTAGATGGTGGAGAAGCTCCTCTTCCTTAGAGGGATGCGGGGGAGCAAAGAAGGTGGGCAGCGTGATAGACTGACCCAGATGGAATGGGGCACCACCTTCAGCAAGAAAGAAGCACGGGTGCGAAGAACCACTTTATCTGGAAAAGATATCATATAGGGAGGCGTACACGATAGCGCCTGCAACTCACTCACAAGGCAGATGTTATCGCCACCAGAAAAGCTGTCTTGATGGTAAGCAGCTGGAGGGGACAGTTGTGTAAAGGCTCGAAGGGAGCACACATAAGAAAAGTGAGTACCAAATTAAGGTCGCACTGCGGCATAACAAAGGGCATGGGCGGAAACAAGTGAGCAGCCCCTTCAAAAACGTATTTACATTTGGAGACCTAAAGAGACTGGGTTGGTCTGGCAGCCGCAAAAAAGCGGATAGAGCAGAAAGATAACCCTTGAGAGTACCCAAAGCAGAGCCCTGCTGGGCAAAGGTAAGAATAAAAAGAAGAACAGTAGAAAGAGAAGCAGAAAGAGAGTCAATAGACCTTTCTGTACAGTATTACACAAATTTCTGCCAACAGCAGGCATATACCGTCTTTAGTGGAGGGCCACCTGGCCACTAAAATAAAGTTGCATACTTCGGGAGAAGGTAAAAAGCCATCAACTGCCGCCGCTTAATCTCCACACATGGAGGCGAAGAGTTGACAGGTTTGGATGGAAGACCCTCCCCTGCTGATGCGACAGAAGATTCTCCTGAAGGGGCAGCCTGATCGGAGGATCCATGCTCATTTTCAGAAGCTCGGAATACCTGACTCTCCTTGCCCAGTCCGGAGCCACAAGAATGACTTGGGCCTGGTTGTTACTGATCTTCTTCAGAACGCTGGGCAGGAGTGGTATCGGCGGAAAGGCATACAGCAGGCCTAAGCTCCACTCGCAACGAAAGGTGTCGCCGAGCGATAGCCGCCTTGGAAACTCCAACGCGCAGCTTTGCTGACACTGCGCATTCTCTTCGGAGGCAAACAGATCTAACCAAGGATCTCCCGAGTGCTGAAAGAGAACCTGCGCCATCCCCGACTGTAGAAGCCATTCATGATCCGCTAGGCATCAACGGCTGACTTCGTCCGCCCTGGGGTTCAGAAAACCTGCCAGGTGTTGAACCGTCAGGGTTATGCCCTGCTGTTCCAGCCATGTCCAGAGACGCAGAGCCTCTCGACAAAGGGTCCATGACCCCACCCCGCCCTGCTTGTTGCATTACGATATTGCAGTGGTGTGGTCCGTGAACACCTGAACTAACTTCCCCCTGACAGAGGGAAGAAATGCCTTCAATGCCAAATGAATTGCTTGAAGCTTCAACAAATTGATGTGGAGCTCCGACTCTCCCGGAGACCAGTGTCCCCTGATCTCCACCTCTCCCAGATGGCCGCCCCGTCCCAGAAGTGATGCATATGTCACAACTGTGAAATCTGGTTGGGGATGGCAAAGGGGTCTGCTGTTGACCCAATCGCGTTTCGTCAACCACCACTGCAGATCTCTCACAGTTCCTTCTGAGATCTGGACCACATCAGTGAGATTTCCCCGATGCTGCGCCCACTAAAACTTCAGGACCCATTGCAGAGCCTGCATATGCCACCTGGCACACTTTACCAACAGAATGCAGGAGGCCATGAGGCCCAACAGCCTCAGAGTCAGGCTCACCAAAATCCAGGATAGAGGCTGAAACATTGGAATTAACCTGAATACCCTGAACTCGCTGCTCAGGAGGATAGGCCCGAAACTGCACTGTGTCCAGAACAGCCCCGATGAAAGGGAGCATCTGAGAAGGAGTCAGGTGTGAGTTTGGCACGTCTATAGAGAACCCCAGAGAATGCAGGAGGTTCGCTGAGGTCTGAAGGTAGGAGATGACAGCCTGGGTTGAGGACGCCTTCAACAGCCAGTCGTCGAGGAAGGGTAAGACTAACATCCCTAACCTGCGCAGATGAGCTGCGACCACCACCATTACCTTGGTGAACACCCGAGGGGCACTGGTAAGGCTGAAGGGGAGCACAATAAACTGAAAGTGTTTGTGGCCTACCTTGAACCGCAGTTAAAGTCTATGGCCCAGCAGGATGGGGATGTGAGAATATGCATCCTGCAGGTCCAACACTACCATCCAGCCTTCTTGGTCTAGACAAGTCCTGAGCTAAAGTAGGCATCTTGAATTTCTCCTTTTTGAGGAAGAGATTGACGGTCAGAAGATCTAAAATGGGCCGCAACCCTTTGTTCTTTTTTGGAATCAGAAAGTAGCAGGAATAACAGCCACTGCCTACTTCTGAATCCGGGACCCTCTCTATAGCTCCCTTGGCCAGGAGAGCGGTAACTTATTCTTGGAGCAATTTTAAATGATCCTCTGCCAGTCGTTCTTGATTTGGTAGAATGGGAGGAGGAAAAGAAAGGAAAGGCAGAGAGTAGCTCTCCTGAATGATCTGCAAGACCCTCTTGTCCGATGTTATGGACCTCCAGTGGGGGAGATGATGATGGATTCTCCCACCAACAGGAGTGGTGTGTTCTTGCAGAGCCAGACTAGGAGTGCTTGGAGGCTGCGGCTGCCAAGGGCAGGGTGGCCGACGACTTCTGGTTTCCATTACTTGGTCAGAATGAACCGCGTCCATGTCCCCGCACAAGTTGGGAAGTTTGTGCAGGGCGGTGACTGGGATAGGGCTGACGCGGCAGGAACCCCCTTCCGTTGCCATGAAAGGGGCGAAAGCTAGACTGGCCACGAGGAGTAGAAGAGAGGCCCAAGGATCTGGTCTTAACTCGAGAGTCCTTGAACCGCACTAGGACAGAGTGTGCCTTGTCCCCAAAAACACAGGATCCATCAAACGGCATGTCCATCAAGTTTGCCTGGACATCTCCAGAGAAGCCAGTTGTTCTAAGCCAGGTGTGGTGTCGCAAGGCCACTGTAGGAAGGTAGGATCCTTCTGCATGATTACCCCCACTTTTTGCCTGGTGTTGTTATGGCTTCTGACTAGTCTGACTAGGATCCTGCTAATCAGGACCACAGTCTCTGTGCTTCCTCCCTAAATTGGACATGGTGAGTACTTAGGTTCCTTCCAGATTGGCTACTGGTGTACCCTTGTAAGTTCCTAGTATATGGTACTAAGGTAGCCAGGGCATTGGTACACCAGGGGTCTCATATGGGCTGAAGCATGTATTATGCCACCCATGAGAGACCATTCAAATATTGACTACAGGCCTGCCATTGCAGCCTGTGTAAGTTGGTGCTAGCACCACTTACAACAGATATAATCTCTCTTAGATCTGAGGTCACTGCACTTAAAACCTATCAGTCACCCCTAAGGCAGGCCTTTCAATCCTGAAGGCAGGGTGCTCGGTCCTAAGTGCGAAGGTGCCCCTGCATGAGCGGGTCACCCCTACAACCTTCAGAGTCCATTCTCCCGGGTTGTAAGTGCATCAGCCATTATGACATATAGAGTGGCCATGCATCATTACGCGATGACCATCTCTAGACTGTCTGTAACAAACCCTATCATGTTTGGTATCAAATATGTTGGAATCAAACCCCCACAGCGTAACCGGTGTGGGAGGTATGATTCCATTCACTGCAAAGCCCATCCGGGAGGCCCTCGGTCCTCCCGGTACCAGTCTTCTAGAGCCGGACAGCAAACTATAGCTGCTGCCGACCAGAGACACGATTCTGCCCTCCTGCTGCTGAGCCAAGCTTGAACAGAGGAAGGCAGGACAATAGATATTCTGTCACCGAGAGGTGTGACCACCTCCCAAACGGGACTTGGTGTATTGGGACAGGGTGGGGGCGCTTGCCAGCACCACTCAGACTGACTGAAGGGCACGTTTGGTGCCCTCCTTGCATACTCTAGTTCAAACCAATTCAAGGAGCTGTTGGCTCCCGCTCTGGCGCGAAACTGGACAAAGGACATCGGAGTATCATCCCCACTGTCCAGCCCCTCCTCTGGGATGGACCCCTGAATCGTTCCAACCCTTTCCTTAGGGTACTTAAGGGCTTACCTGTGGGTGGGTCCCTAGATTCATTGTGGGACAAGATTCAGATCACATACTACTTCAACTTCAACCGTCTGGGCACTCTGGACCTCGCTGGCCTTCACATTGGGAACCGAGACTGCAACTGTGCCCGTGCTCCATACAGGTTCTTCACAGGGCCTCTGGACATCCAAGATACCGAAGGAGTCTCCCTAGGAGTGAAGGAGTCACTCCCCTGTGTTATGTTTCATATGGTACCCCAATATAGGCTTGAGTATTCTCCCAACCCTTCACCTACATTTACCCTACCATTACACTACATAACGGGTGTTGGTACTGACCTTTTACCTAGTTAAGCACTGCATAAAATGTTGTGTGGTTTTCTCCGAAAACTAGCCACATTAATTATGCATGAAGATTCTCAGAATCACAGCAGGACTACCATCTTCTGCATAATAACTATGTATAAGGGTCATCCCTTACGTCATCCTAGGCCGACATGACACAGCAAGGTAGAATCCCCTGAGGCTACCTTTTGGGTATATGTACGCCATAGGCAGGGAGAGGGGAAAGACTTCCATGCTGACGCACTGACGCGAGACGCTGAGGTTCCTGCACACAGACACTCCAGCTCGCAGTGATCTCACATCCCTCGCGGGGTGTCCATCTCTAGACTAAGACAGGGTCCCACAGTCTCTCACTTCAGGTAATGGGGTTGGCTTAATCCTATGGGGATTCTTGGCTCTACACCTACATACATGGTAGGTACACTTAGGTACATCTAGTTAGGGCCGCATCGTAGGAGTACGCATTATTATTGTCATGTATTTATATACCTGCCTGTATTCATTGTTTTAGCACTATGGTAGAAATCTACCATCCATTTACTCTGTTGGTGCTTATAATCATTTATATCTGTTTCTGTCTTATGGTTGTTTCAGAACACCTATTTTACACTAGAATGACGCTGGTTCAATAAATGCTTATTGACAAACAACCCCACCATTTATTCTGTGTATGTCTCTCTGAGACAAAGTGAGCACGAGTAACTGAGTGAAAAGTACTATACTGTTTCCACGATCCCTGATGGGACAGGGTTGTCATGTTCGATAGCTGCCAATAACTATTCTCTCCTTGGTAAGAGGAGTTTACAGTGGCACTGCGAGCTAGCTAGGTATACAGGCAAACATACCCGGTAGGGGTGTCTGGAATCAGTCTGGACACCAATCCCACAGTCTATGTTGCCTAAACTTGCAGATCCTATATAGGTTTATAGGAACTACAAGACATGGTGCCCAACGTTGGTTTGGTTCTTATTTAATGGTCTATTCTGAGTAGTTCAGTCGTGCTTTTCTCAGAGACCCCTACTCACAATTTACCCAGAGACGTCTGGAGTGGGAAGGGAAAAATCCGCCGCAGCCGAGTATGTATATCCTATGTATCGACTGTAGGTTTATTCAAGCTTGAAGGACAAATAGTTCCTATTGTGCATAAAAACTTATCTCGGTTTCCTTGAAACTTTTTCAACAATGGCTGACGAAGACCTCGCTGCGCCAGCACAATGTGCAAATGCAGTGGAGGAAGGAGAACAAGAAGTCGAAATAAACATTTCAGAAAATGTCAGAACTGCACTTACTTTAAAACTAACCGACTATGGAGTCATAGCTAGGGGTGGGACAGTAACATTTGTGATTGAGGCACACAAATTATATTGAACTGAGGTATTCTATTCATGGGTTCAATTCCCACAAGCAGATGCACGGACAAATACATTTCATTCTTATACTGAAGATGAAACACCAGAGGAATACTGACCATATGAGGACATTGAAGTTCCGCTCACCTACCAGGAGCACATAAACTAGTTTAAAGGTGCCCTCCCACACACAAAAGATAAAGTAAGACTTAGGGGCTGATTACGATGGCGGGCGGATCGCCACCGATTCGCCCGCCATCGTCATGAGGTTTACCCCCCGCCACATTATGACGGCGGTGGGTATCGCGGCGGACGGAAAGTCCGTCCGCCGCTTTACCGCCAGTAGCAATCGTCACGATTGCCTGGCGGAGCAGTCAGCATGCTCACAATGGCGGCGGAGCCTAGCAGGCTATTATGATGCCTGCGGAAGCCAGCCTTTCCGTGGCGGTTGAACCGCCATTGAACGGCTGGCGGAGAATGCCTTCAGGGGCCCGTTGTGGGCCCCCCTTGTGTTGGGGGAGGTGTGGGTGCACTGGGCCTACATTTCACTGCACCAAGTGGCAGGCACAGTGTAGTGCCTGCCACGTAGTGCAGTGAAATGCACAACATGCTATTTCTGACATTCTGAGGTGCGGAATCCGACCGCAGCGGTGGCGGTCCCATCATAATTAGATATGCGGGACCGCCGCACGCATGGCGGTCGGACCCAATCACTGCTACGGTGGCGGGCAGCCCAAGTCCGTCCGCCATCATAATGAGCCCCTAAGTCCGCTCGGCAGAGACGGAGCAACTTGGCCGGTCCTAGCGGCCTACACACCGCATCCAGACATTGACACAATGCCGGTAGCAGACTTACGTCCGCTACACAGAAAAAGAATAAAACATTACAGAAGCCTGACACAGTTTGTGATGAGAACACTCACACTTCAGCCAACAAGGGCTACACCAGCAGGACAGATACAGGGATCTACAACTAAAATAACTCCACAAACGCTACACGCAGTTATGGGTAAAATGCCCACTAGACGCGAGCAAATGCCATTCTGGATAGCTCAGAAAATCACACAGTTAGAGGCAATGTTTCCACACACAAGCCCTCAAGAAAAACACAGAATGCCAACAATCTGCTTGCCAATGGGGATAGCTCCCCAGATAGAGGATTGTACCTCTTGGGGTACAGTTTTCACTGCCATCTATACTAGAACTCATGGTATCCCTTCAATAGCAGTAATACCAGATGTATTGAGACAAATACAGAATGAGTATGGAGCAGAACCTGCTCTGAACTTAGGGATGAAATTGTTAGGAAATTTTCCCAGGTATCAACTATTATATTAGCAAACATAAAAGGGGAAGCAGCAGCAGTGGCAATCCGCCAACACCTAAGGGATTTCACTCCTTTACAACAGGAGTGTGAGTTACCTAAAATTATCGAAGATACCTATGCCGAATTAGGTAGAAAAAGTTTGGGAGCTAGAACAACAAAACCTCAACTCATGGGTGGACCTGAAAAGGATAACACCAAGCAGGCACCTGATTCTTCCAAGAAGAAATGGGACAATAAAAAACAAAAGAATAGAGAGAATAGATTACAATACAGGGGTGGGTCTCTTCAACAGGAGCCCTCCGAAAGGAGGTACAACCGTAGGAATCGTGATAACATGAAAAATCCTGACAGGTAACAGGATACTGATACATGTTCCTCTCGCTCCTTTCAGGGTTCATGAAAAAACTCAGAGGGGGAAGGACGGTCAGAACACAGACAAGAAGAACGGACAAAGTCCAGAGACACACAGCGTACTTCGGACTATAATATCAAAAAAGAAGATAAACCAAAATCAAAACCTCAATTTAAAAAGAAGAAGGTAGCAGGTCTTAAAGTTAGACATGCCCAGAATTCTGAGGACTCAACTTCTTAATGGGGAATCGGCTCTGACGATGCTAGACAGCGCAACAGAAGTAACAATAGCTCACCAGAACCTGATGGAATTTCTGGTGACAGAGTAGTTGAATGAACACATCACGGTGGGAATACCTGATACATGGGTGTAGGAGAGTAGGATCTGCCTCTTATGTTGCCCCCACTTTTTTTCTGATGTTTACACTGGTTTCTGGCTATAGTCTGGCTGGGACCCTGCCAATCAGGGCCCCAGCCTCTCTGTTCTCTCTAAACGACTTGGAGTGCACTCTAGGTGCACTAGTGATTGGATACTGTGGTACCTTATGAGTCCCTAGTATATGGTACCTTAGGTACCAAGGGCATAGGTACTTCACAGGCCTACCAGGGGCTGAAGCATGTATTATGCCACCCCTGGGAAGCAGACTAAATCTGACACCACAGGCCTGCTACTGCAGCCTGAGTAAGTGTTACTCCTCACTGAGATATAGGTCCCCTATATCTCTCCTGCACACACATTTAAACTTATCAGTCACCCCTAAGGCAGGCCCTATCAATCCTGAGGGCAGGGTGCTTAGTTCCTATGTGAGAGGGTGCCTCTGCCTGAGCAGGGCCCCTCTGCAGCTCTCAGAGTCTATTCTCTGGGGCTGTTTGTGAAGCGGTCAAACCATATACTCTTAAGTGCATTATATCCTCGCGGTAAATGCTAACTTTGGGATGGCTGCATCAAAACATGTCGTGTTTGGTGTCAAACACTTTGGAATCATACCCCCACACCAGTAACTGGTGTGGGAGTATGATCCCACCCTTCTAGAGGGATAGACATGTACCTACTATGGAAACGCGGTAGAATCCTAAAGAGCCCTGGCATCACAAAATGGATGCCACCAGTCACAGACACTGGGCTGCCCTCCTGCTGATGACCGACACTCGCAGTGGAGGAGGCCCAACATTAGGTATCCTGTCCCAAGGGGGTGTGACCACCTCTCAGACAGGGTTTAGTGTATTGGGGCTGGGTGGGTGCACTCTAGAGTGCTTTGAAGTCCTGCACTGGGGGAGCAGAAGGCTCCTCTGTGCATACGCCAGTTCAAACCGGCTCAGGGGCTACCTGCCCCTGCTCGGGCGCGAAACTGGACAAAGGGAAGTGGGTGTAGCCACCCACTCCCTGACCCTCCCATAGGTGGGATCATAGAGCTAGTCCCTCCCTTCTTTTTAGTATAAGAGGGGGAACCTGTGCATTGCAACCTAGATACCCCAGGACGACGCTCTAAAGAAGAATCCCGGACCTTCGACGTTCCACTACCTCTGGAAGACTGAAGAATCTCCCTTGGAGTCAAGGAGTGACTCCCCTGCTTGGCAGGCACCAAAAACTGCAACGACGGTCGCAAACTACGCCACTCCCGCCGGAGCCCGAAGTCCCTGCAGCCCAGGAAGAGGATTTCCTGACTTCTCCAAGGCCATCGTGAGACCCCAGCGAAGCGGAGGCAAGTGGACCCCACGAGTGATGAGGAACCGCAGACCCTGGGTACCGTGCACTATTTTCAAGTGCAACCCCTTCACGACGTTCTACGAACTTGTGCTTTGGACCATGTGTAGTCTAAGCCTCTAGCAGAGATCCCTCTCAAGATCAGAGGCCTACCCTGTTCCGAGTGACCGTGGGCCCCTGTGGAGTGAATCCTCCCGAGGTGTCTTTGCGATCCCTTGCCAGCCGGCTTGTGGGTTCCCTGAAGACTTTTCTAAGAAACTAAAGGGCTCCCCTGGTTGCTCCAGGCCTGCCCTGACCTACCCCCACTGGATAAGTCCCCCAGACCTTGCTGGTCTGCACCATTGACTTTTTATCTTCTCCACAAGACTTGCTGCTACCAAGGCTTGTTGGCTCCAATCGGGTCGCCGACACCACAGTCAGCTGCAGACTTCGTGGGACACGCTGAATCCAGCTCCTGGTCATCCTCGACGCCTCCTGGACCTCGTGGTCGAAGAGTCAAGACACCCACGAACGACCTGAATCTGTCGACGACGGTGGGCATTCATCTTCCTTGCCCCGGGTCACTGCCAAGTGACTTTGAACACTGTCCCCTCTGCTTTCAGGTCTTCCATCTTCCGAATCCAGGCTTGGATTCCACCGGACACTTCTCCTGTCGTCGCAAGCAGCAAGTCTTCACTGGCTCCCATTGAAAACGACGCCGCGACCAGACACCAAAGGACACCTATGCACCCGGCTTCCCTGGGTGAGGTAACTTCAGCACTACGGTGCTCCTGTGGGTGTTGGCCCTAGAACTACTTACCCTGTAAGTGACTTGCTTGTAGCTACTCCAGAAGTGCCCTAAAACTCCTATTTTCCAAGTGCAACTATCGCATAGACTTGTACAGGACTCGCATCGGTGTTAGACACATCGCGTCCTACACCCTTGTTAAATATACCCGTAACCGCGTCCTTCGACTCGTACTGGGTTCGTGTCGGTGCGCTCGCCTCGAACACGCAAGGGACCTTTAACATTGATATCTCCATCGCGTCCTTTCGCATAGACTCGTACAGGACTCGCATCGGTGTCTGAACACCGCGTCCGTCCCCTGTGGGTCTCCTACAACTACCTGGGGTGGTTCTTTGGGGTCCCTCGATTCTATATGCTCTAGGCCCTGTGCCTAGTCCAGCTAGGGTGGTGATATTGGATTGTGCTAACTTATTGTGAAATATTGCTTTGTACATATGTTCCTGACTTCTAATCTCATAAAGAGATTAGTAGAGAGTTGTTTAGTAATAAATACATATATATTTGATATATATACCTGTGTGGTGTCTTTTCATTTGGTGATTCAAGAGATTGTGTGGTAAAACAAGCTGCTTTACATTCCTCCAAGACTTAGCCTGAAGGCTGCTCTCCACAGCTACCACTAGGATAGCTTTCTAAAAAGGTTGTCTTAAACCTACCTACCATAAGAGTCGAATTGTACTGGTGCAAGGTGTCCACTTTAACTAGTGGACAGCATATACCAGGCCAACTTCTCACAATGGGTAAGTGTCCCACCTCGGTTACAAGGAGATAATACTCCAAATGGAGGGGACAAACCCAGGAAAATTAAAGGTCTCTTTTGGTTGAACCTGACTTTTGGCTATGACATCCGCCTGAGATTGTTATAAAGTGCCCAAAGGGAGACACAGTAATTTTACTGGCTTTTTCCAACCTCATTCCAATATACTTAAAACATACATATGCGCAGGAGTGGGCGATAGCACTTGCTCCAGCATTATATTGCAACCATGTAGGGTGGGATGCTGAGTAACCTCACCATATAATCCCAGTAAAAACTACTCCAACTCCACAGAGACAATACCCTATTAAACAAGAAGCGAAAAAATAAGTCAGGGAGATCTTAGATCAACTTGAATACCAAGGTGTAATAGAAACTTGCACCTCTTCAATAAATAATACTTTGTTTCCTGTAATGAAACCTGACAATTCATATTGTCTAGTTTTAGACTACAGACATCTGAAAGGTACGCAGACATAATATCGAGTTGTAAATATTGATATGCCATAATATCGATGTTTAAATTTCGATATGACAGAATATCGACCTGCAAGAATATCGACTACAAGAATATCGACATGCAGGTAAGAAATATCGTTTTACTTAATATCGAAGTTAGTAATATCGTAAGTCAAAATATCGTTGTTAATAATATCGATTTTTTTTTAGTGTTTTTTATGTTAGTATATGTGTTAAAAGTATAGGTTATTTTTTTAATGTATGTTTGAATTTTTATAAGTAATTAATTTTATGTTAAATTATTTTTGCGTATTTTAGTTCCGTAGCGGGTTGTGGGTTTATAGGGGAATAGGGTGGGAAGTAATTTAATTATAATATATTAATTAATAATTTTTTAAAGTTATTAATTTTTAAAATAAATAAATATTGCGTTTTAGTTCCGTAGCGGGTTGTGGGTTTATTGGGTAATAGGGTGGAAGTAATTTAATTGAAATTAATTAATTAATACATTTATTAATTAATATTAATGTATTTAATAATTTATAATGTTAATTGTGTTAATTAATTGGTTATTAATTAAATTTGAATTGATTATTAATTAATAATAATTAATTGGTAAATATGGTAAATGTGTAATTTTTTAGGTGTGGGTTGTGGTTTTATAGGGGAGTAGGGTGGGAAGTAATTTAACTATAATTAATTAATTAATAATGTTATTAATTAATATTTATGTAATTAATATTTTATACTGTTAATTGTGTTAAAAATTATGGATAGTTATTAATTAGATATTAATTATTAATAATTAATTGGTAAATATGTTAAATGTGTAATTTTTTTAGGGGTGGTTTGTGGGTTGATAGGGGTGTAAGGTGGGAAGTAATTTAATTGTAATACATTTTTCAATATTTTTATATATAATATTTATTTAAAGTTATTTTACAGTGTTAATTGTGTGATCCAATTTATTTTTGATTTTTAATTTGCTTAATTGTTATTAATTAATTGATATTTAATTATGTTAATTGTGTAATATTTTATAATGTTGGTGTTGTTGTTTATAGGGGAATATGGTGGGAGGTTAATTATTTTTGAGAAATTAATTATTTGTTAATTAATGTTAATTATTTTGCAGGAGTGGGAATACTAAATTATTCCCCTCTGCTATCCAACACTTTCCCTACTGTTGCATTTGCTGGAGTGGGAATAGTAAATTATTCCCCTACGCTATCCAACATTTACCCTACTGTTACACTTGGTGGAGTGGGAATAGTAAATTATTCCCACTCCTATCCAACACTTTCACTACTGTTGCACTCGCTGGAGTGGGAATAGTAATTTTTACCCCCCCCTGCTTTTCCAACACTTTCCCTACTGTTGCACTCGCTGGAGTGGGAATAGTAATTTTTACACACCCGCTATCCAACACTTTCCCTACTGTTGCACTCACTGGATCGGTAATAGTAATTTTTACCAACCCGCTATCCAACACTTTCCCTACTGTTGCATTTGCTGGAGTGGGAATAGTAAATTATTCCCCTACGCTATCCAACATTTTCCCTACTGTTACACTTGGTAGAGTGGGAATAGAAAATTATTCCCACCCGCTATCCAACACTTTCCCTACTGTTGCACTCACTGGAGTGGGAATAGTAATTTTTACCCCCCCCGCTATCCAACATTTTCCCTACTGTTGCACTCACTGGAGTGGGAATAGTAAGTTTTACATACCCGCTATCCAACACTTTCCCTAGTGTTGCACTCATTGGAGTGGGAATAGTAATTTTTACCCACCCGCTATCCAACACTTTCCCTACTGTTGCACTCACTGGAATAGGAATAGTAATTTTTACCCACCCGCTAACCAACACTTACCCTACTGTTGCATTTGCTGGAGTGGGAATAGTAATTTTTATCCTACGGTATCCAACACTTTCCCTACTGTTGCAATAACTGTTAACCCCTCCGCTATCCAACACTTTCCCTACTGTTACACTTTGTGGAGTGGGAATAGTAAATTATTCCCTTCTGCTATCCAACATTTTCCCTACTGTTGCACTTGCTGGAGTGGGAATAGTAAATTATTCCCTCCGCTATCCAAAACTTTCCCTACTGTTGCAGTTTTTGGAGTGGGAATAGTAATTTTATTCCCTACGCTATCCAACATTTTCCTATTGTTATAGTTAATGTAGTGTAAAATATTTTTAGAACTAAATATTAATTTTAATATTTTAATTTATTATATATATATATAATTTATTTTTATATTTATATTACAGCTTTATGTATATATATATATATATATATATATATGTATTTATATTTTTTATTATGTTTCTAACATTTTATAATCAAATCAAATAATTATTTATTAATATTTTTAAGTTATATATATATATATATTTTTTTTTAATATGTATGTTTTATTTTTTTATATATTACATTTATTGTTTATCATTTTTAACTATTTTAAATAATTGTAACTTTTTATTAATTATATTTATTTTTTAATGAATTTTACATTATTTTTAAGACATTTAAAAAAACGATATTTTATACAACGATATTTTAAACAACGATATTTTGGTTTCGATATTTTTGTACTTACCTTTGTAGAGATAGGATGTCGATATTCTGTCCATCGATATTCTGGACTCGATATTGTTGTAGGTCGATATTCGGTCTGTCGATATTATGTCAGTGATCCCATCTGAACACCTGCACAAAGACATTTGCAGCACAGAATGCACACAGTGCCGCATTAATGAATAACATTGTGCGGAAAAAATACAAAACAACACTGGACATCTCAAATGGATTTTTCTGCCAAAATATAGCACCTGAGAGCAGATATTTGACAGCATTTTCAGCGCTCGGTTCTCAGCGTTAATTCTGTCGACTCCCCCAAGGGTAAAAGAATAGCCCCGAGTTGTTCTCAGCTAGGGTAACTGAGTGTGCGCTGCTCCAACCTCCAAAATCACTGAAAAACTTACAATCCATAATAGGATTCCTAAATTTTGGCAGAACATACATGTTTGGATTACGCTGAAAAAGTAAAACCTTTCTACCATTTAATCAGACCTGATTTTTCAATTAGACATTGGTCACTGGAATACACAGGTACCTTACAAGCTGACATGATAGCTCCAAAACACCTACATACACATGTAAAAACCACAAATTTGGTGATCTGTCGTGGGTCAATCAGGGTACACTTACCTAACCTTCAATGAAGGCGAAACAGTGCCCATAACATACAAATCACACTTGTACACAAACGCTGAAATGCGTTTTGCTTCTACAGAAAAAATTCTGACAGCCATACAGACTGCTGTAGTGAGAGAAAGAGAACTGGCTCAGGGGAAACGAATAATTGTCGTAACTCCTGTACCCGCCTTAGAGGCTGTTACAAAGGCAAGCGCTCCAAATGCCAAAGCTTTACATCCGAGATGGATACAATGGGCTAACTCTCTCACTGCAACAGATGTAGACTACAAATTTGATTCTACATTAAAAAAGCAAGCATTCCTGCAATACAAACAAGAATATCATCTCCCGAAGGAAATTATGCCTCTAGATCAGTATGAATACATTATTTACACTGACGGTTCTGCTCAACCTGCCATAGGAAGTAAACAGCAATACAGCGCAGCATGTGCGATTGTCAAAGGACGTATGCAGGATGGCAAATTCCATCCTAGCAGTACAAAGACGCAGTCTCTAGGAGATTGCACGGCACAGCTGGCAGAATTAAAAGCCCTATTGCTGGCACTAGTACAAACGGATCGGGAATTCCCCACACTTATAGTGTGCAATTCGTTTTACTGTGTCCAGTCTTACAATGAATATCTTCACTATTGTGTTCAGAATGGGTTTAAAGACTCAAAAGGTTGCAGAATAAAGCACAAAATGCTTTGGGAACAGGTGGCAGAGTTGAAAAAAGACTTGCCGAGAATTCACGTGATACACACGCTGAGTCATCAACGTTATGGCATTCACATTGAAGGGAATTCATTGGCTGATGAAGCTGCAAAGGGGGCAGTACGAACTGCCGCCGTAGCTGCAATCACTCGTTCTAGTACGAGAATAGACGGACAGATAATGGCAGCTGTCATTGCTTCATGCAAAAACAGCACATCCTTAACGAAAGGTTTTCCACTCAAGTACTTGCAAAAGTAGGTGCCAAAAATATTCCGTATGTTCAAATTCCAGGAGTAGGGGATAGAGTAATACCAAACATGCATCGCAGGTTAGGTTTAATTCTAGCTGCACACAAGGATCTGGGCTCGGCTCACACAGCGGTTACTGCAACTGTTTCATTGCTGAAACAACGACATTGGTGGCCAGGTCTAACCAAACAGACAAAAGCGTTTGTACTTAAGTGCGACATCTGTCAGCAGATGAAGGGTTCAACCATAGCATGCCCACCACAAACACCGTTACTGATATCGGACAGACCTCTTGCCTGTGTCTATTTGGAACACTGCGGCCCCTTACAATCTGATGGGGCTTACATGTACATCTTGGAGGCAGTGGATTCATGTTCTAGATTCCTGTGTGTTTGGCCTCAGCGCTCAGCTGACGCTCGAACTGTTATAAAAGATTTGCCAGTCTTCATAGGGACATACACAGTTGGCACATTACATTCTGACCATGGCCCCGCGTTTAGCTCTAGGGCTTACAAGGAAGCCATGGGAAGTTTGGATGTTGCATTGCGGTACTCCTCTCCGTACCATCCCGAGGGAAATTCGGTTGTGGAGAAGAAAAACCAGGACTTAAAGCAATCTTTAACAGCAAGGGTATTAGGTTCCGGTGGTAGTTGGGTCAATCACCTATATGGGGTCCAGAAGGCACTAAAATAATTTGCCAAGAAGTTCCCTAGGAGGTGTCACCCCTTACGAAGTCCTATTTGGAACGAGAATGTGGGTACTTGATCTCAATTATGAAAGCACAGTGGTGAATGAAAAACCTTTTGATATCGATAAATGTTTGGCTGTTTTACAGGATTTTAATGAATTCCGGGCACTACAAAGCAACGTGCAAGTAAAACGCACCGCCTCTGGGGAAGTGAAATCAGTAACAGCAAGACCTGCCTGGATCCCAAAAGTGGGGGATCTGGTCAGAGAAAAAATTGTGGACAAGAAAGAATTTGGGCCATCATACAGAAAGCCTGTACCTGACATGGCTGTCGAAGGAACAAGAACAATACTTCTTCCGCCTCTTGCCGGCAAAAAAGAGAAGAGATTCATCTCCATTGATCTGATCAAACCACACTATGTGGCCAATGCTGAATAGCAGGCCACGTGGGCTCCTAGGTAGCCGCTGCTCTCCTCTCGCTACCATACAGGAAGTTCAGACAGAAAGACTGATAACATTAGAAGAATCTACAATTCGAAGCAATGGAGTTTCCAACAATGAAATGGAACTCATTTCGATTGAAATTGAACAACAAAACACAAATGAAACACAAATATTGATTCGGCCTACCACCGACATCTACATCAATATGCCTCGACAAGAGACAACTGCCAGTTCATCAAAACCTGCTGAGCTACCAAAGATAGATCGAACTGCATCTGGCTACTTCATCGGTTTCGCACTTTTTCTCTGGATCAAAGTGAACCTGAGTCACCGCCAGCTCCAGTTTCCCACAAAAAACAACTTCCTGAATTTTACATTTTTCTGAAAAAGACATACCTAGTTTCACCATGGCTACAGCTCTGATAACCACTGGATTACTGTTCCTACTCTTCTGGATAGGTTTAGTGACTGTCTTTTCCTTGATCATGAATGGACACTATCTCCCAGAACCCTCTGCAGTACCAAATGTGAACTTGGTGCTGAAACCTCATACTTTATCTCATCGTAAACAAAAAGACCTGTCCTATGTGAACATTACAGCAGTTCCAGTTCCTGACGGAAAAGTTTAGGATACGGTTTCATATGATGTATTTGGTCCCACAAAACTTTTAAAAGTACCACATGTGTTCAAAATTTCTTTAAATGATATCATTACCTCCAGTACATCCTCTGACGATTGGGATTTTGAAACTGTTAATAATATGATGTCTGATTTAGAACTGTCTGCAGCATTTTCAACAAATGAAATGTTTGATGACTCTTCTGATGTCAACTAGATGTACTGTTATCAACACTATGGTCATCATTTGTTACATAAAACGAGTGCACCACGTAATGTTTTCGCATAGCACCAATGGGAACATTGCCCAACACGACCAAAAGGTAGTTCACAAACGTTTGCACAAAAGTTTGCTTATTTTTCTGGATTCAATACATCTGATCCATGCTCATAATATTATATGTTTGCACCTTTATCTGCAAAGAAAAGTATGCTGACTAACACAAACAGATATACTCTGCATCCTTTATTGCCCAACTGTCTGAACAGGGTTTCGGCTTATGGAAGGACACTATAGACATTAAATTTAAATCGGTCTGGGGGACTAAAGAATGGCAGGTTTAGGGAACCGAGGCACTATTTAGAACGTGCCTCATACCACAACAGATGATTTTCCTGAAAGACACTGTGCAACAGACTTCTTGTCTTGGGTTACCCAAGATTAAGGACTTGAACACACCTTGCGTTCACACTTCGAGGATTGGTTAGTTTGGCCTACCAACACAAATAGGTGTCATAAAAGATCAGGGCAGTAGTGGCCCAAAAAAGGGAATTTATCGCACCTCGTAATACAACAGTAACTGAAAATATTCCTAAAAAGTGGGAATCTTAACTCAAATCTGCCCAATGTAGACAAGAAGCCAGAGGTGCTATTATAGTTCCGGCACCCTACTACCCAAGGTTGCACCTGCACATTAACAAAGTTAGTGTGTCCAACATGAATTATAAAGGAACTAAAAAAGCACTCTCCAAGAAAGTTACAACATCCAACACAATAATGAATAGTAGTTTACAAAACAAAATACATTATATCATTCTTATAGGTTTGAATTCTTCATGTGTCAATACATTCCAAAATCCCAAGTTGTCCAAATGGATTCTTTCTCCCAAATAGCATTGATAAATCCAAATATATATCCGTTTCCACAAAGAACACAATCTTCTATTTATTTGAAGTTGGTTTATTTTGGAAAAAACAGCCTCCAGAAAGAACTCAGCCAACACGCGTTTCATCAATCTTGACCTTTTCAGGGCTGAAAAAACAGTTACATACATGTTGTTGATTTTTTACATAATCCGCCTATAGCAAAAGACAAATTTAACTGAAAATCAGATATGTTGTACAGAGGTTTCCTAGAGTAATAAAAGAAGAATGAGTGCAGAAACAGTGCAGGTAACGAAAAAAGGAAAGAGAAAAACAAGAAAATAAATAAGAGTAAGAAGGGAAGAAAGAAAGACTGGTCTTGGGAGAAAAGACCCAGTTTTGGCCAAAAGAGAAGAGATGACGTGTCTCCAAAGTGTCCACCTTATAAATACATAATAGATTGAATATTCGCTGAAATGTGTCCGTAAACCAACCTATAAGTGTCACCAGTGTATAACGCTTAGATTATTACGTGAACCCCACAGTACATAAACAAAAAACCCACCAGGTAGGTAGAAACGTAATCGATGTAACGTAGATTTTTCCAAAGCGTTGTCATACTAGACCCGTAACAGAATTCAAAATGTGTATCCACTGTTGAAAACACGGGGCACTGCACCTTCCTGCAGTAATAGATAAACAAAACCATCCCTGTAATCCAAAAAGTCGTGCTGGGCTTGAACAGTGTGATTGTGAGAAGCTGGCCTGGTATATGATGTCCACTAATTAAAGTGGGCACCTTGCACCAGTCCAGACAACCCTTATTGTGATTTAAGAGGTCTCAGACAACCTTAGAAAGCTATCCAAGTGGTAGCTGTGGAGAGACGCCTTCAGGCTTAGTCTTGAAGGAGTGTAAAGCAGCTTATTTTACCAGAATGCAATCTTATATTATAGATCAAATGAAAAAGAACCACACAAGGTATTTATAAAAATATGTATTTATTATATAATACTCTCTAGTACATTTCAGTGTCTCCTACACGGAGATATACACAAAGCACACAATACTATAGCAAAGAAATCATAGTAAATAGCACTAATACACAGTGGGCCCCAGGGGGGGACCAAACCATATACTAAGAAAGTGGTATCAGAAGCACAACTCGAGTCAGGACGATGTCGAGAGGACATAGAATCGCTAGGACCCCAAGGAATCACCCAAGGTGAGTAGAGAGGGACCCCACGGAGGACGGGTGCAGAGTGGGAACACGACTGCATGCTCCATACAACTCTATGTGAAAGTCGCGGTTGGAGTTTGAAAGATTAAGGACCCTTCCCAGTGGACCCTGAAGAAACTCAGTGGAAGACAGAAGGTCGGAGAGCCACCCCACCCATGGATACCGTAGTACCCAAGTTACCTATCCCAGGGAAGCCGGGTGCATAGGTGTGAAGTGGCGTCGGAAACCGCTGTCGAACCCAATGGAGGACTTCAGGAAAGTGCTGCTGCTGGAAGAGGAGAAAGTGTCCGTTGCAATCCAAAAGTGGATTCTTGTTGAAGAGTACCTAAAAGCAGAGGGTACAGAGTCTGGGTCACTGGAGAGTGACCTGGGGCTCGGTAGACGAATGCCCACCGATGTTGGATGCTTCAGGATAGTTGACGGTGACCTTGACTCTGCAGCTGCGGGGACCAGGCGATGTTGAGGACAACCAGGAGCTGGATGCGAGCTGTCCCACAAAGGATGTCGAGTGCTGAGGGGTCGGTGTCTGGCGGGAGCACCAACAAGCCTTGGCAAAAGCAACCCACGCAGAAGGTCAAGGAAGTGTACGGTTCGGACCAGCAAGGTCCAGGGGACTCACCATAAGCAGGGGAGTCAGGGAAAGCCTGGAGCAGCCATGGGAGCCAAGGAAAAGCAAAGTTGACCCTCAATTGGACCCACAGGCCGGAGGCACTGGAGTCATGAGAGGACCTTGAGCAGCTTTCCAAAACAAAAGGCCACGGAGCACTCGGTGCGAGGTGGTTGAACATCTTTGTGGAAAAAGGTGCTAGAGGTTGGGGTTACTCGGCGCCCAATGCACTTGCTGCAGAATTGCCAACAAGCACATGCACTTCCAAAAGTATGCGGTGCACAGGGGTTTGGGTATTGCAGCCCCCACAAGGGATTCTGACCTCAAACTTGGTGAGAGGGCAGCTCAGGCCTCCAGGGACGTAGAAACCCACCTCCTGTGTTGCGGAACCTTTCGGAGTCCGAAGGAGCTTGGGATAAGCAGACTGGTCAGCAGTGTTGCGGTGCCTGCAAATACAGGGGAGTGACTTCTTCACTCCAAGGGAGATTATCTTCAGGTGTCTTGGATGCCCCACAGGTCCTACAAGGATCGTGTATGGTGCACAGGCACAGACGATGCAGCAGACTGAGAGGGAGACGAAGTCAGGCCCAAACAAAGTCCAAAGTGCCCAGACGGTCGAAGTGCAGTGGTTTCAGTTCTGAATCTTGTCCACAACAAACCTAAGGTCCTACAGCCAGGTAAGCCCTTAAGTACCCATGAGGGAGGGTTGGAAAGATTCAGGGGACCCTCCCAGGGGAGGGTCTGGACAGGGGGGAGGTTACTCCCATGTCCTTTGTCCAGTTTCGCGCCAGAGCGGGAGCCAATGGCTCCCAGGGCTGGTTTGAACTGGACTATGCACATGGACACCAAATGTGCCCCGCATGCAGACTTTCAGTCGCTGGCAAGCGCACCCATCCAGCCATAATACATTAAATCCTGTCTGGGAGGTGGTCACACCTCCCTGTGACAGGATTCCTATTGTTCTGCCTTCCCATGCTCGAGCTTGGCTCAGCAGCAGGAGGACAGAAATGTGTCTCTGGTTGGCAGCAACCATTTTGTGCTGTCCGGAGCTAGAAGGCTGGTACAGGGAACACCAGGAGCCCCAAGAAGCACGCTTCTGAGGGGTGGAATCATACCTCCCACACCGGTTACCGGTATGGGGGTATGATTCCAACATGTATGACACCAAATTCAATAGGGTTTGTTTCAGCCGTTTTGAGTTGGTCATCACGCGGTCCCATAATGCCCCTCTATATATAGTATATGGCTGTTTCACTGACAACCCGGTAGAATGGACTCCGTAGGCTGCAGGGGTGTCCTGCTTGTGCAGGGGCACCCTCTTACTAAGAACCAAGCACCCTGCCTTCAGGATTGTCAAGGCCTGCTATAGGGGTGACTTATAGGTTTTAAGTGCAGTGACCTTACGATATAGGAAACCTACATCTTTAGTAAGTGGTGCATGTACCAACTTACACAGGCCGCAATGGCAGGCCTGTAATTCTGTTTTGAATGGTCTCTCATGGGTGGCATAATACATGCTGCAGCCCATGGGAGACCTCTGGGGTACCTATGCCCTGAGTACATGGGTACCATATACTAGGGACTGACAAGGGTACCCCAGTATCCAATCTGGGGTGTACCTAAGTACATGTCACAACAGTTTAGGGAGAAAACAGATAGACTGGGGTCCTGATTAGCAGAATCCCAGTCAGACTAGTCAAAAACCAACATAGCACCAGGCAAAAAGGGGGGTAACCATGCAAAAGGATCCTACCTTCCTACAGCGATCTAGTCAGTTATCATACAAAATACTTACTACAGTTAGACAAAATTGGTCTATGTGCCGTCTCATGATCGATATCTATAGGTGGTGCCTCTCCGTAAGGCAGACAATCAACATCTAAAAGCAAAGCATATCGCAAGACCTTTAGTCCTCTAGTATAATACAAGTTATAATTGAAATTCTTAAAAAGGAAGAAAAAACGGCTAATCCCAAGGAAGTGGAAGTTCAAATGATAGGAGGAAATCATCTACGTGCAAAAAAGCACCCATGCAGTGGGTAAACAGACATAATATCGAATTTTTAATATCGAATTGCCAAAATATCGAGTTGTAAATATAGAATGGACAGAATATCGAATTGCCAAAATATAGTGGTTAAGAATATCGAAATTCAGGTAAGAAATATCGATTGTCAAAATATCGACAGTCATAATATAGTTGTTAAAAATATCGAATTTTTTTATAGTGTTTTAAGTGTTAGTATATGTGTTAAAAGTATGTATTATTTTTGTAATGGATGTTTTAATTTTTTTAAAGTAATGAATTTTATGTTATTTAATTTTTGCATAATTTAATTCTGTAGCGGGTTGTGGGTTTATAGGGGAATAGGGTGGGAAGTAATTTAATTATAGTAAATTAAATATAAATTTTTAGGAATTATTAATTATATTTAATTTAATTTTGCGTTTTAGTTCTGTAGCGGGTTGTGGGTTTATAGGGGAATAGGGTGGGAAGTAATTTAAATTTAATTAAGTAATTATTAAATTTTATTTATTGGTATTGATAAATAATTCATTGTTAATTAATTATTAATTGGTCATTAATTTTTATTAATTGGTAATTAATTTTTATTAATTGGTAATTAATTTTTATTAATTGGTAATTAATTTTTAATAATTATTTAATTGATGATTATATATTAATTGTATTAATTTATTATTCAGAGTGGGTTGTGGGTTTATAGGGGAATAGGGTGGGAAGTAATTTAATTGTAATTCAGTAATTATTTATTTTTATTTATTGGTATTGATTATTAATTTATAGTTAATTAATTCTTATCTGGTAATTAATTTTTATTAATTGGTAATTAATTTTTATTAATTGGTAATTAATTTTTATTAATTTTTTTAATTGATAATTATATTAATTTTATTAATTTATTATTCAGAGCGGGTTGTGGGTTTATAGGGGAATAGGGTGGGAAGTAATTTAATTGTAATTCAGTAATTATTTTTTATTTATTGGTATTAATTATTAATTTATTGTTAATTAATTCTTATTTGGTAATTAATTTTTATTAATTGGTAATAAATTTTTATTAATAGGTAATTAATTTTTAAGAAATAATTATTGGTATTTAGAATTAATTATTAAATATTTTGTAATTGGTAAGTCATTTTAATTAATTTTTTATTGGTATTGATAATTATTTTATTTTTATTAAAATATTAAATCATTATTTTCCCTACTGTTGCACTCTTTGGAGTGGGAATAGTAATTTTTACCCCTACGCTATCCAACGCTTTCCCTACTGTTGCACTCACTGGAGTGGGAATAGTAATTTTTACCCCTACGCTATCCATCTCTTTCCCTACTGTTGCACTCTCTGGAGTGGGAATAGTAATTTATACCCCTACGCTATCCAACGCTTTCCCTACTGTTCCACTCTCTGGAGTGGGAATAGTAATTTTTACCCCTACGCTATCCAACGCTTTCCCTACTGTTGCACTCTCTGGAGTGGGAATAGTAATTTTTACCCTCCCGCTATCCAACGCTTTCCCTACTGTTGCACTCACTGGAGTGGGAATAGTAATTTTACCCTCCCGCTATCCAACGCATTCCCTACTGTTGCACTCTCTGGAGTGGGAATAGTAATTTTTACCCTCCCGCTATCCAACGTTTTCCCTACTGTTGCACTCTCTGGAGTGGGAATTGTAATTTTTACCCTCCCGCTATCCAACGCTTTCCCTACTGTTGCACTCACTGGAGTGGGAATAGTAATTTTACCCTCCCGCTATCCAATGCTTTCCCTACTGTTGCACTCACTGGAGTGGTAATAGTAAATTTTACTCTCCCGCTATCCTACGCTAAAAATATTGAATATTTTTTATAAATATTATGTTAATATATATATGTATTAAAAAATAAAAATGTATGTTTATTTTTTTTTAACTTACATTAATTATTTATTAATTTTAAAGTTATTTAAGTATTTTTAAGTATGTTTTAGTTAATTATATATATTATTTCATTAATTTTACATTACTTTTAAGATATTTAAAAATTCGATATTTTGACTAACTATATTTTTTACAACTATATTTTGGATTCGATATTTTTGTACTTACCTGTTTGTAGATAGGGATTCGATATTTTGGCATTCTATATTTTTACTTCGATATTGTTGTAGGTCGATATTCTTGTAATCGATATTCTGTCAGTGATCCGCGCAGTGCCATTATAAAACATGTGATATTCATATAAAAAAGCAACATGGACGTAAACATATTACCAAATAGCCCCGTAATCAAATTGACGCCCAGTTTGGCTTCAAAGAAGGAGTCCATGATAAGCTCCTATGCTGTAAAAAGTACGCAAATCATATTCAGTAAAAGGTAAAACATTGATGCTAATTCCGCTGTGTCATATTTTTTGGCACCACAGACATGGTCATTACAATTCATATAAGCCCGCCTAGTTCTAGTCCATTTGTCATCAATGTAGTTGATAAAAGCGTAATGTTTTCACATCCGTGTTAAATATATTCAACCGGTTACAGGCACGTGAATCCAGTGCCTATATCCTCATCTTGCACCCATACATATATTGATGTCAAGTTCTTAGAAAAACATCCTGCGTTTCCTATATTTGTTAACAATATACAAAAGCTAAATATGTCCCAACGAACATGAGAAAAAGAAAGAAATATCGCCCAAACCAACACAGCGCATACATATAACCCGTGCTGACTATAGTTGCGAGTCTTCGTAAAGCCTTGTCCCCACAAGGGCAGTGCAAAGGGGTAACCTGTATCGGTTATAATACCGCGTCCTTTACAGAAAACCATAAACCATAAAGTGGGGCACAGAGCCCGTCATACTCTCGCCTGATCTCGAGAACGCCAAGAAAACACGAGAGGCAGCTCGGTTCAGCTCCCCAGTAGAAAGAACGCGGAAGTGGCACGCCCTGTACGTTTATGCAGGTAAGCGGTCACGCGTGGAAAGCTTCGCATATTCGGGTGATGGCAAGGCCAGCAATATCAAGTGTCAGTCAAGATTCAGGGGTACCACCGAAGGGTTTAGTATCCATAGGCCTGACTTACGCTATGTACAACGAGAACATCGGGGGTGGTGACATCATACAGTGTTGGGAAGTTAAGCCTAGATTGGCTAAGAACCTTGAGACTGTCACAGGTGAAACAACACTTGCCCCTACTGTCAGATGACATGGACCTCAGGGATTTTTTACTAGGTCCCCGAAAGCCACGTCAGAAACGCTTCTTATATGCTATTTATAATGTAATCTGGTAAATCTCACAACAGGAAGCTGCGGAGAGATTGCGTGAAATTGACAGAATTAACTTAGAAAACGCTTTGGCTGTGGTTGACAATGGCATAACCACACTAACATACAGGATTTATTCACTGGGCAGCATTGTATCTTCTGCTTTAGATACAATGGAACAGGATCAGTCCATCTTACAACATGGACAATCACAATTACGTTCTATTTTGTTATTAAGCTGGACGCTTCAGTCACTGCGCTCTGGTTATGTGCCCTGGAGATACATCAACAGGACGTCTCTGTTCTCTGCATATAATTTGACTGAGAAGCAGACAACAATGGCACAAAGAGATGTGAAATATACAATGCTGCACATTGAAAAATTAGACCAATTACCTTTCACCGTCCACAGAATGGTTAATTCATGGCCATGTCACATTACCAGTAACAACTTTCCAGTTTCAATATTGCCTAGAACACCACCAGGTAGGCAGATATGAAGCAATGGGTATTGAAGTCATCCATGAATCTTGGGAATTACCGTATAGATCTAGATGCAGGAATGGGGATACTGAAGTGTTTCTCAGCGGTATACACTGCAAGAATTCTTTGAGTGGATCTCTCATTTGCCAGGACATTATGCTTCACGGGGCCTGTAATGGTTCAGTAGCTAATTTATCCTGTCATTTGAAAGGTTCCCCAGCTGCCGTGGTTAATCCAGTGTTCAGGCTGCTCTCGAATGGGAGTTACTTAATGCTGAATGATCAAGGTTGTTGTGGGATGCTTCCAGGAATCGCACATCTTGTCACTAAGTTCTGCATTGTCCTTTAGGATAGTCCCATCATGTACATACAGATTACATACATTTTGTCCCATCCACACGACATAACGGTCTTACACAGGTGACCTTTTACCCAGTAGCTTACTTCTGTCTCTTCGACACCAGGCTCTTGGTACCCTATCTTAATCCCTGTACCTGACGTACATAAACATGTCCCCAGGCACAGCAGATTTATTCTGTATAAGGGTCACCACTTTTTTCATACATGGCCAAAAGCCAGCTGTGCATGAGTGTTTTTATTTAGAAAAGGATTAGCGAAGGATTAGTGAATGTTTTCAAAACATATCGATTCTAGAAGAAACCCTGGAGTGACCACTTCAGTATAAAAGACCCTCACTTCCCCTTACAACACAGAGGAGAATTCCTTCCAGGCTGGACCGAGACTCTGCAGGCTGATCCTTCGACAGGCAGAGACCTGACATCCCTTGCGGGGTGCCATCCTCGACGCAGAGACGGGGTCCTTCATTCAGAACCATCAGATGAGGGGTTAGTACTTCCCAGGGGGATTCTTGGCTCCATTAGTAGGCCTGGGCGGTAAATTCCGTTCCGCTCGCGGAATTTGCGGAATTTGGGTAATTTCGCGTTCCACGGAGAACGCGGAATTGCCAAAAATTCCGCGATCCGCGACTTCGCGGAATTTTTTGCTTGTTCGCACTTCCAAAAGGCGTGTTCGCGAGATATTTCTCCCCGAGCACGCAAACAGCGTTCGCGAACAGGAAAAAAGCATCGCGAACGGGCGGAACAAGCAATTCCGCGTGTTCGCGGAACTTTTGCGTGCTCACGGAGATTTTTTACCGTTTCGCGGAGATTTGCGTAGCGCGACTACGCAAATTCCGCCCACCCCTATCCATTAGGATATATCTAAGCACTTACATACACATGCTTCACCTACATATCTAGGCTATGTACATTCAGGTAGGCTACGCATCGTAGGAGTATGCCAATGCTATTGTTTTATATAATCTGCTTGCATTTATCTTATTAGCACTATGGTAGAAATGTATCTACTATTTACGATATTGGTGCTGGCGATCACATTTGTCTGCTCATGTCTTCTGATTGTCGCAGCGAATATGTTTCATACTAGACTGACGCTTGACCAATAAATAATTACTGAAACTGTTCCAATCGTCGTTCTATGTGTATTCTGAGAAAAGTAAGCACGAGTAACTGAGCGAAACATTCCGTATTGTTTTCCACGATACATGAGGAGTTAGGGTTGTCATGTTCAGTGGTTGCCAGATACTACCTACACCACTGTAGAATACAGGAGGGTAGTAGTGGCACCGTAGAGCTAGCTGGTCTAACGGCTGACTCATCCTGTGGGGGTGTCCAGAGTATGTCTGCACACCAAGTCCTTAGTTTAGGTCATCCAAAACGCGCAGGTCCTGGGGGGTCCTAGGAACTATACGACATGGCGCCGCCAACGTTGGTTTGGTTCTTATATTAATAGTAAAATCTGAGTAGTTCAGTCGTGCTTTCTCAGACAGCCCTACTCACGTTATTCAGAGACGTCTGAAGTGGGAAGGATTATCCGCCTCACCTGAGCAGGTACACCCTGTGTATTGGCTGAAGGTTTAGACAAGCTTGTAAGGATTAAAGGTTCCCATATTGTGCTAAACCCTACCTCTTAAACCTTTACTTTCTTCTCCTTTCAAAATGACTGAATCTGCGGGAACCAGTGGAAACACGGAAGGAGATGAATTTGCTATTGCTCTTAACATTACAGAAAACTGCAGACAGGCAGTAACTCTGACATTGTTGGAACATGGCATACCTGCAACAGGTGGCCATGTTATTTTCGTGATTGAGGCACACGAGGTGTTCGGATCAGAGGTATTCTATTCCTGGGAGAAATTCCCACCTGCAGATACACAGACACATTTATCCACGAATACATTGAAGTGAATACATCCCATACGAGGATATTGAAGTCCCGTTAACTTACCAGCAACATAAAAACTGGTTTAAAGTGCCCTCAAACACACAACTTTGGTCGTAAGACTCGGTCCGCCCAGCACAGGAGGAGCGACATGGTCGGTCTTAGCGGCATACACTCCACATCTTGAGATAGACACACTCCCAGTAGGCGAAGTGCGTAGACTTTATAAAGAAGTAGTCAGGCTATACAGACACATTGTCCAGTTCGTCATGCGAACCCTCACATTACAACCTGCGAGAGCTGCTACACCTGGTACAGTCCAGACCCAACACACACCAATAATTAGTCCACAGACACTAAAAGCAATCATGGGTGCGTTCCTATCAAAAAAGGATCAAGTAACATTCTGGATTGCTCAAAAAATAGCACAGTTGGAAGCAGTATTTCCCCATACGGGTCCTCAGGAAAAACACAGAGGGGCCGATTCCGATTCGGGCCGGAAATCCCTCCGACCGAGCCGGACCCGGAGAGATTTCCGACCGAATCGGACCCGTGCAGCCCGACCGAACGAGTACGATGCGTCCGTATGCTATCGTACTCGAGTAGGTCGGACTCCCATTGAAGTCAATGGGAGCCGGTCGTACAACGCGTACACGGGCTCCCATTGCCTCAATGGGTGCGAGGTGAACAAGGGCGCCCCCTACAGCGGGTACGCGGCGAAGCGACTCGCGCCGTACACGCACAGGTAGGGGGACCCATGGGTCCCCCCCCCCGTGTGCGACTCGCGCGGCTACGCGTACAGGGGGGTCCGACACGGACCCCCGAAGTACGGCTCCGACTGCTCTTTCGAGCCGGACGGCGCGTGTCGGTCGGACTGCTCGCGGCGCGCATCGTACTTACCCGGCCGGGGAACGTCTCCATTGCGCGGTGCGAGTCGTGTCCGAGCGAGTCGGTCGGTGCGGTTAGACCCGGGAACGAGTCGGTCGGAGCGGTTGGGACGCCCGAACGAGTCAGTCGGCGAATTCGCATCGTACTCGCTCGTCCGGACGCGCGTACGAATCTGTCGGGAAATAGGGCTCCGAATCGGATCCGGTTATGCCGAATCCGATTCGGAGCCCTACCTGCCGAGATCGGAATCGGCCCCACAATGTTAACAATTTGCTTGCCAATGGGAATGGGTCCCTCCCTTGAGGATTGTACCACATGGGGAACAATTTGCTGCAGTCTACATTTAAAATACACGGTACCCCAACCATATCAGTTATTCCTGAAGTATTGAAACAGATGCAAAATGAGTACGGGGCAGGACCTGGCCTGGACTTGGGGATGAAATTGATGGGTAATTTTGACTAAGTCTTAGAAATTATGCTGAGCAACATCAACGGGGAAGCAGCAGCGGTGGCTATACGCCAACGCCTAAGGGAAACCGCTCCTGGGAATCAGGAGCATGCATTACCTAAAATTATCGAGGAAACCTATGCTTCACTAGGTAGAGATAGTTTGGGAGCCAAACCAGGGAAACCACAAATGGTGAGTAGTTCTGATAAGAAGAACTCAAAACAAGCACCCACTTCTTCTAAAAAGAAATGGGATAATAATCAATCCAAAAATAACAATAAAGGAAACAATTCACGATCAAGGGGTGGGTCTCCCAACGGGAGTCCTCTGAAAAGAGGTATAACCTTAGGAATCGTGATAACATTCGGAAACCTGACCGGTATCAGGATACTGATACACGTTCCTTTCAGGGTTCATCAAAAAGCTCGGAGAGGCAAGGACGGTCAGAACAAAAAACAGAAGATCGACCTAAGGGAAACGCATTGAAATTCAGATTTCATTATTAAACAGGAAGAGCAACCTAAAACAAAGACAAAATTCAAAAAGAAGAAAGTAGTTTGATTAAAAGTTAGACATGCCCAGGTTACTGAGGACTCAGCTTCTGAACGGGGAATGGGCTCTGACGATGCTAGACAGCGCAGCAGAAGTAACAATAGCTCGCCAGAACCTGAAGGAATTTCTGGTGACAGCAGTATTGAATGAATACATCACGGTGGAAACACCTGATACAAGAGTGAGTGTCCCACATTGTCTACACAAAATGAATCTCCAAATAGAGGGGGACATCTCAAGAAAAATTAAAGGTCTCTTTTGGGAAAATTTGACATATGGATATGACATCCTGTTAGAAGAAAAAGATTGGCCGCCTGAATTTGTAATGGATTGCGCAAAAGGTGAAAGCGTCATTTTGCCTGCCTTTTCTGACCTCGTTCCTATTTCCTTGAAACACTCTATATGCATTATACCGCAACCATGTAGGGTGGGACGTGGAGTCCAAACACCACGAGACCCCATTAAAAACTACTCCAACTCCACAGAGACAGTACCCTATTAAAAATGAGGTGAAGAAACAGGCAAAGACATCTTAGACCAACTTGAATACCAAGGTGTGATTGAAACTTGCACCTCGCCAATGAACAACCCTTTGTTTCCTGTCATGAAACCTGACAACACATATCATTTGGTTTTAGATTGCAGACATTTGAACACATGCACAAAAAAATTTGCAGTTCAGAACGCACATAGTGCCGCATTAATGAATAACATTGTGCGGAAGAAATTCAAAACAACACTAGATATCTCGAATGGATTTTCTGCCAAAATATAGCTCCTGAAAGCAGATATTTGACAGGATTTTCTGCCCTCGGCACTCAATTTCAATTTTGCCATCTGCCCCAAGGCTATAAGAACAGCCCTGGGCTATTCTCGGCAAGAGTGTCAGAGCTATTACAAACTTGCGATGAGGAGGCAGTGTCCTACGTAGATGATAATTATCTGACGGACGATGAATTACTCGAACACTTGTGCAGGGTGAACAACATAATTGTTGGTTTCGCCAAATTGGGCTACAAATTTAACTTCAAAAAATCAAAAATTGCCCATCTCAGCGTCCTATTTTTGGGATATGAGTTGTCAAGTGAAGGCAAAAGCCAGGCCGCTAATTTTTTGAAAAATGCGCGCTAACCCAGCCTCCAAAGACTCTGAAGGGTTTACAATCAATTTTAGGATTTCTAAATTTCGGCAGAACATACATTCAAGACTACGCAGAAAGAGTAAAACCTTTCTACGACCTAATCAGACCAGATTTCACAGCAAACAAGTGGACTCAAACACATACAGACATTCTACGTTCAGTTCAAGCTGACATGATAGCTTCAAAACACTTGCAGACACGAGTAAATGTCCGCAACCTGGTAATACGGGTCGTCCCCGGATTTTCAGGGTATATCTACATCACGCTCAATGAGGGTGAGACAGTTCCAATCGCATACAAATCTCATTTGTACACAAATGCTGAAAATGGATTCGCAGCAACAGAAAAAATACTGATGCAGTACAGACTGCTGGAGGGAGAGAAAGAGCACTAGCACAGGCGAAACGCATCATCGTTGTAACCCCGATACCGACTTTAGAAGCGGTAACCAAAGCCAGCATTTCAAATGCAAAGGCATTGCATCCACGTTGAATACAATGGGCTAATCCTCTCACTGCAACAGATGTAGAATATAGATACGATCCTACACTGAGAACACAAGCATTTCTGCAGTACTAACAAGAAAACCCTCTCCCGAAAGAAATCTTGCCTCTAGATCAGAACGAATACATTATTTACACTGATGGTTCTGCTCAACCTGCCATTGGGAGTAAACAGCAATATAGCGCTGTGTGTGCTATAGTGAAAGGTCGTATGCGGGATGGTAAGTTCCATCCCAGCAATACGACTACACAATCTCTAGGAGATTGTACAGCATAGCTGGCAGAACTGAAAGCCCTGATACTAGCACTACAGTATACGGATCGGGAATTCCCCACACTGATTGTGTGCAATTAATTTTACTGTGTGCAATCTTACAATGAATATCTTCACTACTGGGGCCAGAAGGGGTTTAAAGATGCCATGGGTTGCACGATAAAACATAAATTGTTATGGGAACAAGTGGCAAAGCTGAAAGAATGCCTCCCACGGGCTCAAATTATTCACACCTTGAGTCATCAGCGTGTTGGCATACACATTGAAGGGAATTCAGTAACTGATGAAGCCGCCAAGGCAACAGTGCGAACTGCTGCCGTTGCTGCAATCACTCGTTCACACACAAGAATAGACAGATATATACTAGTAGCTATCAATGCCACAAAGAATGGCTCTGCCGTACTGCCAAAAGGCTTTCCACTCAAGTACTCCCACAAGTTAGATGCGCAAAACACACCGTATGCTCAAATTCCAGGAGTGGGGTATAGAGTAATACCAAACAAAGATCGCAGATTAGGTTTAATTCTAGCTGCACACGAGGGTCTGGGCTCTGCACATGCAGAAGTCACTGCAACAATTTCATTATTGAAGCAGCGTTACTGGTGGCCTGGGCTGACAAAACAAACAAAGGACTATGTCCTGAAGTGCGACATTTGCCAGCAGATGAAGGGTTTCACCATTCACAGGCCACCACAAACATCACCACTGATTTCAGACAGACCTCTCGCATGTGTCTATTTTGACCACTGCGGCCCCTTAAATTCAGACGGGGCTTACAAGTACATCTTGGTGGCAGTGGATTCATGCTCTAGATTCCTTTGGGTTTGGCCCCAGTGCTCGGCTGACGCTCGAACTGTTATAAAGGATTTGCGAGTCTTCATCGGGACATACACAATTGGCACGTTACATTCCGACTTTGGCCCTGCGTTTAGCTCTCGGGCTTACAAGGAAGCCATGGAAAGCATGGGTGTGGCCTTGCGGTACTCCTCCCCCTACCATCCAGAGAGAAATTTGGTTGTGGAGAGGAAAAACCGGGACCTAAAGCAATCCTTAACAGCTAGGGTATTAGGCGCGGTGGTAGTTGGGTCAATCACCTATACGGGGTCCAGAGGGCACTCAATAATATACCAAGAAAATCCTTGGGAGGCCATACCCCATATGAAATCCTGTTTGGGACAAGAATGTGGGTACCTGATCTCAGTTGTGCCAGCACAGTGGCGGATGCAAAACCATTTGAACTGAATGACCGTTTGGCTGTTTTACAGGAACTCAATGAATTCCAGGCGTTACAAAGCAACATGCAAGTCAAACGCACCGCCACTGGGGAAGTGAAACAGTTCCAGCAAGACCTGTCTGGGTCCCGCAGATTGGGGACCTGGTCAGGGAAAAGATCGTGGACAGAAGAGAGTGTGGGCCATCTTACAGAGCACCTGTACCTGTCCTGGCGGTTGTGGGAACAAGAAGAGTACGTCTTCCGCCTCTTGCCGGCAAAAAAGAGAAAAGATTCGTATCCATTGATCTGATCAAACCGCATCATGTGGCCGATTCTCAATAGTCAGCCGCGTGGGGTCCTGAGTAGCCGCAGATCTCCTCTTGCTACTATACAGGAAGTTCAGATGGAAAGACTAATAACCTTTCAAGACTCCACTACACAAAGTGAAGGAGTACCAAATAATGGAGTACAAATCACACCAGTTGAAATTGAAAAACATCAAGAAGAAACAACAATGCAAGTTGCAATTCGGCCCAACAATGAGCTCTATATTAATGTGCCTTCAAACGACACATCTGCCAGTTCTACAAAACCTGCGGACCTACAAACGATAGATCGAATTGCTTCTTGGCTACTTCATCAACTTCGATGATTTCTCTTTAGATCCAAGTGAACCTGATCAAACGCCACCCATTTCAAAGAGAGAGAAACTTCTACAATTCTATCTTTTGCTCAAAAAGACTTACTTAGTGTTACCTTGGTTGCATATTTGGTTTGCAATAGGGGTAGTATACCTGTTAGTTTGGATTGGCACAATGACTGTCTTTTTTCTGCTTCTGAACAGACATTATCTCCCAGAACGCTCTGCTGTACAATCTGTGAACTTGGTCCTGACACCACATACGTCATCACACTGTGAACAAAGAGACTTGTCCCGAATGAACATTACAGCAATTCCAGTACCTGATGGTACAGTTTGTGATAGGGTTTAATATGATGTATTTGGTCCCACCGAACATTTGAAAATTTCACATGTATTTAAAATTTCTTTTTAATGATTTCATTACCCCCAGTACACTCTCTGATGATTGGGACATTGAAACTGTAAATACTATGCTTTCAGATTTAGAACAGTCTGCTGCATTTTCTTACAGGGAATTGTATGAAGATACAACTGATTACGATACCATGTTCTGTTACCAGCATTATGGTCATCATTTTTTGCATAGAGCAAGTGTACCACGCACTGCTAACACTTACCATCAATGGGAACATTGCCTGACACCACCAAAGGGTAGTTCTGCCACATTCGCACAGAAGTTCGCATACTTTTCAGGGTTCAATACATCAGACCCAGAATCGTTTTACTACAAACTTGCACAGACTAATGCAACAACAACGAAATGTATGCTGACTAATACTAAGCTGATATATTCAGCACCTTTTATCTCCCAACTGTCTATACAGGGTTTCAACTACTGGAGAGACACCATAGACACCAAATCCATCTGGGGGACAAGAGAGTGGCAGGTTCAGGGAACTGAGGCTCTATTTAGAGCTTGCCTCATACCATTACAGATGATTTTCCTGAACAGAACAGTGCAACAGACTACCTGTTATGGGTTTGCTAAAATCAGAGACCTGAGAACACCGAGCATCCCCTCACCCACGCCTCTTAAGGATATCTCAAATAACACACTAACAAGTGAGGGGACACATGGTACATGTACATACAGTTCATCATCTCCCGATTGGAAGGGTTGGTTGGTTTGGCCTGTAGACACGAATATGTGTAACTCAAGATTCAAGGGTTCCACCGAAGGGTTTAGTATCCATAGGCCAGACCCACGCTATGTACACACAGACAACCCAGGGGTAGTGACTTCCTATAGTGTCGGGAAGTTGTGCCTAGAATGGCTAAAGACCTCAACACTATCACAGGTGAAACAACACTTGTCCCTTCTTTCAGACAACATGGACCTTAGGGATTTCTTGTTAGGTCCCAAGAAACCACGTAGGAAACGCTTCTTACATGCCATCTACAATGAAGTCTGGAAAGTCTCCCAACAAGAAGCTGCTGGGAGACTTCTTGAAATCGATAGAATTAACCTAGAAAAGGCCTTAGCTGTGGTAGAAAACGGCATGACTACACTCTCATCTCGTATTTATTCACTGGGCAACATTGTGTCCTCAGCTATCGACATAATGGAACAAGATTTGTCTATCCTACAACATGGGCAATCTCAGCTACGTGCTATTATGCTTTTAAGCTGGACGCTTCAATCATTGCGTTCTGGCCACGTTCCATGGCGATACATTAAAGACACAAATCTGTTTTCGGCTTATAATCTGACTGACAGACAAATGACCATGGCACGCAGAGATGTGAAGTACACCAGGCTGCTCATTGAAAAACTAGAGGAGTTACCTTTTACTGTAGCAGAGTCACCATCCACAGAATGGTTAATCCATGGCTATATCACACTGCCAATCACAACATTCCAATTCCAGTACTGCCTGAAATATTACCCAGTAGGCAGGTATGAAGCGTTTGGCGAAGGGTACATACGAGAAACCTGGGAGTTGCCATACACATATAGGTGCAGGAACAAGGACAAGAAGGTTTTCTTGAGTGGTTCAAACTGCGAAAAGGCCTCGAGTGGGTCTTTAGTGTGTAAAGAAGTGTCGCTTCAAGGAGCGTGTAATGTGTCAATAGCAAACTTGTCCTGCTACCTGAAGGGTTCCCCAGCTGCTGTAATTCATCCAGTTTTTGAGTTACTTTCCAATGGGAGTTACTTGATGCTAAATGACCAAGGCTGTTGTGGAATGACGCCAGGCATCGCTTATCTAGTGACTGTACACTCCAGGGTTATTTGTTGTAAGCAAGTGTTGTTTCCCCCAGCTCGCACAGTTAGGGATGCACCACTGTGGCCTTCACTGAATGTTTCCAACATAGGGTTTGATTCTCTGAGCAGACTGAAAGCCATGCTGTTTCAGCAAAATGTGGCCTTAACTTCAGCCCGAGAGATCTTTCATCTCCACGTTGCAAGGTCCTCGGCAGAGATACAGGCTCTGGTCCCTACGAAATTCTCGCTCCATTTCGGAGAAATGGTCCATCGTATCTTTAACACGCGGGGATAGTACACTTATTTAAGAGCATTGGATCAGGTCTGTTAACCACCTTTCAAACCATTTTCCGAGTGATTCCATCATTCATACACTCCGTACTTGGAAGCATTTTTGGAGGGCTTCCTTTGGTCCTGCTTTCAGTAGAGGGCATCCTGGTTTTAATCCTATTGCTTCGCAATGGATGCCAACATCACTTGAGACATGGAGAGAACACTGCTGGAGTGACGTTGTTGTGAGCGATTGGTGTTCTTCGTGGGTATACCTCAGCTTCGAAAGCTGAGTGAGCATTGGTTCCTGTCTTTCAGACCGGCCTGGCTTGACTGCATTCTGTCAGTATTCCGCTGCCTCTTTTGCGGATTCAGACGTGTGTTGGACCTCTCTGACACTGCCATGGGTTGTGCCGCCTGACATAGACATGCTCCTGGCGCCTTTGCGGGCCTATGTGCACAGTTGTCCAAGGCGTATTCCCATATTGATGATGGCGTTCCTAGAGCCTCCACGGGACGCTTCACCTACTGTTGAAACGGAGATCGGCTCTGCTACGGATGTGCAGGCATCAGTCTCAGGCACAGAGGCATCTAATTCTTCCCCGACGGCTGCCGTGGGAACCAGAGATGACCACCTCTGCTCACTTGATATCATACTGGAGGTACTGCCTCCTGCAGATGCCAAGTTCAGTGATGTTGAGTCTTCAGCGCAGGATTCATAACCAATCTGGCCTCTCCTGTGCTGGGAACAGTTTGGCAAATTTTTAAACATGTATGAAATTGAAGGTCAACTTGACTTTGTTTTATTCTTCTCTGCTCTATCTGAACATAGTGGCTTTCAAGGTGCTCAGAAAAACAATATATTCAAACATATAGAGGACCTTTTATTGACGCTTTTTTAGGGAAGACTTCTTTCGATATGGACCTTGCTTTTATGGATATTTTTTAAGGCTTTTAAGTGCTTTTAGTATGTTTTTTTAATAAATGATTTTATGCCCTTTTTAGGTCTCGCCTGAGCCAGCGCATGCGCTGCTCTGGCGAGAGTTTTAATAAGCGGGTTTTGGAAGTGCAAACGGTGGCTTTTGCTGGCGACCAGCTTGCGTTCACGAGAGCGTGCACGCGCGCAGCTGCCATACATTCCTCGCATCGCTGGCGAGGCGCCATCTGCCTTTCCTCCCCCTCACTCACGTCAGCCCTCCTCCCCCTCCTTCACCAGAGAGCGCGTTTCCATTCCTCGCATCGCTGTGACTCATGCTGCTCTGCGCGCACTCCTCCCTCCCTTCTCCCCCTCTGTTTTCGTCAGTTTCATTTGCCTGTACTTATCACTAGACACTTCTTCCAACATGTCCATCCCCGCCTTGTTAATGTTCTATTTACTACTTAGTCCTCTCATCAATCTCATTCCTAAATCGGTGCTTTCAAAGACCCGTCGTTTTTTTTTCTTTCCTCTTTTTTGTTCTTTGTGTGTATCCAGCCGGCTTGCCCCACAGCCTGTCGTGCCCAGGTACGGAAAGCAGAGTAGTGCCGAGCAGCGCTAATTACAGTCACTGCAGCTGGTTTCAAAGCACTTCTAACAGTTTGCGCGTGACTCGCGGACTTGGGCCTGTTTTAAATTTTGCTCTTAGTACCACAGACTGCCCTATGTATGATGCTTCCTACTGGTGCCACACATTCCTAAATCGGTGCTTTCAAAGACCCGTCGGTTTTTTTTTCTCCTCTTTTTAGGTCTTGGCCTGCACCAGCGCTTGCGCTGGTCTGGACGAGAGTTTTAGTAAGCGGGTTTTGGAAGTGCAAACCCACTGTCTTTCGGCTGGGACCAGCTTGCGTTCACGTGAGCGTGCACGCGCACCATCTGCCTTTCCTCCCCCTCCCTCACCCGAGAGTGCGTTTCTTGGCCGCGCGTCTTGTTCTTCTTATAAAAGAGAGCGCGAGCACGTGCAAAGCGCTAACGAGCACAGGCGATAAACTGGAAAGACAAACATACACCACAACGTAAGGAACTGTGATAATATTGTTTTAGAAACCCGAGTACATACTGCCTTTCATGGTATCTAAGTGATACCCAGGCCATGAGATGTTTACACCCGCCTCAGTCCTGTCTCGCAGCGATCCTTTTATTGAGTGGTCACATCCTCCCCCCATCCACCCCCCCCCCCCCTTGGAAAACCGGCACCCACCTTAAACTTTTGCTCACGGGCTCCGCCTACTCACCAGGGGGGCAAAAACATGGAAGAGTCGGTGGCCACGTCACGGCCTGATTTAATTTGCTCCCTTCCCATCAGCGGCTTCACGGGCCCTTTTCATTTTCCGAAATAATGTAGCGGGCTTCGCCGTAAACCCCTCTGTTTTCGTGCATGTTGAGTTGGACAGGAACGGGGCTCCCTTCACGTGGGGTGGGCACGGAATACCATATTAGGTTTGCAGGTTTGTAATATATTATAGTGCTTACTCGGATAAAGGGCATTCGAGCGCTTTGTAGGAGCAGCTCATTACGTTACATAGGCCAGATTGTGTTTTTATCGGCAGGGGGGGAGTTTAAGTGGTCTGCCCAGAACCACAGAATGCCGAGCCACGGCTGGCGCTCGAACCTTTCATCTCCGTCCCAAGGTCAGCAGCTCAGGCGCTAAGCCACATCCCCTCCCCATATCGGGCCGGGGCTGTAGGTGGCGAATTACCTGTGGGGACAGTGGAGAGGGCAGCAGGGGTATTGCCATTGTGGCCTTCAAGGGCAGGCGAGCGGGACCCTACTAATTCTTAGCCAGATCCTGAACTGGCTCCTAGGGGCACGTTTGTTTAAAGATCAAAATTATTCTTAATTTTAAAGTATTTTGACAGAAACTCTTCAGCTGAACTTTGAGACTATTCAGCCCCCAGAGATGTTTTTTTTTTGTTCATCTGTCAAAAGGAACACGTTTATACGGACCTGGGTTCCTGCAGAAAGGACATAAACTGTACATATTGGACACTGTGCTCACGTGGACGATGAATGACGCTGAATGCAGCATCAGTAGAAAGCATGCAGATCTGGTCAAGAGGTGGATGGCCTGAGCCATTAACAGCGGAAGGGTCTAGGTAGTGGCTAGCAAGGGGGCGACACACAAGTTCCCCGCTTGTACCTGCGCTCGTCACGAGGCAGGAGACGAGACGCGAGAGAATCGCCGCCCCCCTCCTCCGGCCGTGGCGGGAATCCGCCAGAACCCCTCTCCCCTTACCTTACAGGCGGCCAAAGGTTTAGCTACGCCACTGGTTTTATGGATTGCCACATAAAGGCTGGGCTTCCAGCGGGCCGGGTCTCACCAGTGCTGAGCACCCGCAGTTTTTAGGTCTCGCCCTGAGCCAGCGCTTGCGCTGGTCTGGGCGAGACATTTAGTCAGTGGGCTTTCAGAAATGCGACCACAGCTTTTTGTGTGGCATTCTGCGTGCGGTTACGTGCACAGGCACGAGCAGAGGTGCCATCTGGCTTTCCTCTCGCTCTCCCGCGCGCCTCGCTCTGCCTCTCTGTCTTGCTCGCCCCTCCCCACCACAGAGCGCGGCTGCGCGTCTTGTTGGGGCTTGCACTCTCCCTGCCCTCAGCTCCCTCATGCTGCTGCTTTACCCTTCCCACTGTTTGTACCTCCTATCACCTACCCACCCCTGCTGTTTGTAAACTCACTTTAAAAAACAAAAACAAAGAGCCAATGCGAAACGTAGGTATCATCTCTGCAAACCTCTGGCCCTGTCGCTCTTGCTTGGAGGGTGGCCTCCAGGCTCGCATACCTCGCCATGCGCCACAAACCACAGAAATCGGACACCCTTTGAACTGCCCTCGAATTTGGGAAATGATCTAGAAGCCAAAGGCGTTGCACATTTCTTCATGCCGCGGCACATGCGCACGTAGAGCCCTCTAATCACACAGCTCCCAAGCACACAGCTACCTAACAAGCAACGTTATAACGAGATCCATCTTATACTGGAATGATTCAATGAAGTAGCCTCGCCTCTCTGCCTGCCTCTCTTCCCTTCCCTGCCCCTGGTCTCCATTGCCCTCCTCTCTTTTACTCTTCCTCCAGCCTGCCCTTCTCTGCATCTTAAACAATCGATTTGCCCAAAAATTAGGGATTTGAATAAAAAAAACTAAATGCAGCGGATAAACATATCTGCTTAGCGATTATGAAACTTTTTTGGTTCAGAACCTACATTCACAATTTGCTTTTGCAGATAATAGAAATAATTTAGCCAGCCATCCTTCTGCGAGGGGTTCTGGGGTTGTTTAGGGGGTGCAGTCTGGGGGTCTGATCTGCTGTCCCCCCCTCTCAATCATCAAACACCCTGGTCTTTCACCCACACATTATCCACTGAGGCGGGCAGTGTCACTGAACATACAAACACACACATTTACACTGCTGGCTTCACACCTTCACAAGCCACAACAGACTCCAGTCTGGGAAGAACCCTCACACCTCCTTGAAAAGACTATTGAAAGCGCTGTGATGCTACACCAGTGGCAGACTAAGCGCTATGCGGACGCCATTAACATCACTTGACGGAGCAAAGACACTGAGAAAGGAAAGAAGGGACTGGAATCGTATATCAAGGGAACACGAAGAAAGAGTGGGGTCTATTCTGGGGTTTATTCCTTCAAAGGGGGACGGTGGGGGGCAGCAGGAACGATTATAAGGCTGGAGGTCTTAGACTTCGACAGACACCACTCAGCACCACCACAGCATCACTCAGCACCACCACAGCATCACTCAGCACCACCACAGCACCACTCAGCACCACCACAGCATCTCTCAGCACCAACACACCAACACTCAGCACCACCACAGCACCACCCCAGCATCACTCAGCACCACCACAGCATCACTCCGCACCACCACAGCATCACTCCGCACCACCACAGCACCACTCAGCACCACCACAGCATCTCTCAGTATCACCACAGCATCACTCAGCACCACCACAGCACCACCCCGCACCAGCACAGCATCACTCAGCACCACCACAGCACCACCCCAGCATCACTCAGCACCAGCACAGCACCACCACGGCATCACTCAGCACCACCACAGCATCACTCAGCACCACCACAGCATCACTCAGCACCACCACAGCACCACTCAGCACCACCACAGCACCACTCAGCACCACCACAGCACCACTCAGCACCACCACAGCATCACTCAGCACCAGCACAGTATCACTCAGCACCACCACAGCACCACCACACCACCACTCAGCAGCACCACAGCATCTCTCAGCACCACCACACCACCACTCAGCACCACCACAGCATCACTCAGCACCAACACACCAACACTCAGCACCACCACAGCACCACTCAGCACCACCACAGCATCACTCAGCACCACCACAGTATCACTCAGCACCACCACAGCACCACCACACCACCACACAGCATCACCACAGCATCTCTCAGCACCACCACATCACCACTCAGCACCACCACAGCACCACCCCAGCATCACTCAGCACCAGCACAGCACCACCACAGTATCACTCAGCACCACCACAGCACCACCACAGCATCACTCAGCACCACCACACCACCACTCAGCACCACCACAGCACCACCCCAGCATCACTCAGCACCACCACAGCATCACTCAGCACCACTCAGCAGCACCACAGCATCACTCAGCACCACCACAGTATCACTCAGCACCACTTAGCACCACCACAGCACCACCACACAGCATCACCACAGCATCTCAGCACCACCACACCACCACTCAGCACTCAGCACCACCACAGCATCACTCAGCACCACCACAGCATCACTCAGCACCACCACAGCATCACTCAGCACCACCACAGGATCACTCAGCACCACCACAGCACCACCACAGCATCACTCAGCAACACCACAGCACCACCACAGCATCACTCAGCACCACTACCACCTCAACATCACTCAACACCACCTCAGCCTGCTCTCGGAATCTGCCATCTGTTGATTCTCCCCTAGCGTCTGGCCGCTGCTAGTGTTATAATACAGGTACTAGTTCACAACCTTCAACCTCCAATTGTTTATTCCCCCTCCAAAAAAAACTTTAAGCAACCATTGGAATAGGCAAAAACAAGTTGCCAGCATTGCAAAAACAAAAGAAAAATAAGGATTTTTTTTTATTGTACATACATTTTTAAATATGGTCGTTCTGTTGGACATAATGCCTTTTTAGTCATATATAAGGTAACAAAAATGCTTCTGGCACTTTTTTATTACAACTTTCAGCATGCTGCACAGCAGACACACTTCTCTACAGCACAGCTTAAACACATTGGCAAAGTTAATAGCTCTGCCTAAACACTTATAAGGCCCCAAAGGCGAGACCTATTGGCTATGCCAATGCTTGTTTAGCATTGGCTCTGTCATTACTAAGCTGACCTTGTTGGCCTTTTGATGAGGAGTGGGTGTCATGTCCTTTAGGATAGCCCCATCATGTACATACCGATTACATACATTTTGTCCCATCCACACAACATAACGGTCTTACACAGGTGACCTTTTACCTAGGAGCTTACTTCTGCCTCTTCGACACCAGGCTCTCGGTACCCTATCTTAATCCCTGTACATGACATACATAAACATGTCCCCAGGCACGGCAGATTTATTCTGTATAAGGTTCACCACTTTTTTCATCCATGGCCAACAGCCAGCTGTGCATGAGTGTTTTTATTTAGAAAAGGATTACCGAAGGATTAGTGAATGTTTTCAAAACATATTGATTGTAGAAGAAACCCTGGAGTGACCACTTTAGTATAAACGACCCTCACTCCCCCTTACAACACAGAGGAGAATTCCTTCCAGGCTGGACCGAGATTCTGCAGGCTGATCCTTCGACAGGCAGAGACCCGACATCCCTTGGGGGTTGCCATCCTCGACACAGAGACGGGGTCCTTCATTCAGAACCATCAGGTGAGGGGCTAGTACTTCCCCTGGGGATTCTTGGCTCCATTAGGATATATCTAAGCACTTACATACACATGCTTCACCTACATATCTAGGCCAGGTACATTTAATCAATCAATCAATCACGGCATTTATAGAGCGCGCTACTCACCCGGGAGGGTCTCAAGGCGCTGGGGGAGGGGGTAAGTTACTGTTTAGTTTAGGTAGGCTATGCATCATAGGAGTATACCAATGCTATTGTTTTATATAATCTGCTTGTATTTATCTTATTAGCACTATGGTAGAAATGTATCTACTATTTACGATATTGGTGCTAGCGATCACATTTGTCTGCTCATGTCTTTTGATTGTCGCAGCGAATATATTTCATACTAAACTGACGCTTGACCAATAAATAATTATTGAAACCGTTCCAATCGTCATTCTATGTCTATTCTGAGAAAAGTAAGCATGAGTGACTGAGCGAAAGATACCATATTGTTTTCCACGATACCTGAGGAATCAGGGTTGTCATGTTCAGTGGTTGCCAGAAACTACCTACACCGCTGTAGAATACAGGGGGGCGGTAGTGGCACCGCAGAGCTAGCTGGTCTAACGGCTGACTCATCCTGTGGGGGTGTTCAGAGTCTGTCTGCACACCAAGCCCTCAGTTTAGGTATTCCAAAACACGCAGGTCCTGGGGGGGTCCTAGGAACTACACAACAGTTCCAGGGTTATGTGTTGTATGCAAGTATTGTTTCCACCGACCCACACAGTCAGGGAGGCGCTGATTTGGCCTTCGTTGAATGTTTCCTTTATACAGTTTAATACAAATGTTTTTACAGAAAGATGTGCCCTTAACTTCAGCCCGAGAGACTTTTGATCTCCAGGTTGCAAGGTCTTCAGCTGAGATACAGGCACTAGTACGAACAAACTGCCCTTTCCATTTCGAAGAAATGGTACAGCGTATCTTTAACATGTCTGATACGAAGGGTATAGTACACCTATTTAAGACCATAGGTTCTGGACTGTTAAGCACCTTTCAGACAGTCTTCTGACTGATTCCAGCCTTCATACACTCCGTATTCGGAAGCATTTTTGGAGGGCTTCCGCTAATCCTGCAACTGGGAATCCTGATTTTAATTTTTCTGCTACTCAATGGACGTCCCAGTCACCAAGGAGATGGAAAAAAAGCTCTTGGAGCGATGTTACCGTGATTGCATGGTACTCCATCTGGGCACGCCTCGACTTCGGGAGCTAAGCGAAGGTTCCTATCATTTGACCAGTCTGGATTGACTGTGTTTTGCCTGTCCTCCGCTGCCTATTCTGCGGACAAGAATGCGTGTTGGACCTCTGCCTAACACTTCCATCGGTTGCGCCACTGGACGTGGATGCAGTGCTGGACCCATTAGCGGCCCACGTACTGCAGTGTCCCCAGCGTATTCCAATGTTGATGTCGGCATTCTTAGAGCCACCACAGGATGCTTCAGCTCCTGTTGGATCGGATACTGGCTCTACCACAGGCATATAGGCTTTGGATACTACAAATGCTGCCCCAGCATCGGCTGTGGGAACTGAGGAAGATCATCTTTGCTCAATTGACCTGATCTGTGAGGTGTTACAGGGACCGTCGTCTGCGAAGGCAAGCAGCAGTGATGTTGCTTCTCCCACACAGGACACAAACATTTGGCTCGCCGTGTGCTGGAAAGAATTCGGCCTTTTCCAAAACAACCGAAATTGGAATTTTAAAACACGATTTTTCTTTTCTATACTATTACTGAGCTCCATGGCTTTCAGACGTACTCAATGGCTCAGACAATCTAAAATCTAAATCCGTATTTTTAAAGTGCGAACTACTCACCCTTACGGGTCTCAAGGCACTGGGGGCCGTCATGGAAATTAAGTGAGCTATTGCCCAGAGTCACATGGTGCTGAGCTGAGCTGCCGCCGGAGCCGGGGATCGAACCATGAACCCTGTGCTCCGAAGTCACCTGCCCTGGCCGCTGCACCACACCTCTCCACTGGGCGGCAATATACATGAACATATTTTAAAGGACTATTAGAGTTTATTTTTGAGAGATTTTATGAATTTTTAAGCTTTTTAAACGCCTTTTTAACAATGTTACATGCTTGTTCAGAAGGTCATTCCCTTTTTAGTATGTTGTCCGGTCGGATGAGGAGTGGGTGTTATGTTTCATAGGGTACCCCAATATAGGCCAGAGTATTCTCCCAACCTTTCACCTACATTTACCGTGCCATTACACTACATAACGGATTTTGATATTGACCTTTTACCTAGTCAGGCACTGCATAAAATGTTGTGTGGGTTTCCCCGAAAACTAGCCTCATTAATTATGCATGAAGATTCTCAGAATCACAGCAGGATTACCATCTTCTGCATAATAACTATGTATAGGGGTCAACCCTTCCGTCATCCATGGCCGACATGACACAGCAAGGTAGAATCCCCTTTTGGGTATATATATACGCCATATCTTTGCCAAGGCAGGGAGAGGAAAAAGACTTCCATGCTGACACACTGACGCAAGACGCTGAGGTTCCTGCATGCAGACACTCCAGCTCGCAGTGGTCTGACATCCCTTGCGGAGTGTCCATCTCGAGACCAAGATGGGGTCTCACAGTCTCTCACTTCAGGTAATGGGGTTGGCTTCAGCCTAGGGGGATTCTTGGCTCTACACCTGCATACATGCTAGGTACACTTAGGAACATCTAGTTAGGGTCGCATCGTAGGAGTACGCATTATTATTGTCATGTATTTATATACCTGCCTGTATTCATTGTTTTAGCACTATGGTAAAAATCTACCATCCATTTACTCTGTTGGTGCTAATCATTTATATCGGTTTCTGTTCAGCAGACCTATTTTACACTACAATGACGCTGGTTCAATAAATGCTTGTTGAAAAACGTCCCACCGTTTATTCTGTGTATCTCGTACTATACTGTTTCCACGATCCCTGATGGGAGAGGGTTGTCATGTTCGATAGGTGCCAAGAACTATTCTCTCCTTGGTAAGTGGAGTTTACAGTGGCACTGTGAGCTAGCTAGGTATACAGGCAAACATACCCGGGGGGGTGTCTGGAATCAGTCTGGACAACAGTCCCACAGACTATGTTGTCTAAACGTGCAGATCCTTTATAGGTTTATAGGAACTACACAACACTTGTATCTGCAGGCACCGCAGCGCAGCTGACCGGTCTGCTGATCCTTGGCTACCACGGACTCCGAAAGGCTCAGCAACACAGGTGGTGGTTTTGCAACTCCCTCGAGGCCTGATCTGTCTTCTCACCAAGTTTGAGGCCAGTATCCCTCGCTGGAACAGAACCCCTGTGCACTGTGTCGACTTGTCATTGCCAAGACGTGTTGACTCTCTCCTCCAGAGATCTTCGGGCACCAAGAAGCTCCTACCTCAAGCATCTCCAACAGCCAAGATCTTCGCCTGCATCACAACCTCTGCACCGTGGGCCTTCATCTTTTGGTGAGCTGACGAGATCCTCTTGTGACTCCAGTGCCTTCGGTCTGTGGGTCCTCTCGAGGGTCTTATTTGGCTCTAGTAGGCTCCCCTGCTTGATTGGGGCCTGCTCTGACTTACCTGCTTGTTGTGAGTCACTTAGACCTTGCTGTTCCAGACACCGCACCTTTTTAGGTCTCGCCTGGCGTTGGAGCACGCATGCGCTCCTCGCCCTGCGAGGGCTATAGTAAACACTCTAAGAAGGGGAACTTTAATCCACGCCCCTGTGTCACGATCGTTTCCAATTGGCTTAGGTCGTGATTAATGTTTTTTCCGTGCTCTTGGTTTGCTGGCTGTCACTTTTGTTGACGCCCTTGCAGTTTTGTGATGCCGCCCATCGTGACAAGCGCATCTGTTTTCACTCAGCCCAGATGCAAATACAAGCGGCTGAATGAAAACAGATGCTCCCACCGCGAGCTTTCACTTTTGCGCGCTCAAGCTCACGGCGTCTCTATCAGCTTGCCTCCGACAGCAGATGGGCACGCGCACTGCGTCTCTTCAGTCTTCACTTTCACTTAGCACGATCCAAATCTGTATGTTGTAAGTCCGTATGATGTACTTTGATGTTTAAAACGATTCTGGGGAGCGATGAGGAAGTGTGGCACTGGAAGGGTTCAATACCAGTTACATGGGTGCATGCTTTCTAGTATTACGTTTTGTTGTTTCCTAATAGTTATATGTATCTTTATGCTTATTTCTCTCCGCAGCCATTTCTTACACCGGGCTTGTATTGTTGCATTTGCATTTGTTTATTTATGTAATTATTTTGGAGCGCGGTCCGCTAACTTTAGCGGCCGCGCTTCAGGTCAGCAGAGCTGCTTTAGAGGGAAAGAACCAGGTCAGCAGAGCTGCTTTAGAGCCAGAGAACCAGGTCAGCAAAGCTGTTGTAGAGCCAGAGAACCAGGTCAGCAGAACTGCTGTAGAGCCAGAGAACCAGGTCAGCAGAGCTGCTGTAGAGCCAGAGAACCAGGTCAGCAGAGCTGCTGTAGAGCCAGAGAACCAGGTCAGCAGAGCTGCTGTAGAGCCAGAGAACCAGGTCAGCAGAGCTACTCTAGAGCCAGAGAACCAGGTCAGCAGAGCTGCTGTAGAGCCAGAGAACCAGGTCAGCAGAGCTACTCTAGAGCCAGAGAACCAGGTCAGCAGAGCTGCTGTAGAGCCATAGAACCAGGTCAGCAGAGTTGCTTTAGAGCCAGAGAACCAGGTCAGCAGAGCTGCTCTAGAGGCAGAGAACCAGGTCAGCAGAGCTGCTGTAGAGCCAGAGAACCAGGTCAGCAGAGCTACTCTAGAGCCAGAGAACCAGGTCAGCAGAGCTGCTTTAGAGCCATAGAACCAGGTCAGCACAGCTGCTTTAGAGCCAGAGAACCTGGTCAGCAGAGCTACTCTAGAGCCAGAGAACCAGGTCAGCAGAGCTGCTGTAGAGCCATAGAACCAGGTCAGTAGAGCTGCTCTAGAGCCTAAGAACCAGGTGAGGAGAGCTGCTCTAGAGCCAGAGAACCAGGTCAGCAGAGCTGCTGTAGAGCCATAGAACCAGGTCAGCAGAGCTGCTGTAGAGCCATAGAACTAGGTCAGCAGAGCTGCTTTAGAGCCAGAGAAACCAGGTCAGCAGAGCTGCTGTAGAGCCATAGAACCAGATCAGCACAGCTGCTTTAGAGCCAGAGAACCAGGTCAGCAGAGCTGCTCTAGAGCCAGAGAACCAGGTCAGCAGAGCTGCTGTAGAGCCAGAGAACCAGGTCAGCAGAGCTGCTTTAGAGCCAGAGAACCAGGTCAGCAGAGTTGCTCTAGAGGCAGAGAACCAGGTCAGCAGAGCTGCTGTAGAGCCAGAGAACCAGGTCAGCAGAGCTACTCTAGAGCCAGAGAACCAGGTCAGAAGAGCTGCTGTAGAGCCATAGAACCAGGTCAGCAGAGCTGCTTTAGAGCCAGAGAACCAGGTCAGCAGAGCTGCTGTAGTGCCAGAGAACCAGGTCAGCAGAGCTGCTGTAGAGCCATAGAACTAGGTCAGCAGAGATGCTTTAGAGCCAGAGAAACCAGGTCAGCAGAGCTGCTTTAGAGGGAGAGAACCAGGTCAGCAGAGCTGCTTTAGAGCCAGAGAACCAGGTCAGCAGAGCAGTTGTAGAGCCAGAGAACCAGGTCAGCAGAGCTGCTCTAGAGCCTAAGAACCAGGTCAGCAGAGCTGCTCTAGAGCCAGAGAACCAGGTCAGCAGAGCTGCTATAGAGCCATAGAACCAGGTCAGCAGAGCTGCTTTAGAGCCAGAGAACCAGGTCAGCAGAGCTGCTTTAGAGCCAGAGAACCATGTCAGCAGAGCTGCTGTAGAGCCAGAGAACCAGGTCAGCAGAGCTGCTCTAGAGCCTAAGAACCAGGTCAGCAGAGCTGCTGTAGAGCCAGAGAACCAGGTCAGCAGAGCTGCTGTAGAGCCAGAGAAACCAGGTCAGCAGAGCTGCTTTAGAGGGACAGAACCAGGTCAGCAGAGCTGCTTTAGAGCCATAGAACCAGGTCAGCAGAGCTGCTTTACAGCCAGAGAACCAGGCCAGCAGAGCTGCTCTAGAGCCTAAGAACCAGGTCAGCAGAGCTGCTCTAGAGCCAGAGCACCAGGTCAGCAGAGCTGCTCTAGAGCCTAAGAACCAGGTCAGCAGAGCTGCTCTAGAGCCAGAGAAACCAGGTCAGCCGAGCTGCTGTAGAGCCAGAGAAACCAGGTCAACAGAGCTGCTTTACAGCCAGAGAACCAGGTCAGCAGAGCTGCTTCTGAGCCAGAGAACCAGGTCAGCAGAGCTGCTCTAGAGCCTAAGAACCAGGTCAGCAGAGCTGCTCTACAGGAAGAGAACCAGGTCAGCAGAGCTGCTGTAGAGCCAGAGAAACCAGGTCAGCAGAGCTGCTTTAGAGGGAGAGAACCAGGTCAGCAGAGCTGCTTTAGAGCCATAGAACCAGGTCAGCAGAGCTGCTTTAGAGCCTAAGAACCAGGTCAGCAGAGCTGCTCTAGAGCCAGAGAACCAGGTCAGCGGAGCTGCTTTAGAGCCATAGAACCAGGTCAGCAGAGCTGCTTTAGAGCCAGAGAACCAGGCCAGCAGAGCTGCTTTAGAGCCTAAGAACCAGGCCAGCAGAGCTGCTTTAGAGCCAGAGAACCAGGTCAGCAGAGCCGTTGTAGAGCCAGAGAACCAGGTCAGCAGAGCTGCTCTAGAGCCTAAGAACCAGGTCAGCAGAGCTGCTCTAGAGCCTAAGAACCAGGTCAGCAGAGCTGCTCTAGAGCCAGAGAACCAGGTCAGCAGAGCTGTTGTAGAGCCAGAGAACCAGGTCAGCAGAGCTGCTGTAGAGCCATAGAACCAGGTCAGCAGAGCTACTCTAGAGCCAGAGAACCAGGTCAGCAGAGCTGCTGTAGAGCCATAGAATCAGGTCAGCAGAGCTGCTTTAGAGCCAGAGAACCAGGTCAGCAGAGCTGCTCTAGAGGCAGAGAACCAGGTCAGCAGAGCTGCTGTAGAGCCAGAGAACCAGGTCAGCAGAGCTACTCTAGAGCAAGAGAACCAGGTCAGCAGAGCTGCTGTAGAGCCATAGAACCAGGTCAGCAGAGCTGCTTTAGAGCCAGAGAACCAGGTCAGCAGAGCTGCTGCAGTGCCAGAGAACCAGGTCAGCAGAGCTGCTCTAGAGGCAGAGAACCAGGTCAGCAGAGCTGCTGTAGAGCCATAGAACTAGGTCAGCAGAGCTGCTTTAGAGCCAGAGAACCAGGTCAGCAGAGCTGCTCTAGAGGCAGAGAACCAGGCCAGCAGAGCTGCTGTAGAGCCATAGAACTAGGTCAGCAGAGCTGCTTTAGAGCCAGAGAAACCAGGTCAGCAGAGCTGCTTTAGAGGGAGAGAACCAGGTCAGCAGAGCTGCTTTAGAGCCAGAGAACCAGGTCAGCAGAGCTGCTCTAGAGCCTAAGAACCAGGTCAGCAGAGCTGCTGTAGAGCCATAGAACCAGGTCAGCAGAGCTGCTGTAGAGCCATAGAACTAGGTCAGCAGAGCTGCTTTAGAGCCAGAGAAACAAGGTCAGCAGAGCTGCTGTAGAGCCAGAGAACCAGGTCAGCAGAGCTGCTTTAGAGCCAAAGAACCTGGTCAGCAGAGCTACTCTAGAGCCAGAGAACCAGGTCAGCAGAGCTGCTTTAGAGCCATAGAACCAGGTCAGCAGAGTTGCTGTAGAGCCAGAGAACCAGGTCAGCAGAGCCATTGTAGAGCCAGAGAACCAGGTCAGCAGAGCTGCTCTAGAGCCTAAGAATCAGGTCAGCAGAGCTGCTCTAGAGCCAGAGAACCAGGGCAGCAGAGCTGCTGTAGAGCCAGAGAAACCAGGTCAGCAGAGATGCTTTACAGGGAGAGAACCAGGTCAGCAGAGCTGCTTTAGAGCCAGAGAACCAGGTCAGCAGAGCTGCTCTAGAGGCAGAGAACCAAGTCAGCAGAGCTTCTGTAGAGCCAGAGAAACCAGGTCAGCAGAGCTGCTTTAGAGCCAGAGAATCAGGTCAGCAGAGCTGCTCTAGAGCCAGAGAACCAGATCAGCAGAGCTGCTTCAAAGCCAGAGACCTAGGTCAGCAGAGCTGCTCTAGAGCCAGAGAACCAGGTCAGCAGAGCTGCTCTAGAGCCAGAGAACCAGGTCAGCAGAGCTGCTTTAGTGCCAGAGAACCAGGTCAGCAGAGCTGCTTTAGAGCCAGAGAACCAGGTCAGCAGAGCTGCTCTAGAGCCAGAGAACCAGGTCAGCAGAGCTGCTCTAGAGCCTAAAAACCAGGTCAGCAGAGCTGCTCTAGAGCCTAAGAACCAGGTCAGCAGAGCTGCTCTAGAGCCAGAGAACCAGGTCAGCAGAGCTGCTGTAGAGCCATCGAACCAGGTCAGCAGAGCTGATGTAGAGCCAGAGAACCAGGTCAGCAGAGCTGCTCTAGAGCCAGAGAACCAGGTCAGCAGAGCTGGTGTAGAGCCAGAGAAACCAGGTCAGCAGAGCTGCTTTAGAGCTAGAGAACCAGGTCAGCAGAGCTGCTTTAGAGCCAGAGAACCAGGTCAGCCGAGCTGCTCTAGAGCCAGAGAAACCAGGTCAGCCGAGCTGCTGTAGAGCCAGAGAAACCAGGTCAGCAGAGCTGCTTTAGAGGGAGAGAACCAGGTCAGCAGAGCTGCTTTACAGCCAGAGAACCAGGTCAGCAGAGCTGCTTTTAAGCCAGAGAACCAGGTCAGCCGAGCTGCTCTAGAGCCAGAGAAACCAGGTCAGCCGAGCTGCTGTAGAGCCAGAGAGCCAGGTCAGCAGAGCTGCTTTAGAGCCAGAGAACCAGGTCAGCAGAGCTGTTGTAGAGCCAGAGAACCAGGTCAGCAAAGCTGCTTTAGAGCCAGAGAAACAGGACATTGGGGCTTATTTACAAGCCCCTTGCGCCGCCACTGCGTCACTTTTTCCCACAAAAATTGAAGCACCGGCGGTGCAAGGGACTTGTAAATAAGCCCCATTGTGCCCATTCGAATGCAATAAAACAGTTACGTAACCTTCACACCACAGAAAAGGTGAAATAAAGCACCAGTTTCTAAAGTTATTGCTCTTTGCACAGTTACTCGTAACTCAAGTCTCCTGCCTGAGGTCTACTACATTTATTGTAATTTAAAAACTTCAGGTATCAAAATGCAAAGTTGTGTGAGCTATTAGCCTTACACTGGCTGAACAACTGCCTCCTACCATAGGACTGTTACGAGTGTCTACAAATCTAAGATTGTATTTTGGGAAGTAGATGATGCACCTCATGCCAGCAACATAAAACAAGCATTTGCAATGCAATAGGGCTGGCATTACTAAAAGTTTGAGCTATTGGCGTTGCAAATGATAATGTTCGTTAGTTTTTGTTAAAAAATATTCCAGCAGTAGCATAAGTAATGAAATAAAATCCACGTAGACCACCAGTACCACCACCACCAGTACCACCACTACTACCACCACCACCGCTACAACCACCGCAAGTACCATAACCACCACTACAATTATTACTATTACTACTCTGTGGTGATAGTAATAATAATAGTGGTAGTTATGGTACTGGTGGAAAATTACTATTATAAATTACAATACCTGTTAATTTTTCAAAAGGCATTGCCATTTACAATACCAATAGCTCTAAAACTTGCAGTTGCGAGACCTATTACATTGTAAATGCTTGTTCTTCAATCATGTTGGTTGCCATTGCCAAGGGTTGTTGGTGCCCCTGCCGGACACTGACCCCTTGGCTCTTGACATCCGATGTGGGACAGCTGGTGCATGGCACCTGGTCCTCCTCTGCATCGCCTGGTCCATACAGCTGCAACTTCAAGGGACTGTCAATCTCTCCTGCATCTCCGACATCGGTGGGCATTTGTCTTCCGTGCCTCCTGGTCACTTCTGAGTGGCATAGACTCTGTCCCCTCTGCTTGCAGGTACCTCTCATCTTGACTCCACCTTTGAGTTCCACCGGACACTTTCACCTTCTTTACCAGCGGCATCTTTTCCGAAGTCCTCCATTGTGGTCTACGCTGGTTTCCGACGTCACTTCACACCTATGCACCCGGCTTCCCTGGTGTAGGTATCCTGGTTCCTGGGGTATCCACGGGTGGGGTGACTCTCCAACCTTCCATCTTCCACGGGATGTCTTCGGGGTCCACTGGGAAGGGTCCTTCTTTGTTAAAATTGGAACCGCGACCTCCCTATTGACTAACATTGAGCAAGCGGTCATGTTCCCACACTGCACACGACCTCCGTGGGGTTCAAAGATACTCACCTTGAGTGGTGCCTTGGGACCCCGGCTCTTCTACGTCTTCTGAGTCCATTCTTGACTTAAGTGGTGGTTTGCATTCCACTATTTTAGTATATGCTTTGGTCTTTCCCTGGAAACCACTGTTTATTTGTGCTACTTACGTGTTTTTCTTCGTAAGTATTGTGTGTATTTTGTTTGTATCTCCGGGTAGGAGATAATACTAGGTGTTAGTGAGTGTTTGTAATAAAACACACATTTTTATAACTACACTGTGTGGTTCTTTTTCACTTAACCCATACCATAAGGTTAACTGCTGGTAAAACAAGCTGCTTTACACTCCTTCTGGAATAAGCTGAAGGTTGCTCTCCACAGCTACCACTTAGAGAGCTTTCTAAGGTTGTCTAAGACCACTAAAATCACCATCAGGGTTGTCTTAAACTAGTGCAGGGTGCTACACTTAAATAAGTGAGCACCATATACTAAGCCAGCTTCTCACAGCCACTGTCGATGAAATCGCTCTGCCCAGCGAATAAGTCATATCAAGGCCACACCTTATGGCAAATTTTGCTGCATCTCTGCTGTCCTTAACCGTCTGAGAGAGCACAGCCCAGGCCTCCTCCGGGACTTGTGGCAGCACTTGTGCAACCGTCTCCCACAGGGGTTGGGAGAAAAGGCCCAATAAGCATGCGGTATTCACTGACCACAATGCCAGGCTGGAGGAAGAAAACATTTTTTTTTCAAGTGATTCTAGCCTCTTGGATTCCCTATTCGGAGAGGTGGAAGGGAACACGCCCTGGGAGGTAGAAGCCTGCACCACCAACCTTTCAGGGGTGGGGTGTTGGCTGAGGAACTTTGGGTCGCCAAGAGCCGGGCGATGGTGACGTGCAATTGTCCTATTCATAGGAACCCCTGTGCTAGGCTTGGACCATATGCCTAGAAGTATATCAGTAAGTGCCTCATTGAAGGGTAGAAGGGGTTCAGAGGTGGAAGCCCCAGGCTGAAGCACTTTGGACAGGAGATTAGTCCTGACCTGCACAGAGGCAACTCCAGTCCGAGGACCTCGGCTGCTCTCTTGACCACCATGGCATAAGAAGCCCCCTCCTCTAAAGCCACAGTTGGTGGAGAGAGCATGCCAGTATCTGGGGTAGTGTCCAGTCCACTAGCCTCCCCAAGTTCCCCATACCTGTCTATCTGCTCTGCAGAAACATCCTGGTATTCTAAAGGGTCCATAGACCCCTCCCAATCCTCTCCCAAGCCTAAAACATCATCCAAATGTACAGGAGGCAACATAGAACCCCTGGGTTCAATCAGAATCGGTGTCGCGCGATGCCATTCTGACTCCGTGTCATCGCAGATAAGGATGATGCTGGCAGCACCGGTGGCACCAACTTCGGGTCCGACGCCAGGGAAGGTCCCGATGGCGTGAAAAGCATCGTCCCGGATCAGGGATTGGATCCCTGAGGCCCCAGAAGCGCCGTGCCCAGAGACAACAGCGTAGAATCCGATGGGGCCCTTTCCGACCCTGTGGGGCCCTAGGGGTAGGCCTGCTCAAATACGCGGCGCCTGACCTTGTAAAAATCTTTAATTTGAGCAGGGGTCGCTCCGGCTCCTGGAAAGGGAGGGAGACGCAAAGTCGACCCTGGCTCCAGCTCCGCAGAACCATGCCTAGAGCGCCATCACTGGTGGTCTGTGTGGCTAGAAAAAAAAAAACATATTTTAGGGGCCAGGTATGCCTCCCCTTAATTTTTTCAATAAAAAAAATACAACCTCAATACACCACTACAGTTCGGTTAGCACTGCAGTATCTTCCAACAATAAATATCACTGTGGCATTTGTTTGGTTCACATTTGGACAAGCCAGATAGTGAAGCCAACCAAAACCTTTTCGTAATAGAGGGGCAGAGCTATAACCTATGATGATCATGATGACTTAGTCATTGAAGCACAATGAAGAGGCAGAATATTGGTCAATGAAAGATATATGGTGTTAGCTGGCAAATGCAATGGGACCTCATACTTTTTTCCAGCCATGCTGCACTGTCATGGAAACTGCTGGTGTACTGTATAAATGAATTACACAGCACACAACATTTGGGGGGGGGGCATGACCATGGCCACTCTCGTTAACTCAACTTGTAGAGCATGAGAAGGAAAAAGATAGCCTTCTCAACAAACATTCATGGTGAATATTAATTATGATACTAGCTTACTTGGTCCTGCAATCTTCAATGTAGACAGTAGAGTACCAAAGATGTGTTCTTAGTCTTACAGTGCCACAAGCTATATAGGAGAGAGGGAAAGATTATTACCCATAAAGCAGAATATAAGTGAACTAGAGACCAGTACAGACCGGTAAAAGTCCGCTACCAAACAAAAAAACATGTAATAAAGAAAAAAAAAAGATAATGCAGTGATAACAGGAATGAAACAAAAATTGAATAGGGGAGTTGGAAAAAAGGAGACAGTATAAAAAAAAATAAACTAGGCTAATCCATTGTGCTTTGCACAAGTGGGTTTGTATCCTGTCCTCATCGCCACGTGAAAAGAAGACGGCAGGTAAGGGTGTCAGATCAACTTTATTTCTCACCAGCCTCCAGGCAGCAACACCCATTCTGGAACCCAGCACCAACATTCCAATACCCCAAGATTCTACCCTAAGCCCACAACAATCATAAAACACAACATTAGGGAAATTATAATAATAAATAATAGGACTTATTGGGGTTAGCAGAGCCCTCAGTAGTGGCACAGAAGAGTCTGCAATGGCTTCTTAATCAGCCAAAGCAAGTGCCAATGATGAGTACGATTAGGTAGCGCTGAGCACCTGCCTAGCAGAAACTGGATCACAAAATAATATTCTTAATGTAAACTAAACATACTTTACCTCTGATTGTGAGCTCCTTTTCGGATTTTTTTTTAGCATTGTAGAAACACAACAAATAATTAATACTCACCGAGCCCAAGAATCTCGACACGGAGCAGGTCGAGCAGGTTCTGCTCTCGGTCAAGGAAATCCCCCTAGCGATGCATCAGTTGCTGGACGGTGCGCCAAACCTGGCTGGTTCCCCCCAGCGCAGCCGACACTCCAGCAGGGGGTGTCCGCTGTGGGGTCTGCTGCCAGCATGGAGGGGAGATCTTGCTGCACCCAAAAAAAAAACTTGTGCTGCCACTTCCTTCTCGTTAAAGATCACACAGGGCTGTACACCTGGGCAGGGGCGCCGCCCACAAGGTAAGCGACCCTGCCCTCCCATGGCACTGGGTGGGATAAAGATAAGAAAAGAAACAAGAAAAGGAAGGAAAGGAAAGAAGAAATAAGGAAGTAAGAGGAAAAATAAACCAAATACAAAAAGTCACGAAAAACAATTTCTTTAAACAAAACGTAAAATACAGACACAAAAACACACTAATACAATAAACAAAAATGAGGGGTAGATTAATTAGGAGGGCAGAGGATTACAAAAGATAACAGAAGGATTGAAAATTTGGCCCATCACCATACACAGAGTAGAAAACAAGTTGGCTGCGCCCATGCGAACCTCGTGGTGTCGTTCACGCGTGATTTGGAATGTGAGGACATACTCCGGGTTGTGTTTCGCAACACGAACGGGCGTGCCGGCATACTACGCCCGCGGAACTCCCTGTAGTGCGGTGGAGTTTTTTAGCCACTTCGCAGAGTTGCGCGTAGCGTGACTCCGACTGGGCCTAAAGAGAAGCTTGATTTCGGCACTTGTGAGTCACACCAAGGGTCCAGGACCAGAGAGTCACAACTTGGGATCAGGAACTCGCTCCAGCTGGGTCCAAGAGATGGTGCAGGATGTTGGGGATCCTTTTATGTCCCTGAGGCTCAGATCAGGAAGCCAGCAGACTATCCCTTGGAGTCACTCTGGTGTCCTATCCCTTGGAGTCACTCTGGTGTCCTGGGTTCAAGATGAAGTTCCAGGTCCAGTTCTTCTTCCATAGGCAAGAGGGCAGCAGATCAGCACAGAAGGGCAGCAGTTCCTTTGGAGCAGTAGTCCAGAAGAGTGGCAGTCCTTGTAACAGCACAGCAGTCCTTCTGGCAGAGTATCCACAGGTCCAAAAGTTGAATGAAGAGTTGGTATCTGAGGTCCATTTGTGCCATTGAAGTGGGTAGAAGCTTCAAAGAGGCATGCCTTTGAGGTGCACAGATGACCTGCCTTCCTGGCCTTGGCTACAGACTAACTACAGTGGGCATGCAGCCCTTTGTGTGAAGACAGGACACAGCCTTTTCAAGTGTAAGTGGGGCTGGGCTCAGCTTCTCCCACCCGTCCTGCCAGTGATGGCCCATCCTCACACCTAAGCTCCCAAATGTGGGTGGCTGTTTAGGAGGAAAACACAAAGGCCAACTGTCAGCTACACCAAATCATGTGACCCAGACAGGCTGCAGGCATCAAATGACTAAGGCAAGAAAATGTCAACTTTCTAAAAGGGGCATTTTCAAAATTTAAATTTAAAATCAAGCTTCACCATAAGTTAGGATTTCAAATTGTGATTCCAATGACACCAAACATGAAGGGGTTATCTGTTGATGTGGAAATTACACTTACAACATGTAATAAGGTAATTCCAATGTTATCCAATGGGAGTGGCAGGCCTCGCAGTAGTGAAAAACAAATATAAGAGTTTTTCACTACCAGGACATGTAAAACTTAAAAGTACATGTCCTACTTTTTAAATACATTGCACCCTGCCCTCTGGGCTATCCAGTGCCTACCCTAGGGGTGTCATATATATTGAAAAGAAAGTTTGGGCCTGGCAAAAGGTATATTTTGCCAGGTCAAAATGGCAGTTTAAAAACTGTGTGCACAGGGTGCAATGGCAGGCCTGACATGTTTTAAAGGGCTACCTAAGTGGGTGGGACTATCAGTCCTGCAGTACCCCTTATAGCATTTAATACAGGCACTGGGCACATGCAGTGTCAATTTACTAGGAATGTATAAGTAAATTAAATATGCCAATTGGGTATAAGCCAATGTTACAATGTTTTAAGGACAGAGAACAAGCACTTTAGCACTGGTAACGTGTGCAGAGTCCTAAGGCCAGCAAAAGCCAGTGGTCTGAAGGCAAATTGTTAGGGAAAAACCCTGACATGGTGTTGCGTTTTCTGCATGGCCCAATGTAGTTTTCCCTGTGTTGGCCTGCCTATACACGTTGTAGGCCTCATTTTCCTTTGCACTCATTAGTATATAAACACGCTTGCTTTGTGCCACATTGTACTTTCACACGGAACCTGCATGTGTTTTTGCGTTCTGCTCTTTTCCTGGGATTTAGTCTGAGCATCATCGACAAGGTCAAACAACAATGTCCCTGGTTATTCTTTCTGGCCAGGCACTAGCACCTAGACATAACACAAGAATGCAGCTGTTGTTTATGTGCACACATGCCCTAGCATAAAGAGGAGTACACACACACACCGTACGAGAATTCTGAGACAAGAACACTGCGTCCGCTGAGATGTAGAGCGTTTGTTTGTATGCTAAGGTACGGGGTCTGCCAATAATCCCGAAGATCTTCCATATATTCATTTAGCTTTATTGGGAGGGGGGTTAGGTTACTCTGTCTTATAAAATGACAGCACTTTTCATGGTATATGGATTATTGACCATGCTAACAGTATTTTTATTTTGCATTTGTTTTCTAATTGTGGCACGTATACTGCATTTCAGAGCAAGATAGTTTAATAAATATTCTAAACTTCCTTCGTGTCTCTTGTTTATCTTATTGTGGACAAGTACTAGTGAGAGAACAAAAGGGTGTGTCCTGTTACCGCAATCCCTGAGTGGGTCGAGAGTGTTGTGTTTTGGGTGTGCGAATTCATTTGTTTCTCTGGTAAGGTTAGGAGGATAAGTGAGGCACTATAGCTAGTCGGATACTGAGGTAGTATGATGACTCAGTCTCCTACATGCTGATGTTCCATGGTCCCAAGCATAGTTCTAATCTAGAGCAGAATCCCTGCAACATGGTGCCACCAATGTTTGTTTAGGTGCTTACTTGCGGGAACCCCGAGTAGTGCTTGTTCTTGCTCCTCAACACCCTTGCACCTTTGCCCGGAGACGTCAGTGGTGCCGGAGATTTATCCTCCGCAGTGATTAGGTAGTACCTAGTTCTGTGGGTTTTTCAAGCTTGAATAATAAAAGGTTTATAGCCGCATTGTGCTACCATTTGAATCCTTTTCCAGTTAGCTATGGCGAATCCCGTGGCACTACACCATTAATGTTGAATGCTGCCTGGCAGTTATTCAACATTTGCTTCAGCGTGGAGTCCTTAATGTGGGAGCTCCTGTGATTTTTGTAGTTGAGGCGAAAGCCATGTTCCCCTTTGAAGTTTTTTTTACCCAGGGTCACATTTCCATCTATTGACGCTAATCAAAATATTTTCCTTGATTGTGAAGCAGGCACTGGTTGAGTATCGTCCGTATGCACTTCTTGAAGTTCCTCTTACGGTTTGGTAACACTAAACCTGGTTTAATAACACCCTTCCCCATGTCCCTGGTAATGTTCAAATGGGCCCCTTAAGTAATGACGGGATCACATGGCCGACGTTACCGGGTTATACCCCATATCCAGATTTAAATGTGCTTAATTTGGTTCAGACGCATGTTTTATATAATGTTTTAGTCAGCCTGTATAGACATCTTACACAGTTTATTTCATGTGCTTTGTTAGCTGGTCCACCCAGGATTGGCCTGCAGGCTCAACAGCCGGCTGGGCCGTGATCAGTCCTGTGGTTGTTAATTCAGTTAAGGGCAAACAGCCCACAAATCGCAGATATTCCCTTCTGAAGTGCACAAAAAATAGCCCAAATTGAAGCCGTTTCCCCTTATGGGACCCAAGACAAACACAGAATTCTTACTATATGCTTACCCAATGCTCTGGTTCCCACTATCGCAGACTGCAATACCTGGGGGACTATTTTTGCCATGGTTTACACTCTTTGCCATTGCACTCCTTCGATGGCCATTCTACTGAATGTCATCAAACAGATACAGAATGAGCACGGGGCAGGTCCTGCCCTCAATTTGGGGATGAAACTAGAGGGAATTTTTCTTGTAGTCTCCGAATTGATTCTTTCTAATGTTAAAGGTGAAGCAGCATCCTTGGCCATACGCCAACGCCTTGTCGCAGTGGCTGTAGCCGACTGCGAACGAGAGTTGCCACTCATCATTGCAGAAGTCCATACGTCTTTGGGACGCAATAGTTTGGGGACCAGAGCAACAGTCCCACCTCTTGGTAGCCTTGTTCCTATAAGGATACCAGGCCGACCCATGAGTTTCCTAAGAAACAATGGGACAAAACTAAACAACAAAAACCTAGACAGAGCGGAGGCACTTCGCCCCCTGAATATTCAGAAAGGAGATATGATTTTTGTGATCGCACAAAAATTAAAACTCCTCATAGGTATCAAATCCCTGACACCAGTTTCTCATTCCTTTCAGGAATCTTCTGAACATCAATACGATAGAGGAGGGGGATCTTATAGCAGACCACCAGAATCCACACCACCGAAAAGGGAGCCACAATGCTCGTCTGACGTGAAGATAAAGAATGAGGAAAGACCTCCTCATTATAAAGCCTCTTTTCAGAAAAAGAAAGTTGCATTAACTCTTAAATATGCCAGACAGTAAAAGCCCTGCTCCTGAACAGAAGTTGGGCAGTGGCTCTCCTTGACAGTGCAGCAGAGGTCACCATAGTACACTGGAATCCCCACAAGTACCTGGTGGCAAGAGCAACTGACACATGTATTACAGTTGAGACTGCGGACACCCGCGTGGCCCCTCCAGACAGATATCTTTTAGATATTCAAATTGAAGGTGATGTTAAACGCACCATTAAAGCAATCTTCTGGGACTATTTAACTACGTCTTATGACATTCTCTTGGCAGAGGTCGACTGGCCCCCATTTGTTCTCGCATGTCCTCAAGATTATTCTCCCTTCTTTCTCACCACATGTCCCTAACAAAGTCAAACAGTCTTATGCCTCTGAATAGACACTTGCATTGGCTCCTGCACTTTATCGTAAGCATGCTGGTTGGGATAAAGATTCTCCATACACACTATTCCTATATGGTCTACTCCTCAAGTAAACCACAGTATCCGATTAATCGGGATACTAAAGCACCCGTTAAAGACATTCTCTCTCAACTAGAGTACCAGGGAATTACTGAACCCTTTGTATCTCAAATGAACAATCCTCTTTTTCCTGTTCTGAAACCCGATAATTCTTATTGCATAGTCTTATAGACATTTGAATAGTCACACTCGCACTGTTGCTGTGCAAAATACCCATAGCACAACACTGATTAATATCGTCCGTAAAAAAAATAAAACTACTTTGGATATCTCCAATAGTTTTTTCAGTCACAATTTGGCCCCAGAGAGCAGTGACTGGTTCACATTTAGCACCCTCGGTTTTCTAATGCGCTAAGCCCGCCTCCCTATGGGGTATAAAATAGCCCAGGTGTTTTTTGTGGCACAAATTAGGTTGATTCTTCATGAAATTGATCCAGATGCTTTGTTCTATGTTGATGATATCTACCTAACTGATGATCAATTGAACCCTTATAGTGCTTTTCTCAGTGCCCTTTTCTTAGTATATGAATTGACGAATGAGGGAAAGAGCCTTGCCCCTCATTTTCTAGAAAAATGTGCAGTTACAACTTCCTATCACACTAACAAAATTGCAGTCTCTGCTGGGATTTTTGAATTTTGGCAAGATGTACATACCTGATTATGCCCAACGTATTAAACCTCTTTATGCTTTAATACACACAGATTTTTCCACTTTCACTTGGACGTCGGAACACCTTGCCACACTCAGGTCTTTACAGTCTGACTTGCTTGAATTACGCAATTTACACACCTGTGTTAATACTCCCAATTTGGTCATCCAGGTTTTACCAGGTGCAATTGGATTTACTTAGGTCACCTTTAATGAAGGTGAAACAGTCCCTATTGCTTATTGCATTTGTATTCACCTGCAGAACTGGGTTTTGCTTAGTCTGAAAAAATTCTCACTGCTGTGTGGATGGCCATTCTAAAGGAATGGTCACTTGCTCAAGGCAAACGCATTACTGTCGTCTCTCATGTGCCTGCCTTAGATGTTGTCACTAAAGCCAGTGTACCTAATTCAAAAGCCCCCCACCCTCGGTGGATACAATGGGCCACCTCCCTAACAGCCGTTGATGTAGACTTTGTCTTTGACCCTTCTTTGCAAAATCAAGACATTTTGCAACATGAACAGGTTTATCCTTTACCTTTGTCAATTCGGTCTACTAACCAATGTGTCCATCATTTCTACTGATGGATCTGCGCAAACCGGCGGTAATATTGTGCTGCTTGCGCCTTCATCCCAGGCAAGGTCTCCAATGGCTTTTTTATCCTCCAATTACTCTCACACAGTCTCTAGGAGACTGCACAGTTGGCTGAATTGAAAGCTTTGCTTCTCGCACTTGAAAATAAGGATCCTCGATTCCCCACCCTTATAGTGTGTGATTCGTATTATTGCATACAATCTTTTAATGACAATCTACATTTTTGGAAACAAAATGACTGAGATTTTAAGGGTAGCACAAGTTGTTTTGTGTTAGGGTGGCAGATAGAAAGGATATATTACCACAAACTCATGTTATACATACTTTGAGTCATCAACGTGTGGGAACACACGGCGTAGGGAATTCTTTGATTGATGAAGCCGCTAAATCTGCCGTTGCCACATCTAAAATAGCAGCGTTAACTCACTCTAAGACTCGTATTGACAATGATATTTTGGCTGCCGTCAATGCTTTTAAAGACGGCACCTCCATACTGAAAGGCTTTCCTGCTAAATATTCCTATCATTTAAATGACCAGAATGCTCCTTTTGTAACTATTCCTGGCGTTGGTGATCACTTGCTTCCCAACGCAGACATGATCTGATTGTAGCTGCACACGAAGGTAAAGCTTGCACATGCTGGTGTGGCTGCCATTTCACTTTTACAGCAAAGATATTGGTGGCAAGGTTTATACAAACAAACCAAAAAATATGTTTTATGTTGTGACATATGTCAGCAGATTAAGTGTTCTGCTGTGTCTTGTCCACCGCAGACAACTTTTAATTTCCAAACAGCTTTTTCACAATATATGAACAAGTTACTTACCTTCGGTAACGATATATCTGTAAGAAACATAAGTTAGTTATAGATTCCTTACCTTAGAATTACCCCCAGGCGTCAGACTGGATCCGGAAAGTTTTTCGTCAGCAGTACCTCTGCGCGTCGACAGGTGGCGTCGGTCGGCTCTGCGTCCGTCGTTGGTGCCGGGATGACGTCGCAGTAGCTACTTAGACGCCGCCCTCGCGCACTGACGTCAGTTCTGTACACGACTTTCCGCGCCAGAAACTCAAGAGCCATGCAAGACACTGACCACTGGTGCACAAAACTAGGGCCCTGAAAGGATGTCCTTAAACCTAGAAGTCAGTTCGCAGAACGGGGAGGATGGGTGGGGCGGTAAGGAATCTATAACTAACCTATGTTTCTTACAGATATATTGTTACCAAAGGTAAGTAACTTGTTCATCTGAAAGAAACAGTTAGTTATAGATTTCTTACCTTAGAATAGATACCCCAGCAATACCAACCCCGGAGGTGGGTCTGTGAACCAAGCTCACACCAGAAAGTCCTGGAGAACAGAACGGCCAAAGAAGCCGTCTCTCCGGACTTGGCTGTCTAGGCAGTAGTGTTTAGTGAACGTGTGCAAGGATGCCCACGTCGCTGCCTGGCAAATGTCATTCAGAGGAACTCCTCATCCCAAAGCAGTAGTGGCTGCCGTCGCCCTGGTGGAATGGGCACTTAGCCCCACTGGAGGCTCCTTTTTAGCTAGAGAATAGCAGGCTTTAATACACAAAACGACCCATCTAGAAATGGTCCGCTTGTGTACGCCCGACCTTTCTTGGCGCCCACGTAGCCAACAAAGAGCTGGTCATCCACCCGGAACTGTTTGGTGCGATCCAGATAAAAGGAAAGCGCACGTTTTGAGTCCAGACGGTGGAGCCTCTCTTCCTCTTTCGAAGGCTGCGGAGGCGAAAAGAAGGTGGGCAAAGTGATGGTCTGCCCAATATGAAAGGAGGTGACCACCTTGGGAAGGAAGGATGGACGAGTTCTTAGGACAACCTTGTCCGGATGTACAGCCAGAAAAGGAAGTTTGGATGAAAGGGCCTGGAGCTCACTCACTCTTCTGGCAGATGTGATGGCCACCAGGAATGCAGTCTTAAGAGTTAAAAGTCTTAAAGGACAGTTGTGAAGCGGCTCAAAGGGAGCGCACATCAAATAGGTCAAGACCAGATTCAAGTCCCACTGAGGCATAACGAATGGGATAGGAGGAGATGAGTTATGCCTTTTAAGAAACGATTAACAACCGGGGACTTGAAGAGAGATGGCTGATCAGGAAGCCTAAGAAAGGCAGAAATGGCCGAAAGATAGCCCTTGATAGTGCCCAGAGCAGAGCCCTGCAGGGCCAAAGAAAGGAAGAACAAGAGAACCTCAGAAAGGGGGGCAGAAAGGGGATCCACAGCCTTTGCTGTGCACCATGCCACAAACTTGTTCCATCGGCAGGCATATACCGTCTTAGTGGAGGGACGCCTGGCTGCCAAGATAACATCACAAACCTCGGGAGGCAAGTCGAATGACGTCAACTGCCGCCGCTCAATCTCCACACAAGGAGGTGGAGGCTGGACAGGTTCGGGTGGAGGACCGTCCCCTGCTGCTGCGACAGAAGATCCTCCCGAAGAGGCAGTCGGATCGGAGGATCGATGGCCATGTTGAGCAGCTCGGGATACCAGACTCTTCGTGCCCAATCCGGAGCCACAAGAATGACTTGGGCCCGGTCGCGCTTGATCTTCTTCAGCACTCTGGGCAGAAGTGGTATAGGCGGAAAGGTGTACAACAGACCGCAACTCCACTTGCGACGAACAGCGTCGCCTAGCGAGTGCGGCCTTGGAAATTCCAACGTGCAGAATTGCTGACATTGCGCGTTCTCTTCAGTGGCGAATAGATCTAACCAAGGCTCTCCCCACTGTTGAAAGAGACCTTGCACCACCTCTGAGTGAAGACGACATTCGAGATCCATCATGCACCTGCGGCTGAGTTCGTCCGCCCTGGCGTTCAGGGAACCTGCCAGGTGTTGAACCACCAGGGATATGCCCTGATGTTCCAGCCATGTCCAGAGGCGGAGGGCCTCTTGACATAGGGTCCACGACCCCACCCCGCCTTGTTTGTTGCAGTACCACATGGCGGTGGTGTTGTCCGTGAACACCTGCACTACTCTTCCCCGGACAGAGGGAAGGAATGCTTTTAGTGCAAGTCTGATAGCCCGCAGCTCCAGAAGGTTGATGTGGAGCACGGACTCCGCCGGAGACCAGAGGCCTCTGATCTCCGCCTCTCCCATGTGGCCACCCCATCCCAGCAGTGATGCATCGGTCACCACTGTGAACTCTGGTTGAGGAAGGGAGAGGGATCTGCCGTTGACCCAATGCTGGTTCGTGAGCCACCACTGCAATTGGTGTGCAGTGCCCTCTGAGATCTGGACGCAATCGGACAGATTCCCCTGATGTTGCGCCCACTGGAACTTCAGGTCCCACTGCAGATCCCGCATATGCCATTTGGCATGATACACCAACAGGATGCAGGAGGCCATCAGGCCCAGCAGCCGGAGGGTCATCCTGACCGAAACCCGGGATAAGGGCTGAAAGATCGGAATCATAGCCCGAATATCCCTGACACGCTGCTCGGGAGGATAGACCCGAAACCGAGTTGTGTCCAGAACCGCTCCGATGAAGAGGAGCTTCTGAGAGGGTATCAGGTGTGACTTCGGCAAGTTGATGGAGAACCCCAGCGAATGCAGGAGGTCGGCCGTAGTCTGGAGGTGGGAGACGACTGCCTGGGGAGAGCCCACCTTCAACAACCAGTCGTCGAGATAGGGGAAGACTGGGACCCCTGATCTGCGCAGATGAGCTGCAACCACCGCCATTACTTTCGTGAACACCCGAGGGGCGCTGGTAAGGCCGAAGGGGAGCACAGTAAACTGAAAATGCTCGTGGCCTACCATGAACCGCAAGTATCGCCGGTGGGCCGGCAGGACGGGGATGTGAAAATAGGCGTCCTGCAAGTCCAACGCTACCATCCAGTCTCCAGGGTCGAGGGCAGACAAGACCTGAGCTAACGTCAACATCTTGAACTTCTCCTTCCGGAGGAAGCGATTGACGCTCCTGAGGTCCAAGATAGGACACAGGCCCTTGTCCTTCTTGGGTACCAGAAAGTAGTGGGAATAGCAACCACAACCAACTTCTGGGGCAGGAACACGCTTGATGGCTCCCTCGGCCAAGAGAGCCGTAACTTCCTGTTGGAGAAGGCCCAGGTGATCCTCTGACATGCGATGGTGCTGCAGTGGCATGGCTGGAGGGGTAGCCTCGAAGGGGAGGGAGTAGCCCCTTCGGACTATCTGCAAAACCCACCTGTCCGACGTGATGGTGCGCCAGTGGGGGAGGTGATGGCGGATCCTGCCTACTGGTGATTGATGGGCCTGAACGGTCGGACTAGGAAGGTTTGGAGGCGGAAGCAGAGGGGGGTTGGTGGACTGGCCCGCTCGCTGGCCCCCAGAACCACAGCGGTAGTTCCCACGTCCCCGGCCGCGCGAAGGTTGTGCAGCTTGCGCAGGCCTGTGGCTCTGGGCGGGACGTAGTAGGGCACCCCTTCCGTAGCCACGAAAGGGGCGAAAAACAGACTGCGCAGGGCGAGTGGAGAGGCCCAAGGACTTGGCCATAGCTTGAGAGTCCTTGAAACGCTCTAGAGCGTGTTCTGCTGTGTCGCCAAAAAGGGAACGGCCATCAAAGGGCATGTCCAGAAGAGCGCTCTGGACATCCCCAGAAAAGCCAGTCGATCTCATCAACGCGTAGCAACGAAGGGCTACCGACGTGGAAATCGTCCTGTCTAGAGAGTCGGCGGTATCCAGCCCACAGCGGATGGTAAACTTCGCTGCATCTCTCCCTGCGGCAACAGCCTGGGAGAGTAGTGTCCGGGCCTCCTCCGGACACTGAGGCAGCACTTGTGCAACCGTGTCCCACACAGAGTGGGAATAACGGCCCAATAGACATGCGGTGTTTACCGACCGCAGTCCCAAGCTGGCGGAAGAGAAAACCTTCTTCCCAAGATGATCCAGCTTCTTGGATTCCCTATCTGGTGGTGCGTTAGGGAATGCGCTCTTGGAAGTAGAAGCTTGGACCACCAAGCTCTCCGGGGTGGGGTGTTGGGAGAGGAAAGTGGGGTCGCCCGGGGCCGGGCAGTGGCGTCGGGCAACCATCCTATCCACGGGAGCCCCCGTGTTGGGCCTGGACCAAGTGCCCAAAAAGATGTCAGTCAGGGCTTCATTGAACGGCAGCACGGGCTCCGAAGAGCTCGCTGCCGGTTGGGGCACCTGTCAGGAGGTTAGTCCTGACTGCCACCGTAGGAAGCTCGAGGTTGAGAGCCTCGGCCGCCCTACGCAACACTACTGCGTAAGACGCTCCCTCCTCCGTAGCCACGGTAGTAGGAGACAACGTGCCAAGGTCTGGGGAGGTATCCAGACCACTGGCATCCCCCAGGTCCTCTCTCCAGTCCGGATCGTACTCCAACTGGTCTGACAAAGGGTCCCCAGACCCCTCCCAGTCTTTCTCACCCTTCTCTGGCTGCCAGGTTGGCTGAAAATGGCCAGGGTGGAACACAGGGGCAAAAGTACTCATCGGCGCCAGATCCGGCGTCGGCCGACGCCGGTCCAGCTCCGTGTCCTCGTCGGGTTGGAAGCCGGGGTCGACGCCGGCTGGGGGGCCAGGCGGCGTCAGCAGCAAACACGGTGCCAGTGGAGTCGGCGCCGGTGGAGGGGTCACAAGGTTGACCGGCGCCGATTCGGATCCAGGAATGGATCCATGGGGGCCCTGCAGCGCCGGGGCCGGAGCCGCTGGCAGGGAAGGCCTAGGGCCCCCAACCGAGTCCACGGGGCCTTGAGGTGCGCCGGCGGAGTCGGGCTGCCCAAAGATGGCATGCATGGCTTCGTAAACCTGACGAAGCTGGGCAGGGGTCACTCCGGGTCCCGGAAAGGGAGGGGAAACTCTGAGTCGGCCATTTAGGCTCTCCACGCGGAACCGCGGGAGTGGCACCGCCCGCATCCCTCGTCGCGTCAGCCGACCGACGGGGAGAAGTCGAAGAGCAACAATGCTTCATCGACTTCTTCTTGTGCTTCGACTTACCTGACCCAGAGTGCGAAGACTTGGATGACGGTTGGTAATGGCTCCGCGACCGGTCCCTCGACCTCCCTCGCGACCTCGAACGGCGCAGAGCCGACTGCCGGCGCTCAAGAAGCTTTTGGGACCGCTCCCGCAAAGACTTCGGAGCCATGGTCCGGCAGTCGGACCATGACTTGGGGTCGTGGTCACACTCCAGGCAAAAGAGGCACACGCGGTGCGGATCCGTCACCGACATCATAAGGGAACAGGAACCACAGGCCTTAAAGCTGGGCATCCCTACGTGCACCAGGAGTCGGTAGGACTCAAAAAGACGTCAACAAACGTCACTCAAAAAATGACTGGAGGTACCGCTCTCTCCGGATCTGCACTGGCTGGCGCGGAAAAAGAAAGAACTGACGTCAGCGCGCGAGGGCGGTGTCTAAGTAGCTACCGCGACGTCATCTCAGCGACCACGACGCCAACGATGGACGCGGAGCCGACCGACGCCACCTTTCGGCGCGCAGAGGTACTGCTGAAGAAAAACTTTCCGGATCCAGTCTGACGCCTGGGGGTAATTCTAAGGTAAGGAATCTATAACTGTTTCTTTCAGATATTTAGTTCACTGCGGTCCTCTGACTTCCAATACTGCATTCAAGTATATTTTGGTTGCAGTTGAGTTTTGCTCTAGATTCCTCCGGGTTTGGCTACAATGCTCGAACAATTAAAGACTTGCTTGCAAGTCTTTATCGGGTCATATGCCTGCTGCACATTCCACTCGGACCAAGGTCCGGCTTTTGCCTCGCTGGCATACCATGATTTGATGAAGTCCATGGGTGTACAAGTGCATTTTTCTTCTCCGTATAGACCAGAGGGTAATTCTGTTTTGGAGAGAATGAACCGTGATTTAAAGCAGTCCTTAACAGCTAGAGTATTAGGCACAGGGCGTGGTTGGTTACACCACCTATATAGGGTTCAACGAGCATTAAATAACCTCCCAAAAAGATCTCTGGGTGGGCGGATGGCGTACAAAGTCCTTTTTGGCATCAAGATGTATGTTCCAGACCTTGAAGGTCCAGGCGTGGCGGCTGCCACAACCTTTGACGTAGATAACTATTGTACTTACAGGACCTTCAACAGTTCCGTGACACTAACTCCCACAAGCATTTGCCTGTTTCAAGCTTCGACTACAGGAGTTGTTCTTCCAGTTACTGGTTGGCTTCCAAAAATTGGTGATCTGGTTCATGAAAAGGTGGCCATAAAAAAAGGAATTCGGCCCAGTGTACCATGCTTCTGTTCTAGTCCTTGGCCTTCAAGGTACCCGAACAGTGATTTTGCCACCTCTTCCTGAATATAAAGACAACTGTTTTGTCTCCATTGAACGTTTGAAACTACACCATGTGGCTGAAACTTAATAGTATGCCATGAAAGAGAAGGTCATTTCAGCACGATTTTTCTCTATAGCCTGTGAGCAACGTCAATGCTGACACTCCCTGGCTGGGGGAGGGAGAGGCTGAGTGCTCCATCAACATTTTTCCAGATATTACTTGCTTCTAATACAATCTCTTCTGCAATAGATGTCATTTAGAATGATCCACCATTGGCGAGTCCATCCGAGTTAGCCTTTTCAAGTCAGACTACCGAGTCTCATCCTCCTGTGTTTCAGATGAGTACCTCCGGGTACTATATGGATCGAGATAATTTTTCTTCCGACAATTCTTCTATTCTGTACAAACCTCCAGCACGGATTTGTGTTTTCATTATATGTTTAAAACGCACGTATCTAGTCCCTCCTTGGATATATGTTTGGATCAGTCTTTCCTTGGTTTTCTTGTTCTTGTGGATTGGATTTGTGACGGTTTACTTCCAGCTGATCAGTGGCCATTACCTCCCGGAACATTTTGCTATGGAACTAGTCGACGGGGTGTTGGCCCCCCATTCTTCACATAAAATTAAAAGAGACTTGTCCGTTAACATTTCAGCCGTTCCAGCAACTCATGGAATTGTTTGGTATAAAGTTCCTTTCGACATATCCAGTCCGACGGAGATCCTGCAGATACCATATGTGTTCCAACGTTTCTATGGGTGATGTAATAGTACCTGGATTACATTCAGATGATTGGGATGTTGACACTGTAAATTCTATGCTTTCTGAATTAGAATATTACACTGTTTTTGAATCAGATCAATATCTAAATTTCGCTAATTAAGCCGATATGTTCTGCTATCATCATTATGGACACCATTTCCTACATAGAACAGGTAGACAGCGTCCCCATTTTAATTATACGTAATGGGAACATTGCCCAACGCCACCTCCAGAAAGATAAATATACCTAATTCACGGGATGCGAAGCTTCAGATCCTGTCATATTATTTTAAATTAACTCCAGCCCCGCCAAAGAAATATACGCTTACTCAAACTAAGCTAATATATACTACCATGTGTCATTCAGTTGGCCCTAAAAGGTTAGGATTACTGGAAGGACATAATTGATTTGAAATCAATTTGGGGTACAAAGTCCTGGTAGGTTCAAGGCACAGAAACTTTATTTTTTAAGCCGGTTTAATTCCCACACAAATGATTTTTTTAAATGCAGACTACTTGTTTAGGAGAGGCTAAAATTAAAGAAATGAATTCCCAGACCATTCCTTCTGTGGCCCGTTCTGACGATTGGCAGAATTTAACAAATTTCACAGAACAATTAAATAGCATGGTGCAGAACGGTACAATAAATTCTTTGTTTTCGAGTTCTGGTGGGTGGTTATAATGGCTAGTAGACATCAATGGTTGTCATGCTCCTTTTCTCCATTCCACACCTGGGTTTAAGTAAAGAAGACTTGATCCACGCAATTTGCAGTCAACACATTCTGGTACTATTACCACTTATTTGATAGCAAAGTTGTGTCAACAATGGTTGGAACATACTGTCCGTAGTAAAGCAACTTCTTTCTCTCTTATCCGAGGACATTAATTTATCAGATTTTCTTTTAGGTCCCAAATCCCCGGATATTATGCAGTGACAAGTCAACGTTATACCATGGGCAAAGTCAGCTTAGAACTATTATGCAGTTTAGCTGGACACTTCAAATGCTTAAGAATGGAAGCCTTCCATGGCACTACCTGAACTGTACCGATTTATTTTTACCATCTATTTTGACACGCACACAATTAATGCCCATGAAAGACGAGACCTACACAATGCTACATGTAGAAAAGTTAGACTAACTCCCATTCACTATAGCGGAGATTGCTTTGGCGGTATGGTTAACACACGGAGTTATTTCACTGCCTATTTCGACATTTCAATTCACAGCTTGCATGAAACATTTTCCTGTAGGTAGATACGAGCCCTTGGGTAGCAGTTGTATACATGAAGTATGGTCACTTCTCTTTGCCAATCCTTTTGAATGTAGCCACAAGGAAGTCTTTATTACTGGTGAAGAATGCGACTGTCGAGCATTCACTTGTTTGCAAACACAAAAATTTGTGGCACTTACAACACTTCAGCGCCTAATTTGGCTTGTTTTCTAAAAGGAAACCTGGTTCCCATAATTCTCCCCTTCATTACGGTACTAACAGGAGTTATCTAATGCTTTGTGATCAAGCCTGTTGCGGAATGCAGGCAGGAGTCCTGTATATTGTTTCCGTTTCTCAGCCACTTGTTGCAACGTCCCGTTTCCCCCTTTGCATGGGATAGTACATAGCTCGCTGTGACCTTCCTAGCAGACTTCAACAAGCTGAGCAGACTCAAAGCATTATTGTTTCAACAAGAAGTAGCTATTACATCTGCCTGCAGGACCTTCGAATTGCAGGTGGCTAGGACTTCTAGTGAAATACAGTCATTGTTAAATACTAACATTTCCCTGCCTTACGGCGAATTAGTGAATCAAATCTTCAACGCCTCTAGTACGTCCCGCCTTGCCCACTTTAAGGTTATACGCTCTGGCCTCGTTGGTTCTTTTCAGGCCATTTTTGGAGTAATTCCGGCTATTAGTCACTCCGTTTTCCCTAGTGTATTGGGAGGGTTGCCGTAGCCGTTATTCCTCATTTTCGGCACTCTTGTCCTGATCCTGCTTCTCCGCAGTGGAACTTCCGATTGTGGACACTTTGAAACTAGCATTGCTCCAACACTACAGTGAGTGGATGAATCATATTTTTGGAAAGCTTCTCTATAGGAACTGAATCTTGATTGGTCTTGACATTCCCCCTGCCTGGTTGACCTGCGTGCAGCCTGTGTTCCACTGCATCTGGTGTCCCTTCGAATAGGCACTAGATATATATATATTTATGCCTGGCTTTGCAGCCACCCACTGCCTTGGGCGGCTGAGTCCCTTATTGACCCATTTTCAGATCGGTCCTTTGAGCTTGCGACTTCTTCACAATGCGAGGTTCCAGCCTTTAACATACGAGGAAATATGTGCATCAGCACATGGATCACAAGAAACAGGCTCCATTAACACAGATGCAGGTTACCCAGTAACCTTCTCAGCATCAGCTGAGACCGGAGAGCACGTTTGTTCCTTGGAGCTGTTGACCATTCATTATGCACGGAGTCGGATTCCTTCATGGAGTCTTTGTCCTATGAAATGGCTAGTAGCATTCTGGATTTCTATGAATCACCATGATTGGACAGTATTACGAAATTGTCTTTTGCACCGGATACTAGTCTCTCTCTTTCACATTCCTACCATTTCGCTTTGTTGAAGACATTAGCATTCATTCCCCTTATTTTCTAGTTCTGTTGTGTGTTTTCTGCATGGCCCAATGTAGTTTTCCCTGTGTTGGCCTGGCTGTGCACGTTGTAGGCCTCATTTTCCTTTGCACATGTTACTATATAAACCCATTTGCTTTTGTGCCACATTGTACTTTTACACGGAACCTGCATGTTTTCACGTTCTGTTCTTTTCCTGGGATTTAGTCTGAGCACCACCAAAAAAGTCAAACAACAAAATCCCTGGTTATTCTGTCTGGCCAGGCACTAGCACCTAGACATGACACAAGAATGCAGCTGTTTATGTGCATACGTCATAGCATATAGAGTAGTACATGAGCCACACACACATGGAATGAGAATTATGAGACAAGAACACTGCGTCTGCTGAGATGTAGAGCGTTCATCTGTGTATGCTAAGGTACGGGGTCTGCCGATAATCCCAGAGATCTTTCATATAATCATTTAGCTTTATACGCAAGGAGGGGAGGGAGGTTACTCTGTCTTATAAAATGACAGCACTTTCCATGGTAAATGGATTACTGACCATGCTAACAGTATTTTTATTATGCATTTGTTTTCAAATTGTGGCACGTATACTGCATTTGAGAGCACAATAGATTAATAGATATTCTAAACTTCCTTCGTGTCCCTGGTTTATCTTATTGTGGATGTTAGAAATGGGATCTCTGGTTGGCTAAGGCTTGCGCCAAAGCCAGGCAGAGACCACCACTCTGAAAAAGCTGCCTGGACCAACTGGGCTACCCCACTGGTACTCCCTAGCTGTCCGCGGCCAGGACCAGGCCCTAGGCCATCCAGATGCCACTGGTCCTTGCCCATTCACAGAGTGGGGGTAGTAACCCCTGGCACATAGTAGCCATTCTCCACTCTTCCCCTCATCAGGGCAGGTCTAGACTGCCACTGATCCTCCAGCCTAGGGTCTGCACCCTCAGGCGGACCAGAAGTCACGGGTGAGGCTCTCCTCCCCCTACCTCTCCTTCTAGGGTTCCGCCCTCTCCTCCTTGGAGAAGCACCCTCAGAACACAACTCTCCCACCAGTTCAGGACCTCTCTCCCACAACTGGTCTCCCAACCTAGGGTCTAACCCTTCAGGTTGCACCGGGGTCAGCGGCGAGGACTCCCTCCCTCTGCACCCCCTTCCAGAGTTCTGCACCCTCCCAACTGGAGCGGTACCCCTGGAAGATGAACCGGTCAGGACACTGGTTACAGATGTCCTTTCCTCCAGGTCAGGCGGATCCTGAACCTGGCCTCCCAACCTTGGGGCTGAACCCCACGGCTGAGCATTTGCCTGGCACACCAGGACTTCCGGGCGCACACAGCAGCCCTCCGAGGGTAACACATGACTCATGTGTTGCGTGACAGTCTGCATGGCGCAGACCTCCCGACCCCTGTCCATCTGACAGTGCGCAGAGATCCCCCACGACAGAAGTGGTGTCACCATGGTCACTTTTAGGAGACTCAGCCCTTCTGGCTGGCCCCTGACCCACTGGTTCTTCCACTGGGGAACACATCCCCCTCTCACCCCTCTCTCTGGACTTCTGTACCCTCCCAACTGGAGCGGCACTGCCAGACACCAGAACCACTGGAGTTCTATTTACAGACGCTCCAGTTTCTCCAGACACTAGGAGATCCTCCTCAAATGGACTAACAGGACAGCCTAGGCTCCCAACCTGGTGTTCCCTGAAGAAACCATCCAGGTTCTGAGACTGGGTTTCGGGCACCTGGGGACACTCAGTCCCACACTCACTCCTACTCCACTGAGACAGGACGTGAGTCCTACACCCTCCCACTATACTGGGACCTAGCTGGGCTACACTGAACCTCTTCCCCAATACAGGACGGGAAGATACCTGAGCCACTACTTTTGGGATCACTCCCCAATGCCTCTTCAGAACCTCGGGCACTTTCCCAGAGGTCTGCCTCTTGTGTAAACTCCCATAGATCAGAAAACCCACCCTCCAACAGGTGTTGGCGCAACCCCGGCAAACAACAACTGAGCAGGTGCTCTCTGATAACCAGATCGAACAGTCCTTCAAAATCCTGTTCCGTGTTAACCCTTACCCAATGCATCATTACATTCATCCGAAAAATCCGCCCAAGATTGGTGAGACAGTTTCGTACTGTCCCTGAACTTCAACCTGTACTCCTCTTCCTGGGAGCCAAGTACCATATTCTGGGAACTGGGAATGGGACTTCCTGCACTGGACTCCATATTGCTGCCACCACTGTATCCCACCCTCACTGGTGAATCCAGACAACTAAAACTACACTCAGAGGACGTACCAAGAGCTAATTTCTCCTTGGTGAAGGCCCTCTCCTCAGCCATCCTCTCCTGCGCTAAGACCCTCTCGGTCTCTAGCTTTTTCTCCTCCACACTCAGCTGCGCTATCTCCCTGGCATGCTCTAACCTGAGCTTCTCCAAAGCCAGCTGATGCTCCCTTTCTTCCCTCCTATCCACCCACTCCTCTGGGGATAGGGAAAGGGATGGGGCACTGCCCCCGACACTGGACCCAGCAAGGGACTCCCTATCCATGGGGTCCTCACTATCTACTGGCGTCCCTGTCCTGTCACTTTCTTCCTCCTCTTCAGACTCCTCAGGGCTCCCCTCAGACCCACCACCCTCTAGGAGTGCGGCCAGGGCCCTCTTCTCCTCATTGCGCTCACAGTCCCATTCATCCTTTTGCCATTGGATCAGGTTGTCCCTCAGTTTTGACTGGGTGTCTGACCCACTCACTGCTATGTCTCTCTCCTTACAGAAGTCCACCAACTCCCACATACTGTATCTAAACAGACCACAAAAATTAAAAGCAGACTCCATTTTGGCAGGACGCTCAGGGACACGTGCAACACAGGAGACCTAGGTTTCTGAGCTGAAGCAAGAGTACACAATTTAAAAATGACACTTTTAGGAGAAGAATTAAAATAAAACTCAGAACAATAATCCCCAAACACGTGATTATCTAAATGCAGAGTTTGTAGTGCAACCAGTTGTCGCTGTGGTACTGCGCAAACGCAAGTCCAAATCCCCACCGCTGACAACCAATGTTAGAAATGGGATATCTGGTTGGCTTTAGGCTTGCGCCAAAGCCAGGCAAAGACCACCACTCTAGTCAGGGCGAGGGAGTTACACACCCAAGATAACCCCTGCTCACCCCCTTGGTAGCTTGGCACGAGCAGTCAGGCCTATCCCGGAGGCAATGTGTAAAGCGTTTGCGCAACACACTCACACAGCAGCAACACACAAGGCACACCACAAAGGAACTCCACACAGGTTATATAAAAAATAGCCTTTGTATTATCATAAATACCTTAGAAACATAATCACATAATATACAGTGTGCCAACTGGCACTAGGCAATATTCACAGGGGGATTATATACAGGACCAGGCCAATCGGGCCACGGTCAGAACCATCAGAACAGGTAAGTAAAATGTAAACCACAACCAGTAAAGTTAGGAACTTAGCACGAGATCCTGTAACATAAAAGATGGGACACCTAAATCACATTAGGCATAAATCTCGTTAGCATCACACGTTATGCACCAACCTCATTATGCAATAATACCATGAGGCAATAGGCCTCGTAAGCATAAACACAGTGTGCCCCAATCGGGGGCACAACGCCCTGACACTGGCCCCAGGCCAACTGGCCTCTCACAGGGGCTCAAAGGCCCAACGTCCAGAATGTCAGGGCTGGCTGCGCATGCAGCGAAATAAGAGTGCGCAATTGCACGAGCCTAAACGTGGCAGCTGCCCACTACTTGCTGGGCAGCTGTGAAAATGAACACGGGCACCAGCGTGCCCCCTGAGCCCCTCTCTGGGACTCGCAATTTAAAATGAACCTGTCCCCCAAGGTTGCAGCTGCCTGCGCTCTCGCAGGACAGCTGGCAAAAAAATGCGCAGACAAAGTCCGGCACTCCTCGTGCCTCTCGGGCCCCCACTGGGGCTTCTCAGCAAAATCTGCCCCCACGTTGCAGTTGCCCGCTACGGCGGCGCAACTGTGAACAATGAATTAGCCCTGGCACTAACTGTGCAAAGTAGAGCCCCCCCTGGAACTCCTAACCAAAGTGTCCCCTTGTGCCCGAGACCTCTCCCGGTCTCGGTTGTCAACTCGAGGGGGCGGGGAGAAAGCCGACACCCGGCTCTCCTTGCCTCACAGCAACAGTGCTTCCGCAGGCCCTACTCACCGGGGCTTCTGGTCTCCTCCGGTGTCCTCGCTTCTTCCGGTGCCGCTTCTGGCAGGCGTGAGCTCCACTCAAGGGAGCTCCTCCGAACGGCTCGCCAGTGCGGGGTAGGCTCCCGCCTGGCCTCCTCTCTGACGTCGGCCACACGCGGGCTCTCTGTACGTATGGGAGCCCTGCGCCGCCCTTGAGCCTTGCTTCACCCGGTCCCCCCTCGGGATCGGGACTTCGCTTGGAGCCCGCGAGGCTCCCGGGCTACTTCCGCCTCGTCACGCGGCCCCGCCCACACCCAGGCAGGGCCGCCAGGCTTCCGGGTCGCGTCGGCAGCGGCCCGGCAACGTTCCCCGCAACTCCTGGGCTGCGGCGGTGAATTCCTTTTCTCTTGGTTAGCGGCGAAGTGCGGGGTGGGCTCCCGCCGTAAAATACAACACCAATGCGGGGTAGGCTCTCGCCGTCAAAGATGCACAAACGCGGGGTGGGCTCCCGCTATCTCTGGCAATGCGAGGGGGAATCCCCACGTCGGGATTCCCTTGGCGCGCACGTTTCAGCCCAGCGCTGCGGAGCATGCACACTCCTCCTCTCCTGGCAAAGGCGGGGTGGGCTCCCGCTTCTCCTCAGAGCACAGGGGAATCCTACACACGTCGCAGCCTCGCGCTGCAGGGCAACAGCACTCTCCCCGTCCTGGGAGAATCAGGATGCAGCGCTTCAGAAGGCGCTAGGAGCTAGGGCTCCAGAGAACAAAGTTTCAGGGGCACAAGGCTGGGCCCAGGCAGGCCAGCTCACAGGGCCCTCCAGCAGGGAGGCAGTCCCTCGTGGCGGTTCCTCCTGGGGCCCAGCAGCAGCAGTCCCCAGTCACAAAGAAGCACAGCAGAACTGAACATTTTCATGGGGTCACAGCCCCTTCTTTTATACACCTTTTCCTTTGTCTAAAGGTGCAGGGTTTAGGGAAAACCAGATGCAACTGGTTTGGGGGAGCTTTGGAGCACTTTGTTTTGCTCAGCTCCTCTCTCCTTTCACAGGACAGGCTAGGGACATCAGACGCACCACAGGGGTGGAGCCAGCATTGTGGAGGGAATGCCCAGCCCTATTCAGGTCCCAGGTGCAACTCCTCCCTCCCATCTAGATGCAGATCTCCCTATTCACCACTGCGCTGACTCACCCTGCCCCTCCTGGAGCCACACACACCTCCCAGCCCTGTCACTCACAAAGCCAGACATGCAATTCACATCAGGCAGGCAGACACAGAGCACACATAAATGCCAATTTCTAAAAGTGGCACTTCTCCACTAGTCACAATAAATCTGCGCACACCATTGCGCAGCATGTATTCTCACGAGTTCGCACATACTAAACTCGCCCCTGCCCTCCTCTCACACCAGGAATTACCATGGACACACATATCCCCCATGCATTCCTATGGGAGGGCAGGCCAATCTCACCACACGCACTCGAGTGCGCACGCACTTTACACTGGGACACAGTGCTAAAGTGCGCAGAGGCCTAAAACCACCAACACTACACAGAAAAAAGGCTAGGAGACCGGCAAAAAGTTTAGGGGTGAACCTGCCAAAAGGGCCAAGTCCAACAGTGGACAAGTAGGAGTGAGGAACGAAAGGGTGTGTCCTGTTACCGCGATCCCAGAGAGGGTTGAATGTGCTGTGTTCTGGGGGTGCTAATTCACTTGTTTCTCTGGTAAGGTTAGGATGGCAGGTGAGGCACTACAGCTATTCGGACTCGGGCTCATGGATACAGAGGTAGTATGACTCAGTCTCTTACATGCTCCCAAGCATAGTTCTTTTCTAGAGCAGAATCCCTGCAACAAAGGATAACAGGTCTAACAGTCTTTCAAGATTGGAGTAATGGTCAGGCATAAGGGAAAAGGGGGAAAGAGGTAGAGGAGACAGCCTGCTTCTCAGGGTCGTAGCTGCCATTAGTGAAGCAGGTGCACTAGGATCCAGGCTCATAACCTAATAATAGGGCCTAGTGTTTTTGGTCTATTTGTTTGATGTGTGTGCACCTTCACAAATCTCAAAATTAGGGTGCACTAAAAACACCAGAAGAACCCCTAAAATGATCTCCGAAACATTTTGCGGGGGGGGGGGATATACAGGGGGTGGGGGGGGTCGGCCTCTTTGCCGAGCTGATTTTTTTGCTGCTCCAGAGACATTTTTGGACACTTAACACAATATCTTTTTTTATGAGTCATCACAAACAAACTCAGTGTTGGTCATTAGTGCCCTTCTTCCTGTTACACATAGGGCACTTCAGAAAGAGTGAAGGCATGTGGATATAGGAGAAACGGGAAAATCAGCACAACAATTTGATTTGAAGTGAATCCGGTAAAAGGTAATGAAATATTAGAAAGATCTAAGAAGCAAAGTAAAAAACAAAATAAAAGCAAAAACGTAAAATCCGGAGACAAAAAAACAGAACGTGTTTGGGGATGCTTCTTACAAAAGCTAGGAAAAAAGAGCCTGTGAAGCAATTGCCAGTGCAAGGCTTGATGGGATATGGAGTCTGCTGGCTCCTTAAGGAAGCAGGGCTCTTTTTCCACTTACCATTATCGCTGCCTATCTACTTGCAGTTTTTCAGTTTCAACATGTTTTTTCTAACCACAATGCTAAAGCTTGTGCAGGAATTTTTTAAGTATTGCTCTTATTTTACAACGTTTACCTGCATAAATCCAAGCCTCTCTACTTACAAGTGGTCAACCTTACTAAATAAAAAAAAATTTAAAGAACGTGTGCTGGGTCCTTGCAAACATGTGGAAACAGTATTTGTTGCCAAGGAATATCCATCAATGCAAAAGACACTAGGAACTAACCTTTAACAATAGTTTTGAAGCTTGAAACTTAGAATCACATACTAGACATCATGATACCAGCTATTTCAAATAACTAAATATGTGGTTTAGTCGTTTACCGTAGGAGTCAGTATTTCCCACTGTGGGTAAACAGCCTAAATCTATCGGTACTGCTCATAGTCCGATTCTGAAATTGGTTAACCATATTCTGACTATGTATCTTTAAAGTCTGAGATTTCATTGGCAATGCTGAAACCTGTGTTCTATTCCACTCAATAAAATGCAAGCTTTTTTTATTTTTAGATTTTTCAGCTGAGAAACAGTTCAAGCTTGGCAGTCTTACAGAGGGCCACGGTATTACACAAGCGTTAGTCTTCCCACAGGTCATTTTGCCTGGACAACATTGAAGGGGGGCATAGAAAGATAACACATTTGGTAACAATTATAAACTGCCTGCTTCGAGGTGCGTGCAAAGACTCAGGAAGTGCTATAACAAAAATAGTTTGTTGCCACTGAAATCTTAATTTAAGAATCTTTGACTTCTTTCTCTTGTGCAACCAGGCAGAAATTAATAACTTGTATTCTTCTCTGGACAGTTCATGATCCCTCACCGCTAAAGTTTTTTCAAATCTCATGGAAAAAAAACATCAGTGGCTATAACGTTTTTTTTGTGAGCTTCAGGTCAACTTCATACTGGCTCCTCCTACTCTCAAAAACCTAGACTGATGCAAACAAGATGCTAATACAACCCCAGCCACTACATAGAAAGTTGTATAGTAAGTTAATCTAGAGATGCTGCAAAATAACTAGTTTATGGGGCATAGGGAGCAGATGGAGGACAAAGTGTGTGGTTGGATAAGTGAACATAGTAGCCCTAATGCCTTTATGGTTATAAAAGCAGGTTGTGGTCTGGACTGCTCCTGTTCTGATGCAGTTCTACAGAGAATCTGAATAACTGTCACATAAGCAAGACCGAAAAGGTCCACAAATGTATGCAAGGAAAGTGAAAGGAATGACATGTTTCGCAAAGCTTGAATTTATTATAAAAGATCACTAGGCTTAAGTGGAAGTGCCCATTTTAATGTCCAGATACAAAATCCCACATTTAGATGGCAAAACATCACAAAATATGCAACTTGCTAATTATTTTACAAAGCATCTTAATATATTCAAACAACCCAATGGTTAGAGGGCAGAAAATACCTTTCAGGCCCACAAATGTCAAACAGACATCACAAAAATCCCTTATATTAATGTAAACAAAAGAACTTTCTTCCAAAGTTGTGATAACACACAATTTCAGTCATCTCTTTCTGGAGTGTCACTCCTTGCAGGACTTCCCGATGGTGAACGACTAAAAGAAATAAATACATTAATAAGAGGAAAAACATCAACAAATATTCCAGAGTTGTGCCCTTTTGAGTCTACAAATTATCCATAAAAAGGTAGACACTGAAGTACAAAAGGCCCCAGCTATTTAACATCCTATGACAGTGGTTCCCAACTTGGGTTCCGGGGACCCCTGGAAGTCCGCAAAGCCTCCTCAAGGGGTCCGTGACTTCCTAGAAAATTAAATAATATTAACAGATTAATAAAGTGTATAAAATAAAGAAGCCGGAGAAGTCAAGAACCACTGTCCTACAACACTCCGAGGGAGGGGGGAAATTCTAGCAACCTTAAATGAGCTTCTTCTACACACCCATTGAAAACACTTGATGTTCTATGCTTAACCCAGAGAAGTCAAAACGTTGAGAACCACTGTCCTACGACATTACGGGGTGATGGAGGGGAGGGGGGTGGGATATTCCAGCAACCTTAAATGTACTTCCTCTGCACAATACACCCATCGAAAATACTTGATGTTCTATGCTTGATTGTATAAAGTTCGTAAAACCTGGTAGCAAGCTAAAGCACAAGTTACTAACTTGTGTAACAATATATCTGTAAGAGACAGTAGTTAGTGACAGATTCCTTACCTTAGAATATCCCCAGGCGTCAGGCTGGATCCGGAAAGTTTTTGCGTAGCAGTACCCTTGCGCGTCGGTAGGCGGCGTCGTGCGGCTCCGCGTCCGTCGTCGGCGTCGTGATCGCCGGGATGACGTCGCGGGCAGTACTAGACGCCGCCCCTGCGCCGCTGACGTCAGTTCTGTACACGACTTTCCGCGCCAGGAACGCAGAGCCATGCAAGAAGCTGACATAGGTGTCTGAAAAATACTAGGGCCCTGAAAGGGATGTCCTTAACTCCTAGAAATCAGTTCGCAGAACGGGGAGGATGGGTGGGGCGGTAAGGAATCTGTCACTAACTACTGTCTCTTACAGATATATCGTTACACAAGTTAGTAACTTGTGCATCTGAAAGAGACACGTTAGTGACAGATTCCTTACCTTAGAATAGAAACCCCAGCAATACCAACCCCGGTGGTGGGTCTGCGAACAAAGATCAGACAAGGAAGTCCTGGAGGACAGAACGGCCAAAGAAGCCGTCCCTCCGGACCTGACTGTCAAGGCAGTAATGCTTTGTAAACGTGTGCAGCGAGGCCCACGTAGCTGCCTGACAGATAACCGGCAGCGGAACACCGCGGCCCAAGGCCGTGGTAGCAGCCGTTGCCCTGGTGGAATGGGCACGCAGCCCAACAGGAGGCTCCTTCTTAGCCAAAGAATAGCAGGTCTTGATGCACAAGGTAACCCAACGGGAGATGGTTCTCTTGTGCACCGCCCGACCTTTTTTGGCACCCACGTAGCCAACAAAGAGCTGGTCATCCACCCGGAAGTGTTTTGTGCGGTCGATATAGAAGGAGAGCGCACGTTTTGGGTCCAGACGGTGGAGCCTCTCTTCCTCTCTGGAAGGATGCGGAGGCGGAAAGAAGGTAGGCAAAGTGATGGTCTGCCCAATGTGGAAGGCAGTAACCACCTTTGGCAAGAAGGACGGACGCGTCCGAAGAACAACCTTGTCTGGATGAACAGACAGAAAGGGAGGTTTGCAAGATAGAGCCTGGAGCTTACTCACCCGCCGAGCGGAGGTGATGGCCACCAGAAAGGCTGTCTTCAGAGTCAGAAGACGAAGAGGACAGTTATGTAGAGGCTCAAAAGGAGCGCACATTAAAAAGGTAAGAACCAAGTTCAAGTCCCACTGAAGCATTACAAACGGAACAGGAGGGAAGAGGTGTGTAATGCCTTTTAAGAACCTGTTAACAACAGGGGACTTGAAAAGGGAGGGCTGATCAGGGAGCCTGAGGAAGGCCGAGATAGCACAAAGATAACCCTTGATGGTACCCAGGGCAGAACCCTGTTGGGCCAGAGAAAGAAGGAACAGAAGGACCTCAGAAAGAGGGGCAGAAAGGGGATTCACAGCCTTTGCTGTGCACCATGCCACAAATTTGTTCCACCTGCAGGCGTATACCACCTTAGTGGAGGGACGCCTGGCTGCCAGAATCACATCACAAACTTCGGGAGGCAAGTCGAAAGGAATCAACTGCCGCCGCTCAATCTCCACGCAAGCAGGTGTAGACTGGACAGGTTCGGGTGGAGGACCGTCCCCTGCTGCTGCGACAGACGATCCTCCCGAAGAGGCAGACGGATCGGGGGATCTACGCTCATACTGAGTAGCTCGGGATACCAAACTCTTCGAGCCCAGTCCGGAGCCACAAGAATGACTTGGGCCCGGTCGTGCCGAATCTTCTTCAACACTCTGGGTAGAAGTGGTATAGGCGGAAAGGCGTACAATAGACCGCAACTCCACTCGTGACGAAAAGCGTCGCCGAGCGAGTGCCGCCTTGGAAATTCCAACGCGCAGAACTGATGACATTGCGCGTTCTCTTCGGTGGCGAATAGATCTAACCAAGGCTCTTCCCACTGTAGAAAGAGTCCTTGCGCCACTTCCGAGTGAAGACGCCATTCGTGATCCATCATGCACCTGCGGCACTGAGTTCGTCCGCCCTGGCGTTCAGGGAACCTGCCAGGTGTTGAACCAACAGGAACATGCCCTGATGTTCCAGCCATGTCCAGAGGCGCAGAGCCTCCTGACAGAGGGTCCACGACCCCACCCCGCCCTGTTTGTTGCAGTACCACATGGCGGTGGTGTTGTCTGTGAACACCTGCACTACCTTCCCTTTGACAGAGGGAAGGAATGCCCTGAGTGCAAGTCGGATCGCCCGGAGCTCCAGAAGGTTGATATGGAGCCGGGACTCCGCCGGAGACCAGAGGCCTCTGATCTCCGCCTCTCCCATGTGACCGCCCCATCCCAGAAGGGACGCGTCCGTCACAACTGTGTGCTCTGGCTGGGGAAGGGAGAGGGATCTGCCCATGACCCATTGCCGGTTCGAGAGCCACCACTGCAACTGTTTTGCAGTCCCCTCCGAGATCTGGACGTGATCGGAGAGGTTGCCCTGGTGCTGCGCCCACTGGAACTTCAGGTCCCACTGCAGAGCCCGCATATGCCATCTGGCATGATTGACCAGCAGGATGCAGGAGGCCATGAGGCCCAGCAGCCTCAGGGTCATCCGTACCGAAACCCAGGATAAAGGCTGAAAGATCGGAATCATAGCCTGAATATCCCGGACTCGCCGTTCGGGAGGATAGGCCCGAAACTGCGTCGTGTCCAGAACTGCTCCGATGAAAAGGAGCTGTGGAGAAGGAATCAGATGCGACTTCGGCACATTGATGGAGAACCCCAGCGAGTGCAGGAGTTCGGCCGTAGTCTGGAGGTGGGAGACGACTGCCTGGGACGAGCCCGCCTTCAGCAGCCAGTCGTCGAGGTAGGGGAAGACTGAAACCCCTGCCCGGCGCAGATGAGCTGCGACCACCGCCATCACTTTCGTGAACACCCAAGGGGCACTGGTAAGGACAAAGGGGAGCACGGTGAACTGAAAATGCTCGAGGCCTACCGTGAACCGAAGGTAACGCCGGTGGGCCGACAGGACGGGGATGTGGAAATAGGCGTCCTGCAAGTCCAACGCTACCAACCAGTCTCCAGGGTCTAGGGCAGTCAAGACCTGAGCTAGGGTGAGCATCTTGAACTTCTCCTTCCGGAGGAAGCGATTGACGTTCCGGAGGTCCAAGATAGGACGCATGTCCTCCTTGTCCTTTTGGGCACCAGAAAGTAGTGGGAGTAGCAACCACGCCCTACTTCTGGGGTCGGAACATGCTCGATGGCCCTCTTGGCCAAGAGGGCCGTGACTTCCTTCTGTAGAAGCACCAAGTGATCCCCTGACATGCGGTGGAATTGAGGTGGCATGGCTGGGGGTGGTCTCGAAGGGGAGGGAGTAGCCCCTTCGGACAATGTCCAAGACCCACCTGTCCGAGGTGATGGGACGCCAGTGGTGAAGGTGATGGCGGACCCTGCCCCCGACTGGCATGCTGTGCACCTGAAAGGAGGGACTAGGAGGGCTTGGAGGCCGCGGACGGGTTGGAGGTGGTGGCCTGACCCGCACGCTGGTTGCCCGAACCGCCACGGCGGTATCCACGTCCTCGGCCACGCGAAGACGCCTGCTGCGCGGGCCGGTGGCTGGGCTGCTGGCGTGACTGGGCGCCCCTTCCGTGGCCACGATAGGGGCGAAAAGCAGAAGGTAGCGGAGGCGTGTAGCAGAAAGGCCCAGGGACTTGGCAGTAGCCCGTGAGTCCTTAAAGCGCTCCAACGCATGGTCTGCTTTGGAACCAAAAAGACCGACTCCATCAAAGGGCATGTCCATGAGAGTATTCTGGACATCCCCTGAAAAACCAGTGGTTCTCAGCCAGGCGTGGCGACGCAGCGCCACCGTCGTTGCAATAGATCTGCCCAGCGAGTCGGCGGTATCAAGGCCACATCGTATGGTGTATTTGGCCGCATCCCTTCCTTCCGCAATGGCGCGGGAAAGCAGTGTCTGGACCTCCTCAGAACACTGGGGCAAAACAGTCGCCACCGAATCCCACAAGGAGTGGGTATATCGACCCAAAAGACAAGCGGTGTTGATGGACCGCAAGCCAGCACTGGAGGAAGAAAAACCCTTCTTTCCAAATTGATCCAGGCGTTTGGATTCCCTATCCGGAGGGGCGGTAGGGAAGGCGGTTTGGGAAGCGGAGGCTTGGACAACCAAGCTCTCAGGAGTGGGGTGGACAGAGAGAAACAAGGGGTCGCCCGGAGCTGGGTGATGGCGTTGGGACACGTTCCTATCCACAGGAGCCCGTGTTGGGCTTGGACCAGGCGCCCAAAAGAACGTCAGTAAGTGCATCGTTAAACGGCAGCACAGTCTCCAAGGAGGAGGCCGCCGGCTGAAGCACTTCTGTCAAGAGATTAGTCTTGACCGTCACTGTAGGGAGTCGGAGAAGTAAGGCTCCAGCTGCCCTACGCAACACCGTTGCAAAATTGGCTCCCTCCTCCGTAGCCACGGGAGGAGACAGCATGCCAGTGTCAGGGGAAGTATCTAGACCACTGGCATCCCCTAGTTCCTCTGCCCAGTCCTCATCATACTGACACTGCTGTGCCAGAGGGTCCTCAGACCCCTCCCAGTCCTCCTGGTCCTCCTCCGCTTCAAAATAAGGAGGAGGAGGGACATTGGGACCCAAGGTCCCATCGGCGCCGGAACCGGCGTCGAGCGGCGTCGGTCCGGCTCCATGTCCGGAGCCGGAGAGTACATGGGGACGACGCCGCCCGGAGCCCGGGCGGCGTCAGAGCGGCACCGGAGACATCGGCGCCGGCGTGGTCAGGTCGACCGGCGTTGCGGTACCACCGGAGCCGGGATCGAGGCCGGGGCCGAAGCCGGGATCGAGGCTGGAGGCACGAGCGACGCCGGGACCGGAGTCGGCGGCGACGCCGGGGCAACCCCATCAGGGCCCGCGGGGCCCGAAGGCGCACCGGAGGGACCTTGAGGCCCGAAGAGGCGGAGCAATGGCCGACAGGAATTCCTGTACTTGGGCCGGATCCGCCCCGAACCCGGGAAGGACGGGTATTGCGGGGGCGACTCCACAGGCATGTCCAGGGCCGCGGGGACGGTGCCGGGAGGGGCCTCAGCCGAGTCGCGAGACCGGCGAGGCGAGAGTCCTAGAGCGATGATGCTTTTTGGACTTCTTGTGCTTAGACTTACCGGACGACGAAGACTTGGATCCCGACGACCGGTGAGGACTCCGCGACCGACCCCTCGACCTCTCACGCGACCGGGGCTTGGAATGGCGCGGAGCCGACTGCCGGGCCTCGAGGAGCTTTCGAGACCGCTCTCGCAAAGCTTTCGGGTTGAGGGCCCGGCAGTCGGAACACGACTTCGTGTCGTGGCCTCGGCCGAGGCAGAAGAGACACTCCAGATGCGGGTCTGTGATGGACATCATCCGAGCACAGGCGTCGCAACGTTTAAAGCCGGGCATCCCTACGACACCTTGGAGTCAATTCGAAGAAACAGTGAAAAATTTCACCAAAAAAGTTAGTCAAAAAATGACTAGGGCACTGCTCTTCCCGGATCTGCGCTTGCTGGCGCGGAAAAAGAAGAACTGACGTCTGCGCGCAGGGGCGGCGTCTAAGTACTGCCCGCGACGTCATCCCGGCGATCACGACGCCGACGACGGACGCGGAGCCGCACGACGCCGCCTACCGACGCGCAAGGGTACTGCTACGCAAAAACTTTCCGGATCCAGCCTGACGCCTGGGGATATTCTAAGGTAAGGAATCTGTCACTAACGTGTCTCTTTCAGATACTACATGCAAAGAACAGTAGGAAAGATAATGCAACTGAGAAGTACACATGGGAATAAATTACTTTCTCCCCCAGATTTATATAATCTGTTTACCAGACTACATAGTAGAACACATTTTAAACATAGAAAATGCCATCTTAAAAAAATAATTGTGTATTCATAGGTCTATAATTGTATATTCATAGGTCTTTCCTTCAAATTGTGAACGTGAGGTCCTCTCAAAGAAAGTACTGGAATGCTTGTTCTACAGCATTTTAAAATCTAAGTACTTAACTGGTAGAAGCCTGGTTAAAATGGCTGCCCAACTTAAAAGGCACTACCGCTCTACACCATATTCAACTTCTGTCACCTCAGTTATTTTTCCACTCAATAATGGAAGTTATATTAAATATGTCGAGGAATCAAGGGGTATAGGGTAGTTCATGTGCATGAAGGACAGGAGTTACTATGCTAGCTGTAAATATAGTGCATTTTAAGGATTCACTGCTTATTAAAATATTAATTGTCTTCATTTGGGAATTGTCTGCAAAACATAACATTTTTTATTCCCTACACAAAAGGACTGTTTCATTGACTCCTAGTTTTCAGACTCTTTCCTTTGCCATGCAGACACCCCTTGCCACCATTTTTGTTCCAGAGAACAAGAATACTAGTCGCTTATAGCTTTACAGGGTGGCATGCAGATGTGACAAAGCTGTACACCCTGCCCTTCTATGGTTCTAGACAACCATGAGCATGTTCCCTTTCCCCAATATGCGTAACAATTTTGAAAGCCAACTGCAAGTTCTTTTAGTTTAAATAACCTCCATAGTGGCAAATCGTTTCCACTTCACAACGTGCTAGGATGTTACACTTCAATTAGAACGGCCATGAACTCAGAAGGCACCCAAATTAAGACCTCAGGTGTCAGACGGGTAAGCCCATGAACCTGGATGTAGCTGTTTTCCCAGTTGAGCTAAAAGTCATATAGGAGTGGCTTCTGTGGAATACAGAGTGTTTGCATTAAGCTTGCTTTACTTTAGTGTTTGAAAATCCATTTTATATTTTTCCTAGTCATGCTCCTGTCCTGAATCCTCAATTTGAATTTCAAAGCTAGCTGTTCATCTTGCTGAGGCAATGATTTCCCAAAACTTCGCTCCTCTTTTCAAATTCTGTCTATATTGGGTTCAAACTTCTTTTGGAAGTAAGTCCATGTTTTGACATTGATGGGGTTCCGACACTCTTTTTTCTCAGCTAGTTAAAAGTGTTGGAGCTCCAGTGAAGTGGGTCCCAAGCATAGGGTCTTGGATGGGCACTGCAGGTTTCTTTTGAGTATTAGGAGGGCAAAGGTCTCCAGTAGATGACTCTGCATCTAATAGAGGCAGACTCGTTTCAGTTTCTTCCAATTTGAACTGCACATTCAAAATCTTCGCCACAACAATACTGAGCTAGCCAGTGGAACGGTCTTCTAATTGGAAGAAAGAAAAGATAATTACCTATAACTAGAGTTCTCTAACTTTGATGTATTTTCATTGACTGAGGATTCCCAGCCAGTAGACTGGAAACATTATGTGAGTCTATGACATAACAGTGTCCTCATACGTTCAAATAACACGCTCAACAGCCATAGACCATAGATAGACTACTGACCTCATTACTTGACCTGAATTCTGGCGAATGAGGTGAACAGCTCCAACTCCAGAAAGAGACAGAGCTGATCAGATCTCCACAGCCGGCCATTATTATGTGCAGTGCAGGCCTGATCACCAGGGAGGTGGGATGGTCATGTGAATCTATAAGATACAGAGATTGGAGAGCTGTAATTACTAATAAGTAAATTTCTTCTCCAGCACGGCATCTTTCAGATTCACATACTGGAATAACAGTATATGCATAATAGTAACAAGCATTCGCTTAGCCAATAAGTCACGCCTTTGGGACTTTATAAGTGTTTAGCCATGCAGCACATTATCCTGGGTGCTGTGCCACCGGGGATTGAAGAGCTATACAATTACAACACACAGGGTCATGCAGTCTGATTCAGGAATACATGTTTGCCTCAGGAAACATTTATAGACACATTCCAAGGCTTTTTAACCAGACAGACAGAAAGACAAGTGTGCTGATGCAAGTCAACAGTACCATAACATTCTGTGTGCAACAGCATCACTAGTCAGGTGAAAACATGTTAGTCACAAGGTCTGCAACTATATGGATAAGGGATTGGGCTTAGTTCCAGTCAATCTGTGGTAAAATTTCATGGCAGTATTCAACTAAACAAATGCATACCTAAATAATACCCAATTGAAAAAAATGTGCTTACATTAGAATGAACTGTATCAATTACCTTGAGAGTTTTCATGTACTAAGTCACAAATATATACAGCCGTTTTTGAGCCTGTGCATAAATATTGTAACTAAGAACATCATATGTATGGGGGCAGGTATGTCATCATGTCATGACTGAATCCCACAGGGACATCATGCCTTAAGTTAGTGAACTAAATGTGTGGGAATGTACTTGTGTGTTTGCAAGCGCACGTTTCATCTCATTCTCAATGCCATGCAGAGAATAAAAATGCACAGGATACATACAGTGCATGCATGCCAACATGTGTAAACATGAAAGAGGTAGATTTAGAAAAAATAAACGGGGGAATTTATTTCACCATTAACGTGCATTGAAGGGGATGTAATTTTAGGTAGGAGAAAGCATAAATAAAGTAGCTTTTAGCTTTAAAAATCGGGATCTCCTGTCTGAAGCAGGTCTGTTGGCATATATAAGAGTGTTGCTGATGTGCAAGATGGGTAAAGGATGTTGATTTGTCAGAATTAGGTCAGAATGCAGGTAAAAGTGGGCTGTGGCAAAGGGGCATGCGAACATGAACTTCTTTCCAACGCATCACCAATTTGAAGTGTAAATTGGGTAATGCAAGCATCTGCAAAATCCTCTAGGCTGGCCCCTAAACATGACGGACAGCCCGACAAACCAATGCCTGAAAGGACCTCACCCAAACAAGACAAAGGACTAATGTAAAGCCCTTTTCTGTATGTACTGGACGGGGTGTGCGGAGTCTCTTGTGCTAGCACGAGGTCAATTATTTAAAAGTGTTTAGAGTCAGATCAAAATTACAGTGCAAACTCTAGTATCAGATACAAAAGCAGGAACGAGTCCAGTTCAGAAAAACAATAAAAAAAAAAAAAACCTAGTAGCTCCGTTTTCTCCCAGTTCATCCCGGGAGAAAATCGAAATAATATGTCTATTTAAGGAATGGATGGGTACTCGACGTACAATAATGGGTATATTTATATTTTATCAACGAGCTATAAATTAGCTTAAATTACAAAACTAGCACGTTACACTCATTTCTCAACAACGTGCTCATTTTTTTAAATTCATGTGCGGCAGTTCAACACACACACGCACGCGTACCATATTACAACAGTATACCAAACATTGAAACAGTTTATCGTGTATGAGATGCGCAAGACATTTTGCATGAATTCCTCTGCATGCAACTTTCATACTTTTACTGTGAGTTAAAACTGAATCAACCCTCAGGAAACATGGTTTGTTTTATGTCAGATTACCACGCTTGTGGTAGGCAAGGCTACAGCGTATGCAGGAACGGAGAAAAAACTACCTAGACCTTCCTCCAAGGATACAATTTCAAAATAGAGGCGCCGCCCGCGAGTCTGAAGTGGTCACTTCAGCGGTACACAGTGCAGTTTATTCTGTTCGACCAGATTTACCAGCAGTAGGTAGACTAAACTTCCCTTTCGGATGCCGATTCCGCACCATCACAACGTCCCCCACTCTAAAAGAACTGGTCCGTGCCCCACGCCTGACAGAAACCTTCTCATTCTTTAACTCTTCTTAAACAGGCCACTCAAACACTGGTGCTGTCAAGACTGGACTATGGGAACGCAGTCCTCTCAGGAATAGCAAAATCACATCTGGCTCCCATCAAAACAACTCTGAATGCGGCAGCCAGAATGGTCACCGGAATCAAGAAATTCGACCATATTTCTCCTGCACTCAGAGAACTTAAGTGGCTCCCAGTCGAAATGCGGATTAGCTTCAGAACAGCCTGCCTCACTCAAAGCCCTACATACCGGCAAACCCGAATATTTGGCGGCCAAACTCAAAAAAGCCGGTCAGGTCAGGAACCTCAGAAGCTCAAACTCCCTCCTACTCATCCCGCCAAAAACTCGAAAACAAAAAACTGCGGCACGATCCTTCGCCGGTAGCGCGCCTAAAATCTGGAACTCTATTCCCCCTCACATCAGAACCATTCCCTCTTTTGTAAAATTCAAAAGCCAACTCAAAATCCTGTTCCTCGACCGCTCCCTAGGGAATCGATAGGATCAATCGGAGCGGGGAAACAGACACCTCGCACTGCTCGGACTCCTTGTTCTCAAGACTACGAAGCTCCCACACAGCGTCCTGCAATGTTAATGTGTTCTTTCTTTTGTTTTGTTTGTTGTGAATCTCTGCATTGTATCTGCTGACCCTCGGGTCAGGCCAGCGCTATATAAAACTTCTTTAAAAAAAAAAACTTCAGTTTCCGTAGCTCATCTGCTACCAAGGCATGTTTGACAGACACCACCTCCATCTGAGGGATAAAGTCACCCATAGGCCTATTCATACACAAAGACATCGGACTGACTTTGGTAGTGGAATGAGGAGTCATCCAGTATTCCCTCAAGAAAGCATACAAAGCACAGTCCAAATCCTGACGGTCACCACAGCAATTCGAAAGGCTTTATTAAGGGTACGCATAAAACGCTCAGCCTCCCCGTTGGCCTGAGGCCATAAGGGGTAACCCTCCTGTGACGAACACCCTGGGATTGCAAGTAGGTTGAGAAATCCTGACCCGAAAATGGAGGGCCATTGTCAGTACGGAGCTCAGTGAACAGACCATTAGTCGCCATGATCTTCTCGAACAGAGGGATAGTGCGACAAGCTGTGGTAGTGTCCAGCAACTCAACCTCGGGATATTTAGAAAAATCGTCAATAACCACCAACATATGGCGTCCATCCGGCAGACTCCCAAAATCAGCACCCGCTCTCTGCCAGGAGAAAAGGAATGTCTTCCAGTGAGTATAGGAGCTGGAGAATCACCAGCCCCGGCAGCCTGACAGAGCGCACAACGCAACACAGTATTCTCCACCAAGGCATCCAGGCCAGGAAACCATACCTTGCACCTCAACCTGGATTTAGTTTTCACAACCCCTTGGTGAGCCAAATGGGCCAAATCCACCACCCTTTGTTGGAGACAAACCGGAATCACCAGTCGCGAACCCCTCATCAAACACCCCTCCGGGGACAGAACCAGTTCATCCCGGACATTATAAAGGGATGCCAAGGTCGACCTCGCCTCCGCAGTACGACATTTGGCGGAATCCACCAGCACTTTCCATTTCCTAGTACCCACTGCAGAAATACACAACTGGAGACACCCATCCCGATGTGTAGACTCCAGAATCTCTTCCAAGGAAATAGGAAGAGGCCTGAACCGTTCCACCACCAGACGCACGTATTCCTCAGTATCCTCAGCATCTGACTCTTCACCAGGAGTAGCAGGACGGAAATGCCGGGAAAGATAGTCAGCAGGATCCAAAGTCCCAGGACGAAACACCACTGTAAAACAATAATCCTGCAACTGCAGGATCCACTTCTCAATCCGTGGGGGAGGCTTTGAGGATGTGCCCATGAACAACGGAATAAGTGGTTTATGATCCGTATGGACAACAAACGGTTGGCCATATAAATACAAATGAAAATGACGACACCCCCAATGAATGGCAATCGCCTCCTTCTCAATATGAGAATACCGTTGTTCAGTCGCAGTCAACGCACGACTGGCATACGCCACTGTGGCCCACTCCCCACTGCTCTGCCACTGAGAAAGTACAGCCCCCAAGCCAACAGGACTGGCATCCACTGACAACTCAGAGTCCAGCGCAGGATTGAAATACACCAGAGTGGTATCAGTGGAGAGGGCCTGCTTAGTAGCCCGAAAAGCACACTCCTGCTCCGGACCACAGTCCCATGCAAAGTTAGACTTAGTGAGTTCTCGCAAAGGAGCCGTAAGATCAGTCAGATTGCGGATAAAATGGCCACAATAGTTCACCATCCCCATGAAACTCCGCACACCGGATACATTAGTGGGAGCAGGAGCAGTCTGAATATCACGCACCTTCATAGGGTCCGGTGACACACCATTCTGCGTGAAATGATACCCAAAGAATGAGATGTCAGTCTTCAAGAATTCGCATTTCTCCTTATGAAGTGTAAGTCCATTATCCAACAACCGCTGAAACACACCCTTTAGACGACAGAAATGCTCATCCAAAGTAGGGGCATGCACCAAAATGTCGTCACTGACATTGATCACACCATCCAGTCCAGAAAGAACCCCCCGGATCGTGTCCTGAAAAACTTCTGCAGCACTGGAGACTCCAAAACTCAAACGCCTATACCTCTGCAAACCCATATGTGTAGAAAACGTGGTGATTGCACGGGAAGCGGGGTCGAGCATCAGCTGATGGTAACCAGCACGAAGGTCCATTTTAGAAAACCAACGTGACCCACTCACCTCTACCACGATATCGTCCACGGTAGGGGTGAGATGCCTTTCACGCTTGATCGCAAGATTAGGCAACCGCATATCCACACAAATGCGGACCTCACCAGCCTGTTTGGGTTTACGGGCCACCACAATAGGGGACACCCAGGGAGTTGGACCATCCATCCGTTCAATAATGTCCGCCATTTCCAGTTTCACCAATTCTGCTTCCACCTTCGGCCGAAGGTGGAACGCCACCCTCCTATGACGTAAAGCCACTGGCTGGACGGAATCATCGATATGAAGCTTAATCATGCGCCCCTTCAAACAGCCAATCCCATCGAACAAAGGTGAAAACTGGGCCAACAACTCCTCCATATTCCATTGATGCACACTCAAAGCAAAAGTGACCAACTGCAGGCTCTCCGCTGTTCGACAGCTCAGCAACATCCCTTGACCCCCTCTTGTGACATATATGTGTGTCCTTATCGCATGAGAGCCATGTGCCACCTCAGCAGTAAAAACACCTGCCAGAGGAAGGGGATCAGAGGACCCGCAGGCAAAGACCCTGGTAGTGGTCGAACTCAAGGTGGGAGAAATCGGCAATGTCAGTAACATCGATTCGGCCATCACATTGATCGAAGCACCGGTGTCAATCAAGGCAGGCACCGGATGACCGTCCACCACCACATGACATTTAGGGATACCCTTACGTACATGGCCCCCAGGCTGCAAAAGCATGGATGACATGTAAAGCTCCCTCCACATCATCATCATCCATGTCTCCATCCACCGGCAACTGCGCAGCAACGTATACTTGATCAGACGATACAGGGACAGACCCTCTCGCAAGGGCAGAATGACACATCTTCGCAAAATGATTGAGCCTGCTACAATTGGAACACTTCTTCCCATTGGCAGGACACGTCCTTTATGTGGAAAAGAACCCCCACAACCATAACAATGCCGGGGCCGATCCACTCTCCCCAGATTCCGGAGATTCTTGCGGTCAGGGACCCGGGCTGAAACAACATTAACCGGCTCCACCTTCACCACTTGCTGGAGTGCCGCCTCCATGTGGGTGGCTCGTACCTTCGAGAGTTCCTTGGACCTACCCCGAGTCAACATGTCAGCCATCAACATCCCCGGCACCTGTAGGATGGCCCTCACGTAACTTGCTAGAGAAACAGCCCTGTATAAACTGGGCCCTAATCTCATCCGCAGCATCGGGCAATGTTCAGGTGCTGGCCAACTCACACAGACGGGCATAGAAGGTATCCACGGACTCATCTGGCAGCTGCCGGGCTTGACGCAACAAAAACCGCTCATAATCTGGATTGGTCAGTGGTTCAAAATGGGTAGTAAGGGCGTGCTTCAAAGTCTCATACTTATGCGGTGGGCCGCCTTCAACCACCGACCGCCCTAACCGGTGAATGGCTGCCCCCCCCCGATGCAACAACATCGGGCGCCGTCGCTCCACCTCCAGACCAACAGCATCATAATACGTCTCCAACCGGTCCACCCATTCCTTCCAACGGGCTGCCTGGGCTGACGGTGGACCATCCAACAGAAAATGCTCCACAGGAGGGATAGCGGACATGTCAACACCCCTCCAACACGAAGCACCACAGGTACCACTCCAGGACTGGACCAGAACAGCCGACAGCACCAGGTCCCAAAAGGCACCAAGCCCCACACGGCCAAAACGGGACAACACCCCACTCACCCTAACAGGGCGTCACAGGCTCAGGCAGAAGGAGCAGCAACAGCGATGCAGCTGGCGAAAATGGCCTCCGCACACCAGCAGGATGCCACAATCCACCAGGCACAGGCACCACAAGCAGCCTGCAAGGCGCACCGCGCCGTGGAGCACCAGGAGCACAGGAGCAGGGGAAAACGACCACCTCACCCCAGCAGGACCGCAGGGCAGCGACAGCACACACACCGCTGCCGCCAACCACCCGGAGCTCCTCCAGCACGCCGCACGTAGCAACCAGCAAGCCACGCCCCCAGGAACTGCCGGGGCAGCAGCGGACAACAGCGAGAACCCGGGGAGCAAGGCAAAGCCCGCGGGGAGAAACACGCCACCAGCAGCACCAAGGGAGCAAGGGGCCAGCCAGGAACACCACAAAGAACAGCAGGCCAGGAACAAAAACACGCAGGAACACCAGCCTACGTCGCCAAAATGTTGTGTTCTGCATAGAAACGCTAGGACACCGGAAGTAGTTTGTTCAGCTTCCTGGTTACACCAGGCATCTTTTATTCAGGTAAGAAACCCCACCCCCATGACTAAAGACATGACACCTGGGTATAAATACAACAAGCGGATCACCACCACCCCTCCGGGTTACGGACAGGGACGTGAGCACATCACAGAGGAGAGCAGAGATGAAGCAGCAATGTTTTGTCAGCTCAGAAAACTGCGACCGTAAGTGTATGGAAACAAAACTTGGCTCTTTCGCTACAGTCAGTGTCTGTCTTGTTTATATTTTGTAAAGTATTCAAGTAGCTGGTCGCCTCTACACCCTGTTTCAAATGATGCCCAGGCCGTTGAGAGAGGGCTGTCTGCAGGCGTCTCCAACCGGGATTCTTTGGGAATGTGAGTGTAGGTAGGCAGCTCTAGCAAGAGGCGCCGTGTAACAAAAGAGGTTGTTTACACACGGTATTTGTTGCAAAATGTAAGCACGCTAAGCAGGCGCTGTGCTCAGGATGGTAAAACATTTTAAAAATTAAACATTAAAAGGGGCACCCGTCCGTGAAGCAAGTGCCGTGCAACAAAAGAAAAATGTGTTTACACACGCTATTTGTTTGAAAATGCAAGCGCGCTAAGCATGCGCCATGCTTATGATGGTACAGTATATATATATATATATATATATATATATATATATATATATATATATATATATATATATATATATATATATATATATATATATATATTATCTACTGGCGGTCGCCAGTAGATAGTTATAGTTAGGACCTATTATCCATAGGAAATCCGCGACATTCTATTTGAAATAACGTTGGAGCCGGTTGGCGAATCTTCGCGAAGTTTCCAACTTGTTGGGGCGCTCCGCTCCTACCCTGAAAGTCTCGGGTTGATTCGTCAAGCAGGGGCCGAGAAAAAGGGGGTCCCAAAACGCGTTTTCCCCATTCATTTTCCATAGGAACCTTTAGTCGCAGCTACAGCCCGAACTGCTGAACGGAATTACACCAAATTTGGCAAAGAGGTAGCCCTTGGTTCAGACTGGTGCCTTTTGCTTAAATGGTGTAAATCCGTTCAGTAGTTCCTGAAAATTCACAAGTAAAGTCACATATATATCTATGGCCGAGTAGGGTCCGCGTACCCTCCCGATCACGAGCTGCATGCTAATTGGCTGTCAGCTGGCTGTCAACATTCCGATTCAGGAAGTGTTGGCAGCCATTTTGTCCCTCGGTAGAACCGAGGGACAGAAACAAGTGCGCAAAGTGCACAAAGGGGGCAGGGTAGAAACCCCCTAACCCCCTAGGCCTGCTCAGGGGGTCCCACAAGGACCCCCTGGGCAAAAAAAAGCTTTTTTTTTTTTTTTTTTTAAATCGTCAGGATGCGCTCAGGGTGCGCAGATCCTGCTGGAAAAAAAAAAAAAATCGAAGCGCGGTCTCCCGCGCTTTGATGTTAATTTGCCCTTGGGTGGGCCAAGTCCCGGGGGCATGGGGGAGGAGTTAAATTTATGTATGGGGGCCTCTAAGGGCCCCCAAGGCCCGGGGACCGCCACCCCCGGGGCTTTAACAAAAATGGTGCGGGAGGGCTCTTTGCCCTCCCGCTGCCTGAGACCGCCACCTCCCCGGGGCTTCTGTTTTTTTTTTAACCTGTGGGGGGCTCCAGCCCCCACACGCCCGAGGACCGCCACCTCCCGGGGCACTAAAAATTTAAAATGGGGGTCCGTTTTGGACCCCGAAGCCGAGGGACCACCACCTCCCGGGGCTTTGAAAATGTGGGGAGGGGGCCGTGCGGCCCCCCTCCTGAAGCCAGTGATGGCCCTGGGGACCGCCACCCCCAGGGCCGGCTCCTGCAGTGTCCCGGGGTGCCTACCCCGGGACACTGCTGTTCTGCAATGACAGGACGGGAGCCTCGCGGCTCCCGTCCTGTCATTGCAAACTTGCTTTGGATATTGGAAGAGAGGCAGGAAACCTGCTCTGCGCTCAATATCCAAAGCTGATTGCTTTCCACATGGGGAGCAGCATGTTAGCTGCTCCCCATGTGGAAAAGCAATGGCGGCTCGCGCAGGAGGCGGGGAGCCGGCTGGGACTGTGGGGGGGATTGGGGACCCCCCCACAGTCCCCAACCAGAGGCCAGGCCCCGGGGGATGGGGTCCCCGGGGCCATAAGTGGCCAGGGAGGGGGGCCACGCAGACCCCCTCCCCAAATTTTAAAAAAAGACAAAAAAGTGCAAGGCCGGCCCCAGGAGATGGGGTCCCCGGGGCCTTAAATGGCCTGAGGAGGGGGCCACGCAGCCCCCTCCAAATAAAAAATCGAGGCCATGCCCGGGGGATGGGGTCCCGGGGCCAATACAGGCCCAGGGAAGGGGGCCACGCGGCCCCCTTGCCGTTTTTTTAATTTAAAAAATAAAATAAAATGCTCAGGCCCCGGGGGATGGGGTCCCGGGGCCAAAAGTGGGCAAGGGAAGGGGGCCACGCAGCCCCCTCCCATTAAAAAAACTAGAAAAAAAAAAACGACCGGCATCGTGCCGGAGGCCCGCCCCCTCCCTGCAGTACTCTGCAAACGCGCCCCCTGGCGCGTTTGCAGAAGAGAAGCGAATTCCCCTTGAATACTGGGGGTCCCTGGGAGCCAACTAGCCCACCAGGAACCTCCAGTATGCGCCAGGGGGCTGCGTTGCAGAGACGTGTACAGAGGCCACGCCCCTTTTACACCTCTCTGCAACGCAGCTCTGTGGCGCTTTGGAAGTATATGGTGGGCTAGTTGGACTCCAGGGACCCTCAGGATTCAAGGGGACTTAATCCCCCAACTTAAAACGCGCCACGGGGCGCGTTTGCACAGTGGTGAAGGGAGGGGGCGGGGCTTCAGGTGACATGTGTGCAAACAGGCCCCGTGGCGCGTTTTAAGATGGGGAATAAATTCCTTTTCAATCCTGAGGGTCCCTAGGGGCCAACTAGCCCACCAGGTACCTCCAGTAAGCGCCACGGAGCTGCGTTGCAGAGTGTTGTAAAGGGGCGTGGCCTCTCAACACCTCTCTGCAACGCAGCCCCTGGCGCATACTGGAGGTACCTGGTGGGCTAGTTGGCCCCTAGGGACCCTTGGGATTGAGGAGGAATTAATTGTCCAACTTAAAACGCGCCACAGGGCGTGTTTGCAGACATGTCTACCTTAGGCCCCACCCCTTCCTTCACCATTGTGCAAATATTCCTCTAAAATCAGCCGAACTACGAATTCCGATTTACTCACCTGTTATCAGGAGAGACCTCAGTGCTGCATCTTTGAGCCCGGTACTGATCCTGAAAAGTAATTCTAACCGTACTTACCAGTAACTTGAATTTCCTTCCATAGGATATCATTGCCTGCTTTTTGCTGAAAAAGTTTCGAAGTGTCGATTTTTGAAACATACAAATATTCCTCTAAAATCAGCCGAAATACGAATTTCGATTTACTCACCTGTTATCAGGAGAGACCTCAGTGCTGCATCTTTCAGCCCAGTACTGATCCTGAAAAGTAATTTTAACCGTACTTACCAGTAACTTGAATTTCCTTCCATAGGAATCCATTGTCTGGTTTTCAGCAGAAAAGTTTCAAAGTGTCGATTTTCACAAACTACAAATATTCCTTAAAAATCGCATGTGTGACTTAAACGCATTCTTTCAACTGTTTACAGGAGATGCACCAGTGCTGGTTCCAGGATCCACCACTGAGTAAGAAAAAGTAACGATAACACTACTTACCTGCTAAGTGAATTTCCTCCCATAGGATAACATTGGTGATTCTATATGAAAAAGTTTCTAAGTGTCAACTTTTAAAATACAATAATATTCCTACACTACTGTAACCAAAACGCTTTTACTCAACTGTTTACAGGAGATGTCCCAGGACTGAATCTAGGATCCAGTCCTGTGGTTAGAAAAGTAATCCATAAAGTAACTAATTGCATTTAACTAGAAATTCACATTGAGCTCAATGTTGCTTTGTTTTTGAAATTGTGTTGCCCATTGCAACAACTGTAACTACTGTACTTAAAAGTCTATTGCCCATTTGCAAAGTATTTAAACTAAAGTAATTCATTCTGAGAAAGTATATTTTGTAATGTATAATGTAATTACAATGTAATTTAAAAAATAAAATATCTAAAAATAAATAGTTTAAAAAATGTTGTAAATCAGTATCAAAAAAATAAATATAACAATTAATACATTTAAAAATTGTCATTTACAAAACCTTTGAAATTCACTGAAAAAACCATAGGTTTCAGACACGTTATAGTTAGGAATTAGCATTTAAAAAACCTTTGAAATTCACTGAAAAAACCATAAGGTTTTAGGGACAGTTATAGTTAGTTGGACATTGCACTCGTACAAAACCCGTGAAATTCCCCGTTATAGTTAGTTCAGGTAACTATAACTCGCGCCCCATAATGCACTGCTGATGACGTCACATATTACATCACTCATGACATGGTCAGTGACATCACCGATGACATCACTGATGACATCTCAAATGACATCACTGATGACATCTCAAATGACATCACTGATGACATCATCCATGTGAGAATTTAATGCACCTCCTCACACCCTAATATAACCTTTGATACACCCACTCTAAATTACAGACTGCCATTCTCAAAACCATAGACACTCCAACACCAATAACTACATACCCACTCACTGATTCTTGGGTCTACACACACACATCCACTCACTCACCCGTACAGTCACTCATACTTATGGTCACTCAGAACAGGACTATCATATGCACTCATACTCCTATATAGACACTCAAACACCGCCACTCATCCATAGAGGTACTCACACACCTAGTCAGTCATGCAAATAAATAAACACACTGCCATGTACTCACCTATACAGTTATACACACACCAGCTCACTTACTCATACAAATACTAGCACATTCTTACGCTCTTATACAATCACTGATACAAGCACACACTCATCCATACAGTCACTCTCACAATCACACACTCTCAGCTTATAGCTATTTATATACTCCAACACACATATATACTGCCTTTCACATATGTAGTTACTCACACATGTACCACTGGGACATACATTCACTCACTAACACACTCTTACACACACTTACCCACCCATACAGTCTATCACAGATGCACTCTTGAAACCATCCACCCAGTGAATCACCCACTCACACATCTATGCACAGAGTCGCACACACCCCACCCACACAAACACTCAGGCACCCATACAGATACTCAGACAACCAATCAATAACTCATATAGACACTCATGTAGCTATTCACAAACCCATGCACCACTTACACAGCAACAGACAGACGGATACAGACATTCACCCAGTTTAGTCACTAACCCATGCATTCAGTAAGATACGTTTAATCACTCACTTATCGAGTTAGTCACGCACCTACTAAATCATCCATACAGACACTTATACACCCACTCATTCTTCAATACGCCTTTCCCTATATATATTAAAAATATTTAAACTTTACAGAAACACACAGTCACTGGATGATGTCATCAGTGATGTCATTTGAGATGTCATCAGTGATGTCACTGACCATGTCATGAGTGATGTAATATGTGACGTCATCAGCAGTGCATTGCGGGGCGCGAGTTATAGTTACCTGAACTAACTATAGCGGGGAATTTCACGGGTTTTGTACGAGTGCAATGTCCAACTAACTATAACTGTCCCTAAAACCTTATGGTTTTTCAGTGAATTTCTAAGGTTTTTTAAATGCTAATTTCTAACTATAACGTGCCTGAAACCTATGGTTTTTCAGTGAATTTCAAAGGTTTTTAAATGCTAATTCCTAACTATAACGTGTCTGAAACCTATGGTTTTTCAGTGAATATATATATATATATATATATATTCACTGAAAAAAACCATAGGTTTCAGACATGTATATTAGAAATTAGCATTTAAAAACCTTTAAATTCACTGAAAAACTCATAGGTTTAGGACAGTTATAGTTAGTTGGACATTTCACTCGTACAAAACCATAGAAATTCCCCGTTATAGTTAGTTCAGCTAACTATAACTCGCGCCCCTGCAATGCACTGCTGATGACGTCACATATTACATCACTGATGACATCACTGATGACATCTCAAATGACATCACTGATGACATCTCAAATGACATCACTGATGACATCTCAAATGACATCACTGATATCATCCAGTGACTGTGTTTCTGTAAAGTTTAAATATTTTTAATATATATAGGGAAAGGTGTATTGAAGAATGAGTGGGTGTATAAGTGTCTGAATGGATGATTTAGTACGTGAGTGACTGACTCTACAAGTGAGTGATTAAATGTATCTTACTGAATGCATGGGTTAGTGACTAAACTGTGTGAATGTCTGTATCCGTCTGTCTGTTGGTTTGTAAGCGGCTGCATGGCTTTCTGAATAGCTACATGAGTGTCTACATGGGTTATTGATTGATTGTCTGAGTATCTGTATGGGTGCCTGAGTGTTTGTGTGGGTGGGGTGTGTGTGACTGTGCATAGATGTGTGAGTTGGTGATTCACTGGGTGCATGGTTTCAAGAGTGCATCTGTGATGGACTGTATGGGTGGGTGAGTGTGTGTATGGGTGTGTTAGTGATTGAATGTATATCTCAGTGGTACATGTGTGAGTAACTACATATGTGAAAGGCAGTATATATGTGTGTTGGAGTATATAAATGGCTATAAGTGAGGTGTGTGATTGTGAGAGTGGCTGTATGGATGAGTGTGTACTTGTATCAGTGATTGTATAAGAGCGTAAGAATGTGCTAGTATTTGTATGAGTAAGTGAGCTGGCGTGTGTATAACTGTATAGGTGAGTAAATGGGTGTGTGATTAAGTTTTTGCATGACTGACTAGGTGTGTGAGTACCTCTATGGATGAGTGGCGGTGTGTGTGTGTTTATATAGGTGTATGAGTGCATATGATAGTCCTGTACTGAGTGACTAAGTATGAGTGACTGTACGGGTGAGTGAGTGGATGTGTGTGTAGACCTAAGAATCAGTGAGTGGGTATGTAGTTTTTGGTGTTGGAGTGTCTATGGTTTTGAGAATGGCAGTCTGTAATTTAGAGTGGGTGTATCAAAAGTTATATTAGGGTGTGAGAAGATGCATGAAATTATCTCATGGATGATGTCATCAGTGATGTCATTTGAGATGTCATCAGTGATGTCATCAGTGATGTCACTGACCATGTCATGAGTGATGTAATATGTGACGTCATCAGCAGTGCATTGCGGGGCGCGAGTTATAGTTAGCTGAACTAACTATAACGGGGGAATTTCTATGGTTTTGTACGAGTGAAATGTCCAACTAACTATAACTGTCCCTAAAACCTATGGTTTTTTCAGTGAATTTCAAAGGTTTTTTAAATGCTAATTTCTAACTATAACGTGTCTGAAACCTATGGTTTTTCAGTGAATTGCAAAGGTTTTTAAATGCTAATTTCTAACTATAACGTGCCTGAAACCTATGATTTTTAAGTGAATTTCAAAGGTTTTTAAATGCTAGTTTCTAACTATGCCTACAGAGGTAGGACATGTGAAGAAAGAAGAAAAAAACGCACAGAAAGAAGCAAAAGATGTGCAGAAAGAACCAACAGAGGAGCAGAAAGAGGCCTTGTTGCAAAATCATCCTGTGCCCACAACTTTTTCAGACGGGTACTGGTGGTAACTGACTCTGACTAACCAGAGCCAGTGCTATGCTAAAAGACACTTAGAATACAGTGAAAACACCTACATACACTAGGGAACACTATGCGTTGGGGTACCCCTGTGATTAGCATGACCTCCTCTGCAAGTCCCTAGTACATAATAGGGCAGGGGGATTAAAACTACCTCTTAAAACGCGCTACAGGGCGCGTTTGCACAGTGGTGAAGGGAGGGGGGCCTGAGGTGACATGTGTGCAACCGCACCCGTGGCGCGTTTTAAGTTGCTGGATTAAGTCCCCTTGAATTCTGAGGGTCCCTGGGGCCCAACTAGCCCCCAGGTACCTACAGTTAGGACCACAGAGCTGAGTTGCAGAGGGCGTTCCGAGGCCACGCACCTTTTTCACCTCTCTGCAACGCAACTCTGTTGTGCTTACTGAAGGTACCTGGTGGGCTAGTTGGCCCCCAGGGTCCCTCAGGATTCAAGGGAATTAATTCCCCAACTTAAAACGCACCACAGGGCGTGTTTGCGCACATGTCACCTGAGGCCCCGCCCCTCCCTTCACCACTGTGCAAGCGCGCCCCGTGGTGCGTTTTAAGTTGAGGATTAGGTCACCTTGAATCCTGAGGGTCCCTGGGGCCCAACTAGCCCACTAGGTACTTCCAGTAAGCACCACAGGCCTGCGTTGCAACGCCTGTAACAAATTGGGCAGTTGTGTTTAGGTAGTGAAGAGGGTCGTGCTGGGGGTAGTGTTTTAGGGTTTAGGGTAGTGCAGTGGTGTTTGTGTAGTGTAGGGGGTCATGCTGGGGGTAGATTTAGGGTTTAGGGTAGTGCAGTGGTGTTTGGGTAGTGTAGGGAGTCGTGCTGGGGGAGTGTTTTAGGGTTTAGGGTAGTGCAGTGGTGTTTGGGTAGTGTAGGGGGTCGTGCTGGGGGTAGTGTTTTAGGGTTTAGGGTAGTGCAGTGGTGTTTGGGTAGTGTAGGGGGTCGTGCTGGGGTAGTGATTTAGGGTAGTGCAGTGGTGTTTGGGTAGTGTAGGGGTACTGCTGGGGGTAGTGTTTTAGGGTTTAGGTTAGTGCAGTGGTGTTTGGGTAGTGTAGGGGTACTGCTGGGGGTAGTGTTTTAGGGTTTAGGGTAGTGCAGTGGTGTTTGTGTAGTGTAGGGGGTAGTGTTTTAGGGTTTAGGGTAGTGCAGTGGTGTTTGTGTAGTGTAGGAGGTCATGTTTTAGGGTTTAGGGTAGTGCAGTGGTCTTTGGGTAGTGTAGGGAGTCGTGCGGGAGGTAGTGGTTTAGGGTAGTGTAGGGGGTCATGCGGGGGTAGTGTTTTAGGGTGAGTGCAGTGGTGTTTGTGTAGTGTAGGAGGTCATGTTTTAGGGTTTAGGGTAGTGCAGTGGTCTTTGGGTAGTGTAGGGAGTCGTGCGGGGTAGTGGTTTAGGGTAGTGTAGGGGGTCATGCTGGGGGAGTGTTTTAGGGTTTAGGGCAGTGCAGTGGTGTTCGGGTAGTGTAGGGGGTCGTGCTGGGGGGAGTGTTTTAGGGTTTAGGGCAGTGCAGTGGTGTTCGGGTAGTGTAGGGGGTCGTGCTGGGGGTAGTGTTTGAGGGTTTAGGGCAGTGCAGTCGTATTCGGGTAGTGTAGGGGGTTGTGCTGGGGGTAGTATTTTAGGGTTTAGGGCAGTGCAGTGGTGTTTGGGCAGTGTAGGGGGTCATGCAGGGGTGGTGTTTCAGGGTTTAGGGCAGTGCAATGGTGTTCGGCCAGTGTAGGTGGTCTTGCTGGGGGTGGTGTTTCAGGCTTTAGTGCAGTGGTGTTCGGGCAGTGTAGGGGTCTTGCTGGGGGTGGTGTTTCAGGGTTTAGGGCAGTGCAGTGGTGTTCGGGCAGTGTAGGGGGTCTTGCTGGGGCTGGTGTTTCAGGGTTTAGGGCAGTGCAGTGGTGTTCGGGCAGTGTAGGGGGTCGTACTGGGGCTGGTCTTTGAGGGTTTAGGGTAGTGCAGTGGTGTTCTGGCAGTGTAGGGGGTCGTGCTGGGGCTGGTGTTTCAGGGTTTAGGGCAGTGCAGTGGTGTTCGGGCAGTGTAGGGGGTCGTGCTGGGGCTGGTGTTTCAGGGTTTAGGGCAGTGCAGTGGTGTTCGGGCAGTGTACGGGGTTGTGCTGGGGCTGGTGTTTCAGGGTTTAGGGCAGTGCAGTGGTGTTCGGGCAGTGTAGGAGGTCGTGCTGGGGGTGGTGTTTCAGGGTTTAGGGCAGTGCAGTGGTGTTCGGGCAGTGTAGAGGGTCGTGCTGGGGCTGGTGTTTCATGGTTTAGGGCAGTGCAGTGGTGTTCGGGCAGTGTAGGGGGTCGTGCTGGGGGTGGTGTTTCAGGGTTTAGGGCAGTGCAGTGGTGTTCGAGCAGTGTAGGGGGTCATGCTGGGGGTGGTGTTTCAGGGTTTAGGGCAGTGCAGTGGTGTACGGGCAGTGTAGGGGGTCTTGCTGGGGGTGGTGTTTCAGGGTTTAGGGCAGTGGTGTTCGGGCAGTGTAGGGGGTCATGCTGGGGGTGGTGTTTCATGGTTTAGGGCAGTGCAGTGGTGTTCGTGCAGTGTAGGGGGTCGTGCTGGGGGTGGTGTTTCAGGGTTTAGGGCAGTGCAGTAGTGTTCGGGCAGTGTAGGGGATCGTGCAGGGGGTGGTGTTTCAGCGTTTAGGGCAGTGCAGTGGTGATCGGGCAGTGTAGGGGGTCTTGCTGGGGGTGGTGTTTCAGGGTTTAGGGCAGTGGTGTTCGGGCAGTGTAGGGGGTCTTGCTGGGGGTGGTGTTTCAGGGTTTAGGGCAGTGCAGTGGTGTTCGGGCAGAGTAGGGGGTCTTGCTGGGGGTCGTGTTTCAGGGTTTAGGGCAGTGCAGTGGTGTTCGTGCAGTGTAGGGGGTCGTGCTGGGGATGGTGTTTCAGGGTTTAGGGCAGTGCAGTAGTGTTCGGGCAGTGTAGGGGGTCATGCAGGGGTGGTGTTTCAGGGTTTAGGGCAGTGCAGTGGTGTTCGGGCAGTGTAGGGGGTCGTGCTGGGGGTGGTGTTTCAGGGTTTAGGGCAGTGCAGTGGTGTTCGGGCAGTGTAGGGGGTCGTGCTGGGGGTGGTGTTTCAGGGTTTAGGGCAGTGGTGTTCGGGCAGTGTAGGGGGTCTTGCTGGGGGTGATGTTTCAGGGTTTAGGGCAGTGCAGTGGTGTTCTGGCAGTGTAGGAGGTCTTGCTGGGGGTAGTGTTTCAGGGTTTAGGGCAGTGCAGTGGTGTTCGGGCAGTGTAGGGGTCATGCTGGGGGTGGTGTTTCAGGGTTTAGGGCAGTGCAGTGGTGTTCGGGCAGTGTAGGGGGTCGTGAAGGGGGTGGGGTTTAGGGCAGTGCAGTGGTGTTCGGGCAGTGTAGGGGGTCGTGCTAGGGTATGTGTTTCAGGGTTTAGGGCAGTGCAGTGGTATTCAGGCAGTTTAGGGGTCGTGCAGGGGCTGGTGTTTCAGGGTTTAGGGCAGTGCAGTGGTGTTCGGGCAGTGTAGGGGGTCGTGCTGGGGGTAGTGTTTTAGGTTTGGGTAGTGCAGTGGTGCTTGTGTAGTGTAGGGGGTCGTGCTGGGGGTAGTGTTTTAGAGTTTAGGGTAGTGCAGTGGTGTTTGTGTAGTGTAGGGGGTCATGTTTTAGGGTAGTGCAGTGGTGTTTGGGTAGTGTAGGGGGTCGTGCTGGGGGTAGTGTTTTAGGATTTAGGTTAGTGCAGTGGTGTTTGGGTAGTGTAGGGGGTCATGCTGGGGGTAGTGTTTTAGGGTTTAAGGTAGTGCAGTGGTGCTTGTGTAGTGTAGGGGGTCGTGCTGGGGGTAGTGTTTTAGGGTTTAGGGTAGTGCAGTGGTGTTTGTGTAGTGTAGGGGGTCATGTTTTAGGGTAGTGCAGTGGTGTTTGTGTAGTGTAGGGGGTCGTGCTAGGGGTAGTGTTTTAGGATTTAGGTTAGTGCAGTGGTGTTGGGGTAGTGTTTTAGGGTTTAGGGTAGTGCAGTGGTGTTTGTGTAGTGTAGGGGGTCATGCTGGGGGTAGTGTTTTAGGGTTTAGGATAGTGCAGTGGTGCTTGTGTAGTGTAGGGGGTCGTGCTGGGGTAGTGTTTTAGGGTTTAGGGTAGTGCAGTGGTGTTTTTGTAGTGTAGGGAGTCATGTTTTAAGATGCAACGCTCCAATACCTGACCAGTCTGCACTACATAAAACTACAAAAAAACTAAAAATAAAAAGTGTTTTGCACACTTTTGTCATTGGGCTATATGTGGGCTACATCTCGGTAATATTTGTGCTACATTTGGGCTCTTTTTTCACTGGTGGCCATCTTGGAAGACTTCTTTGTTATGAAGTTTCCTAATTTCCTCATTTACTGCAGTCTCCTCAGTAGGAAATGCTTTCAGTTTTTACTTTGATTCCATCAAGAAGGCATTCAGATGTGTCACACATTTGCCATAAATTCAGAATGTTATTACTCTAGTTGTTCATTAGATCACTGTAGTAAAGCTACTGCTCACCAAGGAGTTAACTGGAAGTCTACTGCTGGTATTGAAAGTGATTGTTTCAGTCTGCATGTCAGAATTTTCTAATAAAATAGAAGAGGATTTGAGATCTCACTTAAAACATGCACTAAATTTTCTTTTTGCAGCACTAACCATAATTTCTATGGCAAAATGAACCCCCTCATTTTGTTCCTTTTTAAATTAAATGTTTTAAGTGTTACCAGTTTATTCCAATCAAGATGGCTTCAGGTGTGCCATACTTTTGTCATAAGTAAGGCTGTTAGCACTCTAGTTGTTCTTTAGAACACTCTGGGAAGCTGCAGTAGAACACAAAGGCATCAACTGACAGGCTGCTCCTGTTGAAATATAACAGGAAGATATTTGAGATCACACTTGAAACATGTCCTAATTTTTCTTTCCAGAGCACTAACCATAATTTCTATGACAAGATGAACCCCATCATTTTGTTCCTTTTTAAATTAAATGTTTTAAGTGTTACCAGTTTATTCCAATCAAGATGGCTTCAGGTGTGCCATACTTTTGTCATAAGTAAGGCTGTTAGCACTCTAGTTGTTCTTTAGAACACTCTGGGAAGCTGCAGTAGAACACAAAGGAATCAACTGACAGTCTCTGCCCTTGTTGGATGTACATGTTTTACTGAGAATGTCAGACTTCATTCTCACATGACTGAGAAAGATAATGTGAATTTACAGAAAATATGCTCTCATTTTAGCTTCTGGGGCACCTTCCAAAACTGTATGGGACAAGCATGTGAAAATAGTTCTCTCAAACATGATTCATGATATCCCAGCAGAAGGTTTTTCACAGGGTAAAATCACCTTAGAACACACCACAATTCCTGAAATTAGTATGGTACCATCAACAAATGAATTCTAATGTAACTAAAGTCTGTTATCACCCTTTATAGTTCTCCTTTTGGTAACCCTCAAAATCTTCGATTCACTACAATGCATTTCAAAGGGGTACTATCATTTATATTGGTCCCAAGATGGCTGCCAGCAATTCCAAGATCAAGTGCTGACAGCCAATCAGATCTCACGATGACATGTGTGGTTAGGCTCCGCCCAGATATATATGTGTTTTTACTTTTGATTTTCTCAGCAACTACTGAACGGATTTACACCATTTAACAAAAGGGTTCTTTTTGAACCAAGAACTACCTCTTTGCCAAATTTGGTGTAATTCCGTTCAGCAGTTCGGGCTGTAGCCGTGTCTAAAGTTTCCTATGGGAAAATGAATGGGGAAAACACGTTTTGGGACCCCCTTTTTCTCGGCCCCGCTTGACGAATCACCCTGAGACTTTCAGGGTAGGAGCGGACCGGAGCGGGCCATAAAGTTTGAAAATTTCGCGAAGATTCGTCAGCCGACGCAAGAGTTATTTCAAATAGAATGTCGTGGATTTCCTATGGAAAATAGGTCCTAACTATAACTATCTACTGGCGACCGCCAGTAGATAATATATATATATATATATATATATATATATATATATATATATATATATTTTTTATTAAACGCGGGTTACATTACATGCATGGCTAAAAGATAATGAGCAAGGCTTTCGTTCCAAAAGCAGTCAGAAACAGGAAAAAAAGTGCAAAAACGTACCAAAATAGACAGAGGGGGGAGTAATACTTGTAACAGGACCAGTCGCCAGGGACAGAAACCACCCACCAAAAGGAGGGATAAATGCAAATATCAGCCACTGAATGGAAGGGAATTTAGACAGGCACAAAAAGGAGCTAGTGGGGAGTGAGGGGTGCAATTAATGTCCCTAGCGGAGATACAGCATGCCTCGCAGAGCAGTGCATGCACTGCTAGGCTCGACCTAAAGGGGGTCGTCATAAGGCTCAAATAGGTTGGGCAGTCCCGCCGCATTCTCCAATATCTTCTGGGTCTAGAGGCATAAATGCTTTGTGAAAGTGTGCCTCGATGAGCATGGAACTGCTTTGCAATCAGCTATAATTGGCACTCTTGTGAAGAGAGTCAATCAATCAATCACATGTTTAAGCGCGACTACTCACCCGTAAGGGTCTCAAGGTGCTGAGGGGGGGGGGGGGGAAGGGTGCAGGTTCCAGTCTATCAAGGAGGGGGTTTGTCGAAGAGCCAAGTTTTGAGGTTTCTCGTGAAGATGGGGAGTGATGTTGTCTGTCTGAAGTGGAGTGGTAGGGCGTTCCAGGCTCTGGCCGCGAGGAAGGAGAAGGAGCGGCCTCCCGATCTGGTCTTTCTGGTGCGGGGGACCACGGGGTAGGAGAGCTGGGCTGATCGTAGGGTCCTTTGGGGTGTGTGGAATTTGAGTCGGCTGTTCAGGTACGCTGGTCCGGTGTTGTGGAGGGCCTTGTGTGCGTGGGTGAGAATCTTGAAGGTGATTCTAGCCTCGATGGGGAGCCAGTGAAGTGTGCGCAGGTGCTGGGAGATATGGCAGTGTCTTGGCAGGTTGAGGACCAGTCTTGCGGCGGCGTTCTGGATGTTTTGTAGCTTGCGGGTGAGGTTTTTGTTTATTCCGGCGTAGAGTGCGTTGCCATAGCCGAGTCTGCTGGTGACGAGGGCGTGAGTGACGGTCTTTCTGTGCTCGAGGGGGATCCATTTGAAGGTCTTACATAGGAGGCGGAGGGTGTGGAAGCAGGAGGATGCGACGGAGTTGATCTGGCGGTCCATTTTGAGCTCGGAGTCCAGGATGATTCCAAGGTTGCGTGCGTGGTCCGTGGGGGTGGGTGGGCTTCCGAGGGCGGGGGGCCACCAGGAGTCGTTCCAGGCGTCAGGGTTTGGACCCATGATGAGTACTTCTGTTTTGTCGGTGTTGAGTTGTAGGCAGCTGCTTTTCATCCATTTGGCGACAGCTTGATGCCTTCTTGAAAGTTGTGTTTGGCTGTGTTGGGTTTGTTGGATAGGGAGAGGATGATTTGGGTGTCGTCTGCGTATGACACAATGTTGAGTCCGTGGGTTCTGGAGATGGGGGCGAGCGGAGCCATGTAGACGTTGAAGAGCGTGGGGCTGAGAGAGGACCCCTGGGGGACTCCGCAGTTGGTTGGTGTAGGGTCTGAGAGGAAAGGAGGAGTCTGACCCGCTGCGTTCTGCCGGAGAGGAAGGAGTGAATCCAGTCGAGGGCCTTGTCCCGGATCCCTGCGTCGTGGAGTCTGCGTGTTAGGGTGTGGTGGGAGACTGTGTCGAAGGCCGCTGAGAGGTCGAGGAGGATGAGGGCTACTGTTTCTCCTCTGTCCAGTAGGGAGCGGATGTCGTCTGTTGCGGCGAGGAGAGCGGTTTCTGTGCTGTGGTTTTTTCTGGAGCCAGATTGGGAGGAGTCGATGTTCTGCTCTTCGATGAAGGTGGCGAGTTGGCTGTTGATGGCTTTCTCGATGACTTTCGCTGGGAACGAGAGCAGGGAGATGGGTCTGTAGTTTTTGAGGTTGGTGGGTCCGCCGAGGGCTTCTTCAGGAGGGGGTTGATCTTGGCGTGTTTCCAGTCATCGGGGAAGGAGGCGTTCGCCAGGGAGCGGTTGATGGTGTGGCGGAGCATGGGTGCGATGGTGTCGGCGGCTCTGTTGAAGATGTGGTGGGGGCAGGGGTCCGTGGGGGGCCCAGAGTAGATTGACTTCATTGTCTGCAGTGTGTCTTCGATGGTGAGGGCTGTCCAGTTGTCAATCGTTGGCTTCTGGGTGTCGGGGGTGGCTGGTGAGGGTTCAGTGTGTTGGCTGTCTTCGTCGAAGTTGTCGTAAATGTTCTTGATTTTGTGGTGGAAGAAGGTGCTGAGTTTGTTGCAGAGGTCTTGTGAGGGAGGAATGTCAGTGGACTTGCTGGTGGGTTGGGCGAACTCCTTGATGATGCTGAAGAGTTCTTTGATGTTGTGCGCGTGTGTGGAGATTCTGTCTTCGATCGTTTTTTTCCTCGTTTTTCAGATGAGTAGCAGTAATGCCTCTGGTGTAGTGATCTTGAATGTTGCTTGTGAGAAGTCTCCTGGATTTCCTGTGGCAAACAGATGCATGCTGAAATGGAACAAGCTGTGCACTGCTTAGGCAAATCAGAGCCATTCTTGGCGCGCCGAAATGAAGGAGTGGACCAACTTCATAAATGATTTCTTTCACTAAATGCAGAATTTTGGGCAACGTTTGATGTCTATAGAATGCAGGACCTTTTCGGCCCTATTGGTGGTTGTGAACAGAATCAGCAGATGGATCGTTTGGTGAAAATTAAAGCATGAATACCCAAAGCATGGTGCGTTTGCAAGAGTAACTCTACATTTTTCAGATTTCATGTATGGAGAATATTTGGATAAGCCTGATTTCTTCAACTTTCCTGGTCGATGTAATGGTCAACAGTGTGGCTGTTTTCCAAGATGGCATTTTCAGAGAAATGTGAGAGGGACTCACCATGAGAGCCCAGAGTAACGTATTGCTTTCCCAGACTGGTAGTTGTTTGGCTACAGGAAAAGGCTTCTCAAACATTTTAACCACCTTATTAGAAAAAGGAAATTAATTAGTGGGAAGAGGGTTGACACTATTGTCCATTCGGATGAGGAACAGTTGACAATGTGGGGCAGATTTAGTCACTTCTAGTGCCAATCTGTCTTCTATTAGTCCCAGTATGGACATGTAGCTGCATCTACTTTGGTGCCCACAGCTCGCTGGTGGATCGATCTTTGAGACAGGCTACCCACCTTTAGAGGGAAGCACCTGTATTGATATGAAATGAAGGAACTTGTGTATACAGGTCTGGACGAGCAAAGGTGGCAGACTGCTTAACTTTAGTAGTCAGTAAAACCAAATCATCCCAATAACCTATGATCTGCCTCCACTAAAGGCCCAATGATTCCTGTGGAATAGTACAACAATCTATACTGGTATGGGTGTGCACAATCGCAATGAAAAGGGTTAAGTTGATGTCAAAAGGAGAAGAGACCGCATACACCTTTGTTTCTTATTTTTAACAATCGTTTTTGAATAATAAAGGTTTAAGCAAATATTTACAGAAAATGATAAAACAATAGTGCGTGGTGTCCCCAGTGAAAATGGAACCTAAAAGATCAGTGACATATTTGTGACATATGCGCTTGGTTTCCAAAATTTCATAAAGTCGACCATCTCAAATTGTACACATTAAGGACAGCGTCTATATACAATGATAAGCGCTGGGTAATGGTTCACTTCATTCTGTCGACGACGTTTCGACCCTTTGTGCAAGAGAGAAGAGACCCTACATTGCACAAAGGGTCGAAACGTCGTCAACAGAATAACTAAAGCGAACCATTACCCAGCGCTAATCATTGTATATAGACGCTGTCCTTACTGTGTACAATTTAAGATGGTCGACTTTATGAAATTTTGGAAACCAAGCGCATATGTCACAAATATGTCACTGATCTTTTAGGTTCCATTTTCACTAGGGACACCACGCACTATTGTTTTATCATTTTCTGTAAATATTTGCATAAACCTTTATTATTAACATGCATTGGCATAGCCAATAGGTCTCGCCTTTGGGACCTTATAAGTGTTTAGCCATGCAACAGTTGCATAACTAAATACTTATAAGGTCCCAAAAGCGAACCTATTGGCTACACCATTATAATCGCGGCACCCGCGCTTTACTTCAACATTAAAAGTAAAGCGCTTTAACATTAAAAGTAAAGCGCGGGTGCCGCGATTATAGCAAAAGTAAAGAAATAGATTATTTTTCTATTTCTTTACTTTTGCTACAATCACGGCACCCGCGCTTTAAGTAAAGCGCCGGTGCACGCGATTATAGCAAAAGTAAAGAAATAGAAAAATAATCTATTTCTTTACTTTGCTACTAATCGTGACACCGGCGCTTTATTTTTAACATTAAAAGTAAAGCGCGGGTGCCACGATATATAAAAGTAAAGAAATAGATTATTTTTCTATTTTTTTACTTTTATACTAATCACGGCACCCGCGATTTACTTTTAATGTTAATAGTAAAGCGCGGGTGCCGCGATTATAGCAAAAGTAAAGAAATAGAAAAATAATCTATTTCTTTACTTCAAAGCTGCGAAGTGATCGCAATGCACTTAATGACCCGTGACGCGCGTGCACGCTCACGTGAACGCAAGCTGGTCGCCAGTGCTGTTTGCACTTCCAAAACCCGCTTACTAAAACTCTCGCCCAGAGCAGCGCTAAGCGCTGGCTCAGGCGAGACCTAAAAAACGATTGTTAAAAATATGAAACAAAGGTGTATGCGGTCTCTTCTCCTTTTGACATCAACTTAACCCTTTTCATTGCGATTGTGCACACCCATACCCGTATAGATTGTTGTACTATTCCACAGGAATCAGTTTCTGTTGTTAATTTGACTACCCTGGTTCCTTGTGAGTAGGGTCTCCCTTGTCTCTTGTTCTCGTCCACTAAAGGCCCAGATGTTCCTCGTGAGATTGCATTAGCAAAAGACATTGAGGAAGTAAAGGAATGCAAGTCATCCTTCCCACCAGGGCTCTGTACTTGCATATTCAGATTAGAGCTTGTCTGCTAAGAGGCTGAATGAGCAGCTAAGAGGCCGGATAGCAGTAATTGAGAGTCTTGATTTGCCTTTGAAGTCAAACAAAAAAATGGTGCTCAACAGCGGGGACTGGGAAGTTAAATTTCTGAGACGCACCATAGATCAGACTCAAAAAGATGTACATCAGACAGAGTACTTGGTTACAGTTCAGAATTGAGATCTTCACAAAGGTCAGTCTTCATTCTGTATAAAGGGAGAGAGGGTACTTTACATTACTTGACCTGCACCACCTAAAACGGTTTTGTGATACAGCGGTTCTTAAGGGGTGTGTGATGGTGAAGGGGCTGCTGTCAGCCTGAAATACTTTGCTATGATGAAGGAGCTTGCAAAACCAACTCTAATGGTTAACAAACAAGCAACAAAAAACCCAAAAAGAATTGGTGAGTAGGGTACGAATAGTATCCCAGAGAAGGTAGGCAAGTAATGAAACTCTCCCTGCTTTACAGAATCCAGGATGTTAGGTGGATCATGACCATTGGCGTGGAATGGGAAATCTAGCAGATCATCTGAGCTGAGCTTTAGTACTTTTATTTTTTAGTATTTATTTGAGAGTTTCATTGTGCGTTTACATCACCCAAGGATATCAGAGGGCTGTACACAGCACAAGTTGCTGTTATTTGCTCCAGTGGAGGTAAGATAGATCCTGAGTATCCGATGAGGGATTGCTTACTTAAGATATGTACCGGTAATATCAGTGTAAAGAGTGCTTTAGTCTTCATGCATACAGGGTTGACCAGGGTTATGGTTCAGCTTAAGGTTACAAGTCTTTATTGATTGAAATTGCTCTTATGATTCCCTAAAGATAGCAGTGTAGGGGTTATTGCACATTTGTTGCGGAAGGGAGTTTCGGATTCTCTGCACATTTCCTGAAAAGGATTGTGAATAAAAAAAAAATTTAAATCTTGAATCTGGGTGGTTCCAGTAACAGTCAGAATTGAGTAGCGAGCAATGCCCTCCTAATCTAGTCAGTTTTTGGTCTTATGATGATCCATGGTGAAGTGGTTTGCGGGTAATGCATGCTGACTTAAAGATACAACGTACTTTAATAGGAAACTAAATGAGCATTGTAAAAGTGTAGGAGTGATGTGATTTTATCGTCTGGTCCCTGAAACAAGCCTGGCTGCCGCATTAGGTGCTGCTTTCATGGGGGCCAGATCGGTTTTTGAATGCTGGTGATAGTTGCGTTCCCATAGTCCTGTCTAGAAATGACGAGCGCCTGTACTAACTCTTTAGGGTCGTTTTTCAGGGATGAATGGCTTGACTTTATTGATTAGACTTAAGGGCTGTGCATCGCTGTTTTGGCCGTGGCGTTGATCTGGGCTATCATGTTGAGGTGCTTGTCTAGTGTTATTTCCAGTGATATCGTGTAATCAATGGTTTTCGGGCTGCAGCGTTTCCAGATGGAAGATCCCATTTTGGAAAGGAGAGGGAACTGTTTTGTAGGAGAACTGTAGCAGTTCCATCTTTTGTGGTTTGATCTTTAGGTGGTTGCAATCAAGCCCTGTAATTGGGTTATGATGAAGCTGCCTTTTGCTTTGTAAACTTTTTTAATCTGTTTCTTTCATAGCATAAATGAGAGAGATGTCTGCTCGTCAGGTCTCTTCAGTTGTGTTTTTAGTTTTAGTGTGGCAACTTGGGAGGGTATGTCTTGCATCGTTTCACTGTAGTGTATAGTCAAGCCTTCCACTGCGTGCATGTTATTGGAGCCAGTGAAGACTTCAGACGTTTGCTCCATGCTGGTTTGTTTTGAGTTTCTAGCCCAGCCCGGCATTTATGTCTGGAAGGCTGACCTTTGATCGCTAGACTTACCCGGCTGTTGCAGTGATCTGATCAGTCTACCTATAGCACACAAGGATGCAGCAGACTTAGACTCCATGCTATCAGTAGAATAATGGCAGCCCTCCTTGTGCAAGTCGGGTCATCACAGAATTGTGTCAGATCATTGTTGTCCAGAAGGTTTCTCCACTGTGCTATCAGTGTGTTATTGAGGTTGTTCCAGTAGTGAAATCATTGAAGAATAGGTTGTTGGTGGAGATTAGGGATTGCTGTGTGATGAGGTCAAAGAACTGTTCCACAAAGAGTAGTCTGTTCTCTGGAGGATGGTAGAGGATGTGGAATTTACTGCGTATCACCACCTTGGTGAGGAGGCTAACTCGTACGTACATGGAGGAGTATTTTTCCATCTGTACAATGTTGAATTGTACCAGGTTTATAAATTACTGCTATCCCTACCCCAGCGCGAACCTCCTGGATAAGTCATTTCATGGAGTTTAGTGGGACTAGGATATTCTTTAACTAGGTCTGAATGCGAAAGATGATGTCACTCTCTTGTGATAGGATCAGCAAGGCTATTTCAGTGCTGTGTTTGCCTGCTGATCTGCAGTTGTGGAGCATGTACATGAAATCAGAACTATTGGAACTTGACTGGTCAGGAGATATTGAGACACTTAAGTTCTAACCTACTGCAGCCTTCATAGATTGTCTTGAGTGGTTAGGGTTCATGATCACCAGTATCCTATAGTTGTAGTGAGGCATTCTTTGTGTAAAGAGTGGACTGTAACATCTGGGAGGGTGTTAATTTCCTTTTGTGATGAGTTGCTGTGCAATCTGAGAGGACCAATGTTGCTGTTGTGGAGGGGCGTTGTTTGCCACGGACATTTGTGGTGGTTAAAGATGATTTTAGGTTTGGTTATTACCTGGGAGTTCTACGTTGCTCGTCTTAACTACGTATGCTGGGAAATAGTTATTGTAGAAAGTGCCCCATTTTGACATGGTCACCTCCACTTTTTGCCTGGTATTCAACACAATTTTGACTGGAACTGCACTGGGTTCCTGCTATCCAGGACCCCAGTGCCAGATCTCTTTCCCAAAACAGTACAATTGTCCCCCTGCCAAATTGGCAATACCATCTGCACTCCTGAAAGTCCCTAGTAAACAGTACCCCAGGTACCTAGGGCATGGGTAACATAGAGGGTCCCTAAGGGCTGCAGCACGTATTGCGCCACCCTAACGGAACCCTCACGTAACTCATGCAGACACCCATTGCCGGCTGCGTGTCTTGGTGAAGACAAAAGCGAAAACACAACATGGCACACAGCCTTGTGTGCCATGCCTACAGACACTGCATGCAGTATATGTAAGTCAACCCCAGATCAGGCCTTACAGCCTAAAGGCAGGGTGCACTATACTGCATGTGCAGACATCTCTGTATGAACAGACATGCCCGTGTGCTGCCAGTTCAATTATTGCCAGTACAAATGACCAGGGGAGCCATTTTAAGTACGTGTGCTGGACACTGGTGAAAACGAGTTCCCCAGCTACATGATCGCGTCACTGAAATTAATGTACCTACACTGATTCCAGTGATAGATTTATTAATACATGCAGCCAGAGACCACATTGGAGGTGCCCCTGAAAACCTACCAACTCCTAGTGTGCTGGCTGACTGGTCCTGACCAGCCTGCCACCATAGACGAGTTTCTGACACCTCCAGGGGTGAGGGCCAATACTCTCAGGAGGTCAACAACAAACCCTTTTCTGTCAGAGGAATTTTTACACCCCCTTCCAGCAGGATGACCTGCAAATCAGCGTTCCAAGGCTGGGGGCTTTAAAGAGGCCGCCACCTTTGGTATGCAAATCTGGCTTACCTCAGGGGGATTCCCCCCCCCCCCCCACACCCGACCAGGGCCCATTTGGCGCCATGACAGATGGGAAAATTAGTAGTCAGAGGAGTATTCGCCCTCAGGCTAGTTCCATCACCAAGGTAGGCTTCTCAATGTGGACACCAAATTTCAGAGTGTGCCATCATTGTGATGGCAGAATTAGGAACTCTGGGACAGGGTTAGAAAGTGGACATATAGGGGCATAATGATCCCAGGGGAAAGTAGCCCATTGGCTACTACCCTACACTCCCCTAAAATTACTATTTAGGGGAGCCCATGGCACCAGAAAATCAGAAACTACCGACCTGAAAGAAGACAGACGTTGAAGAGTAGTAAAAGCAAGAGCAGAAGACCAACAAGTGACTAAACGCCAACCCTGCCGGTCTGTCTGCTGTCCTCAACATTTTTGCCAAAGACGACCCGTCCTGAAGCTGCCTGTGCCTCGAAAAGCCTAGGAGGACTTCCAGCCTTTAACTAAGACCTAGGAATACCTGTGGAGTAGCAGAGCAGCTCCCCTGCATCCAGCAGGCACCCCATAACTGCGGCGAGGACTCCGGACTGCTTAAAACCTGACACCGGAATGCACCACTGCACCCATGGCCCCTAGCCCATGATGTAGCGGGCCAACAATGCCAGCGTGCTCACCAGACCCTCCAGACTCCAAGCCCACCTTGGGTTTCCCAGATGTAGTCGTCCCGACTGCAGCCCGTTTGTGCAGGCACCTCTCTACCGCGAGTGTCTCCCATGACAGAACCCTGACGCCTCAGGACACCTCTGCACCCAGCCGCCCCCGGCCCGAGGAGAAGAGGACCCCATGTCCCGGGCATCGTGAGACCTGAGCCCCCCCCCTGTTGGCTCAGCCGGACTGGGCCCCCCAGTCCAAACCTGCAGCCTCTTTGTGACTGCAACCGAACCAGGCACCTGACCCTGTATTGCACCTCTGTACTCGGGACGCCCCAGTGCCACCCAAGGTGACCTGTTGGTGCTGCCCTAGACTTTGTCCCATGCTCACCTTAAGTCCAGGAGATTGGTTTTGTAAGTCACTGTAAAGAACTTGTATGCAGCATTTGTTTTTCCTCTACAGAATAACATTGCCACTTCTGAAAAATGCACTGCGTTGACTTTTGAAAACCAGAAATATTTCTCTCTTGAAACGTACATACCCGATTGTAATGATTTTGGTGACAAAGATTATATAGAGCGACAGATAATTTTTTATAAATTGGTGTAGATCTCCTTACTGAGTCGTGTGCATCATTTATTGACTGTGTGTGTATTGTAGATGTCCAACACCCCCTCCCCAAGAGAGGACGTTGGGATTGCTAGAGCAAAGTCCTCTCCACTTATAAGGGATACCCGGACTCTTTATATAGTATACCAAAAAGAGGTATTCTACGCAAAGAGCCAGCTTCCTACAGTTATCATACAAGAGAATACTGGGCACGACAACAAACTCTTTGCTTTGGGGGTCGAGCTTGTTTTTCGATCTTAAATAGAGTTGCAGTTTTTGTGTTAGAGACTAGGCCCAGATAGGATGCGTCACATGGGGAATGGACTATGGGAGCAAAACATTGGGTGTAGGGGGCTGTAGGATATTGAGTAGAGAGGGGGACATTGTCCAGGTGGGGTGTGTACTAAGAGGGGGCAGAAGACAGTTCCACGGATGGTATGTGCTCACTCTGTAGTGAGACTTGCTAGATTGTGGGAGTGTATGGGGATTCCTTGAGAGGAAGTCCAGATATTTGTCCAGAGTCAGCCAATTCCGCCTTTTCAACTGTGCTTGTAGAGGATACAGAAAGCCCCATAGGGGTGTGATCAGGGATGGAACCCACTCCATGGGTCAGTGTAGTATCTGGGAGGGAGTTTGGATAGCGTACGATTTGGTGTATGAGGAGATGTCTAATGGGGATGGTTTAACAGGGTGCAGCGTTGAAGAGTGTTGGTCGGTGTCACTTATGTGGAGAAGTTGGGTAACAGAAAAAGTAGGGAGAATGCCTTCAGGTGGTGGCCCAATGACCAGGGTCTTCAGTGAATGCAGTGTTTGCAAGAGCAGGTATTGCAGGATGTGGATAGTGGGGCGAGGTGAAACATTATGAAGTGGGTGCTCTGTGTGATCGTTTAAGTCTTCTGGTCAGTGAATGGAGAGTGGTGCTGCGGAGATAGTTAAGCACCGAGGGAGTGTGGGGGGCGGGTAAGGGTGATTTGGGAGGGGTATGTGGCAGGAGTGGAGAGGCATTTGGTGTACTATAGTGGATTCTAGGACCATGTTCCACACAGTGTTGAGCTTCATAATTATTAGTTGAAGTCCCTCTCAGAGCAGGGAAGAGTAGGTAAAAAATGTTTAGGTTATGTTAAGCTGCTTGAATAAAGATGTTGCCATTTTTTTAGACGGCGATATAAACCTCACCCCTGGAGTAATATGTAGGTGATGTGGCGAGCTAGAGAACGTATGGGATCTTGACCGATTAAATTATGGATATGCTGGTGAGAAAGATTTTTTAATTTTTCTGTTCAGGATGTATAGAATATGAGATCCATTTTTTTTGCAGCCTGTGAGGCTGCAGTAGCATAGGTCATAGATGAGCACCTCTGGTAATTCTTTAATAAGTCTGTGTTTAAAGTTCTTGGATCCTTTTTGGTGAGGGTCAGTGGGTAGATGTTGTACGAGTTGGGTCAGTTTTTCTTTTTTAGTCTGATATTGGACGCTCATACTGAATAGAGGGGGTACAACCTGAAGGGGAGGAGTGATGGGGGTGAGCGTGTTGACCGGGATTAGCCTGCTATATATGCAGACAGAGAGGAGTTGGGTGGCAACTCAGTGTACTGACCGTTTTGGGTATTGGTTGGGGAGTCAGGCGGATTGTCTCCTGAAGTTCGTCGTCTGGACTTAAGGGAATAAGTTAGCCCTTGGTTTGTGGCAATGTTACTCATCGCTTATGTTTGTAGAAAACCATGCCTGGGGAAATCGCACTAACATATAGGTCTCCCTGGTTCGTCTGGGTGTCAGAGGGAACTACCTCGGTGAGGAATCCTTGAGGTGCCCTGGATAGGTGCTTGTAACAGCTGGGCTAAGCCTGCAACCTATGCAGGATCAAGGCAATGCCGGAGTCTGTTAGTCTAGCCCCAAGGTTTGCTGGTCTGGTTCTGTGGCCGAAGCCGTCACTTTCACTCTATCCTTGAAAAGGGGCTAATCACATTTTGTAAGCCGCATGTTCAGGCAATTCACCTTTGGATGGTTGGGCACAGGAGAGTACTGGACACAAGACTTTGCTATTCTGCAATTGTGTTTGAGGGAGTTCGCATATCGGGCAGCATAGATAGACACTGGAGTCCAGGCATAGCCCTTCAGTGTTTCAGCATCATAGCTTCAGAAATGTTTGTGAATGAAGATTTGCCTGCAGTTGTTGACGGGTGGAAATACATTTCAGATGTTGAAGGCTGAGGAGATGTCAGTGAATGACCCAAAGTCCGAGCAGTGCAAACAAAGCATGCATTTTATATGTGGATCTTCTTGAAAACTCTAATGGCTTGGACAACCTAAAACAAATAGATAAAGAATTATTCTTCGCCTTCTGTAAATGGAGTTGGACAGTCCCAAGGTGTAGGCTGGGCACAAAAAAAAAGGACTGAATACACAGATATGAAGTGAAGAGCCGAGCTCGTGTCAGCAAGATGTTGTTACAAAATCTGAGCAGCTCAGCCTCTGTAGGGAGTTGGGGCTTCTGTGCCGCTTTACCTCACCAACAAGAGTTCTGGTCCTGTAATGAGGTGAACAGACTACACATAACCTGTGGCTCTTTACGTTAGAGTGGACACTGCCGTATTAACAACGATTAACAAGGATTTGCAGCTTAAGGATGGTATATTCAAGCAGGAGACTCTATGAAAAATCTAATGTTGGAAATATTTGAATACTCTCAAATAAACCATTTATTATGAAAAAGAAAACCTGGGAAGGACTCTTCCTGAAAGCTGTAGCAGCAGGAAGGTGTACCTTTACGTAAGAGAATTCAAGGCCTGACTGGCCATTTACAGCAGGCAAGGGATAACTTCCTCTTGTTGGATCTTCTGGATTGCAGATCTTGAGCATAAACCAAATGAAGCACCTCTTGCAATTTAATGTTCAGAAGTTACTGGTTGAGGTTCATTTTGTCTTTTTTAGTAGATTCAGGTGGGTGTACTGTATGAAACCTAAGGTACAACTTGACCTGTAGGTCAGATTTTCCTAAATTTTAGTTTTTGGCCCACTGGTGGTCAAGAGTCGGTTTTTGGTAGGTCGTGAAAATTCTGGCTTGGTCCTATTTATTCATGTTATAGCACATTACTTACTGACATTTCACACCTGCACATCTTCCCATCAGACATTTGTATCATGGGAATATTCTCGTCAAAGGTGTGGAGATATGAAGATGTGAAAACAGATCACTGGTTAATCTGCTGTAACATTTCATTAGGACAGTGCCAAGAACACACACAACCCTAGAACACAAGTGTGCCTATTCGCTGGTGTCATGTCGCATTTACCTTGTAAACAAAGGACTGACCTGCAAGTAATTACACTAAAAGGTCTACGAAGCCTAGCCCCCTCTTTGGCCCAGAAAAGAGGTGCGTGCAATAGGGGTGACTCCTCCGTTAAGGGAGAGGAACATCGCCCCACAGAAAAAATACAATGATAATAACACAATGTTATTCTCATTTTATTTTTCCCGTACTTACCCAGTTTTGTTTTAGGGGCAGGCTGGGCTATCAGCCAGCAGTGGAAGAAGTGGTGGGCACTTTCGAAGTGCGCATGACTGTTTAGTTGGCCGAACAGTCATGCACACTTAGCATGTTCTTCACCCGGCTGTATTGCAAGGCTGGGTGGAGAACATGCACAGCCTCCCACTCAGTCTGAGCGCCGAACCATGGTGCTCAGACCAATCACAATGCTGTTGTCATGCTGGTGACAGCAGTGTCATGATTGGCTAGGGGAGTCTGGGAGCCTGTGTGCTTCCTGCTTCCATGGGTCCGTGACTTGTCGACAGAAGGACAGAGGCGGCAGCAGTTTTTTTTAACCTCCGCCCCACCACTACTGCCCCGTAGCAGCAGCCACTGGCGTGCAGCTGATGAGCTGTGCAGCTGATAAGACCAAGACACTCCAGACTGCAGATCTAAACTCGGGCTGAGGCTATTGATCTGCAAAAACGGAACAGCAAATGCTGTAAATTTGTCAAGGTCAGGTATATCCGTGTATCATCTTTTGAAGGAGCTTGATTTCAGCTTCTGGGCAAATGGGGGTAAGAAGCGAAGTTGTGTCACACAAGTTTGCCATTCCAAACATTGGGTTGTGGCTAAAGTTTGGGAAGCATTTCTTCAGGTAAATGCTTTGAGATCTGAATATTCCTCAGAAGGGGTGCATGGATGATATTCCCCTGGTGTGATAATCTCGCAGTTTACCAATAACACTGTTAGATTTTTTTAGCTTCTCAGACTCTTGACGCATTTTCAGCTTGGCCATTTAGCAGTCAGCAAACATGAGAGCATTCTCTAGCTCGTTTCTTCTCAATCACAATGCTGAGCTCTACCACCTAAGGCACAATGACCGTTTTGTTCTGGTCCATCACACAACACAAAAAGGCTTGCCATATTGGCCCACAGCAATTATGTATCCTAGGAACCAGTCATGCAACTCATATGCTGTAATGAACAAGTTACTTACCTTCGGTAACGATATATCTGTAAGAAACATAGGTTAGTTATAGATTCCTTACCTTAGAATCTCCCCCAGGCGTCAGACTGGATCCGGAAAGTTTTTTCATCAGCAGTACCCCTGCACGTCTGAAGATGGCGTTGGTCGACTCCGCGTCAGTCGTCGTGGTCGCCGGGATGACGTCGCGGAAGTTATATAGACGCCGTCCTCACGCGCTGACGTCAGTTCTGTACACGACTTTCCATGCCAGAAGCGCAGAGCCATGCAAGACACTGACCACTGGTGCACAAAACTAGGGCCCTGAAAGGATGTCCTTAACCGTAGAAGTCAGTTCGCAGAACGGGGAGGAGGGGTGGGGCGGTAAGGAATCTATAACTAACCTATGTTTCTTACAGATATATCGTTACCGAAGGTGACTTGTTCATCTGAAAGAAACAGTTAGTTATAGATTCCTTACCTTAGAATAGATACCCCAGCAATACCAACCCCGGAGGTGGGTCTGCGAACCAAGTTCACACCAGAAAGTCCTGGAGAACAGAACGGCCAAAGAAGCCGTCTCTCCGGACTTGGCTGTCCAGGCAGTAGTGTCTCGTAAACGTGTGCAACGACACCCACGTAGCTGCCTGACAGATGTCATTCAGGGGGGACTCCTCGTCCCAAAGCAGTAGTAGCTGCCGTCACCCTGGTGGAATGGGCGCGCAGCCCCACTGGAGGCTACTTCTTAGCCAAAGAATAGCAGGCTTTGATGCACAGAACGACCCACCTGGAGATGGTCCGTTTGTGTACGGCCCGACCTTTCTTAGCGCCCACGTACCCAACAAAGAGCAGGTCATCCACCCGGAATTGTTTTGTGCGATCCAAGTAGAAGGAAAGTGTACATTTTGGATCCAGACGGTGGAGCCTCTCTTCCTCTTTCGAAGGATGCGGAGGCGGAAAAAAGGTGGGCAAAGTGATGGTTTGGCCAATGTGGAAAGAAGTAACCACCTTGGGAAGGAAGGTAGGTCTAGTTCTCAGGACGACCTTGTCCGGATGGATAGCCAGAAAGGGAGGCTTAGAAGAAAGAGCTTGTAGCTCACTCACCCTGCGAGCAGAGGTGATGGCCACCAGAAAGGCAGTTTTCAGAGTTAGAAGCCTGAGAGGGCAATTATGAAGCGGCTCAAAGGGAGCGCACATAAGATATGTAAGAACTAAGTTCAAGTCCCACTGGGGCATTACGAAGGGAACAGGAGGAAAAAGATGAGTAATGCCCTTAAGAAACTTATTTACAACACGGGACTTGAAAAGAGAAAGCTGATCAGGAAGCCTAAGAAAGGCTGAATTGGCCGAGAGGTAGCCCTTAATAGTGCCCAGATCAGAGGCCTGCAGGGCCAAAGAGAGGAGGAACAAGAGAACCTCAGAAAGAGGGGCAGAAAGGGGATCCACAGCCTTTGCTGTGCACCATGCCACAAATTTATTCCATCTGCAGGCGTATAACGTCTTAGTGGAGGGACGCCTGGCTGCCAAGATTACATCACAGACTTCAGGAGGCAGGTCAAACGACGTCAACTGCCGCCGCTCAATCTCCACGCAAGGAGGTGGAGGCTGGACAGGTTCGGGTGGAGGACCGTCCCCTGCTGCTGCGACGGAAGATCCTCCCGAAGAGGCAGGCGGATCGATGGCCATGTTGAGCAGCTCGGGATACCAGACTCATCGTGCCCAATCCGGAGCCACAAGAATAACTTGGGCCCGGACGCGCTTGATATTCTTCAGCACTCTGGGCAGAAGTGGTATAGACGGAAAGGCGTATAGAAGACCGCAACTCCACTCGCGACGAAAAGCGTCGCCTAGCAAGTGCCGCCTTGGAAATTCCAACGCGCAGAACTGCTGACACTGCGCGTTCTCTTCGGTGGCGAATAGATCTAACCAAGGCTCTCCCCACTGCTGAAAGAAACCTTGCCCCACCTCCGAGTGAAGACGCCAATCGTGATCCATCATGCACCTGCGGCGGAGTTCGTTCGCCCTGGCGTTCAGTGAACCTGCCAGGTGTCGAACCACCAGAGATATGCCCTGATGTTCCAGCGATGTCGAGAGGCGGAGGGCCTCCTGACATAGGGTCCACGACCCCACCCCGCCTTGTTTGTTGCAGTACCACATGGCGGTGGTGTTGTCCGTGAACACCTGCACTACTCTTCCCCGTACAGAGGGAAGGAATGCCTTGAGTGCAAGACGGATCGCCCGAAGCTCCAGAAGGTTGATGTGGAGCCCGGACTCCACCGGAGACCTGAGGCCTCTGTTCTCCACCTCTCCCAGGTGGCCGCCCCATCCCAGAAGGGATGCCTCTGTCACCACTGTATGATCTGGTTGGGGAAGGGAGAGGGATCTGCTGTTGACCCAATCCTGGTTCGTGAGCCACCACTGCAATTGTCGCGCAGTGCCCTCCAAGATCTGGACGTAATCGGACAGATTCCCCTGATGCTGCGCCCACTGGAACTTCAGGTCCCACTGCAAAGCCCGCATATGCCATTTGGCATGATCAACCAGCAGGATGCAGGAGACCATGAGGCCCAACAGCCTCAGGATCATCCTGACCGAAACCCGGGATAAGGGCTGAAAGATCGGAATCATAGCCCGAATATTCAGGACTCGCTGTTCAGGAGGATAAACCCGAAACCGCGTCGTGTCCAAGACCACTCCGATGAAGAGGAGCTTCTGAGAGGGAATCAGGTGCGACTTCGGCACATTGATGGAGAACCCCAGCGAATGCAGGAGGTCGGCCGTAGTCTGGAGGTGGGAGACAACAGCCTGGGGCGAGCCCGCCTTCAACAGCCAGTCGTCGAGATAGGGGAAGACTGGAACCCCTGATCTGCGCAGATGAGCTGCGACCACCGCCATCACTTTCGTGAACACCCGAGGGGCGCTGGTAAGGCCAAAGGGGAGCACGGTAAACTGAAAGTGCTCGTGGCCTACCGTGAACTGCAGGTAATGCCGGTGGGCCGGCAGGACGGGGATGTGAAAGTAAGCGTCCTGCAAGTCCAACGCTACCATACAGTCTCCAGGGTCGAGGGCAGACCAGACCTGAGCGAGAGTCAACATCTTGAACTTCTCCTTCCGGAGGAAGCGGTTGACGTTCCTGAGATCCAAGATAGGACGCAGGCCTTTGTCCTTCTTGGGCACCAGAAAGTAGTGGGAATAGCAACCACGACCTACTTCTTGGACAGGAAAGCGCTCGATGGCACCCTTGGCCAAGAGTGCCGAAACTTCCTGTTGGAGAAGGGCCACGTGATCCTCCGACATGCGATGGTACTGAGGTGGCATGGAGGGAGGGGTAGTCTTGAAGGGGAGGGAGTAGCCCCTTCGGACTATTTGCAAAACCCACCTGTCCGACGTGATGGTGCGCCAGTGGGGGAGGTGATGGCGGATCCTGCCGCCCACTGGCATTTGGTGGCCCTGAAAGGTCGGACTAGGAGGGCTTGGAGGCTGCTGCAGAGGGGGCAGTGGTGGACTGGCCTGCTTGCTGGCCCCCAGAACTACGCCGGTTGTTCCCACGTCCCCGGCCGCGCGGAGACTGTACAGCTTGCGCCGGCCTGTGGTTCTGGGCGGGACATAGTGGGGCGCCCCTTCCGTAGCCACGAAAGGGGTGAAAGGCAGACTGCGCAGGACGGGTGGTGGAGAGGCCCAAGGACCAGGCCGTAGCCTGCAAGTCCTTAAAGCGCTCCAGCGCGTTGTCTGCTTTGTCGCCGAAAAGGCGACGGCCATCAAAAGGCATGTCCTTAAGGGTGGATTGGACATCCCCGGAAAAACCAGTCGAACGCAACCAGGCGTAGCGTCGAAGGGCTACTGATGTTGAAATCGTCCTGCCAAGTGCGTCGGCGGTATCCAGCCCACAGCGGATGGTAAACTTCGCTGCGTCTCTCCCCTCGGCAACGGCACGGGAGTGTGTGGCCTGGGCCTCCTCCAGGCACTGAGGCAGCACCTGTGTCCCACACAGAGTGGGTATAACGGCCCAACAGACATGCAGTGTTTACCGACCGCAGTCCCAAGCTGGCGGAAGAAAACATTTTCTTGCCAAGATGGTCCAGCTTTTTGGATTCCCTTTCCGGAGGTGCGGTAGGGAAGGCGCCCTTGGACGTGGAGGCTTGGACTATCAAGCTCTCAGGGGTGTGGTGTTGGGAGAGGAAAGTGGGGTCACCCGGGGCCGGGCGGTGGCGTCGGGCAATCATCCTGTCCACAGGAGCCCCTGTGTTGGGCCTGGACCAAGTGCCCAAAAGGATGTCCGTGAGGGCTTTATTAAACGGGAGCAGGGGCTCCGAAGAGCTCGCTGCCGGCTGAAGCACCTCTGTCAGGAGGTTAGTCCTGACTGCACCGTAGGAAGCTCGCGGTTGAGAGCCTCGGCCGCCCTACGCAGCACCACTCCGTATGACGCTCCCTCCTCCGTAGCCACGGTAGGAGGAGACAACATGCCTAGGTCTGGGGAGGTATCCAGACCACTGGCATCCCCCAGTTCCTCTCTCCAGTCCGGATTGTACTCTAACTGGTCTGTCAAAGGGTCACCAGACCCCTCCCAGTCTTCCTCACCCTCCTCTGGTTGCCAATCTGGTTGAAAATATCCAGGGTGGAACACAGGGACAAAAGTACCCATCGGCGTCGGATCCGGCGTCGGCCGACGCCAGTTCGGCTCCGTGTCCACGTCGAGGTGGGAGCTGGGGTCGACGCCAGCTGGGGGTCCAGCCGGCGATGGCTGCGGACGTGGTGTCGGTGGAGTTGGCGGCGGTGGAGTTGTAACGAGGTCGACCGGCGCCGATCCGGATCCAGGCCTGGATCCAAGGGGGCCCTGTGGTGCTGAGGCCGAAGCTGCCGGCGTCGAAGACCTAGGGCCCGCAACAGAGTCCGCGGGGCCCGAAGGTGCGCAGGCGGAGTCGGACTGCCCAAAGATGGCTTGCATCGCTTTGTAAAATTGACGAAGCTGGGCAGGGGTCGCTCCCGGTCCCGGGAAGGGAGGAAAGGCCGGAGTCGACCCTGAAGGCTCCGCACGCGGAGCCGCGGGAGGGGCACCAACGGCACCCTGCGTCGCATCGGCCGACGGACAAGGGGAAGTCGAAGAGCGACGATGCTTCTTCGACTTCTTCTTGTGCTTCGACTTATACCTGACCCAGAGTGCGAAGACTTAGAAGAGGAGTGATGGTGATGACTCCGCGATCGGTCCCTCGACCTCCCACGCGAGCGGGACCTTGCGCGACGCGGAGCCGACTGCCGGGCCTAGACTTCGGGGCCATGGTTCGACAGTCGGGAGCACGACTTGGGGTCATGGTCGTGCTCCAGGCAGAAAAGGCACAGGCGGTGGGGATCCGTCACCGATATCATTCGGGAACAGGAACCGCAGGCCTTGAAACCGGGCATCCCTCGTGCACCAGGAGTCGGATAAAGACTCGAAAACGAAGTCGACAAAAGTCGCAAAAAACTCAGTCAAAAAGTGAGTAGGGGTACCGCTCTTCCCGGATCTGCGCTTGCTGGCGCGGAAAAAGAAAGAACTGACGTCAGCGCGCGAGGGCGGCGTCTATATAACTTCCGCGACGTCATCCTAGCGACCACGACACCAAAGACGGACGCGGAGTCGACCGACGCCACCTTCAGACGCGCAGGGGTACTGCTGACGAAAAAACTTTCCGGATCCAGTCTGACGCCTGGGGGAGATTCTAAGGTAAGGAATCTATAACTAACTGTTTCTTTCAGATGTGCTACCTACTCAATAAGGCTTTTAGTGCCCCACTAAGTGTGATATAAATGCAATTACAATACATTTGTGCCAACAGGGTTTTTTTAAACTCCCAAGTTAAACACAGGTGTGCAATATTATTTTATTATTTGTGACTCGGACCTGAAGCATATAAAGACTACTGGAACTGCTATGACATGGTCCACTGAAGTCATCCAATATAAACAAATGACGCGTGGCTAATAAGAAGTAATGATTTACATATGAACTGGAGATTTTAAAAGAATTAAATCCAATAACAGTAAAACTACAAAACGCATTGAGCAAAAGCTGCACAAAGCAATAGGGGCTTGAAATTTACCTTTACAAAGGTGCCTTTTCACTCAGAATAATGCAAAGCATTCCAAGCATCTTACAATACACCACTACCACATATCAAGCAATGGCCATACCTTCTCTTTGGGGTAACTGATCTGGACTTGGACCGGCTGGAAAACAAAATAGGAAAAGCAATTATAAAACATTCTTAGTTCCATTTTGCAGTGCACACAACTAATTAGACTCCTGACATTTGTATGCAAGCATATATGAGTACAAGCTATAAAATAGGTTACCCTCCTCAACATAAAAAAGCATCTTTAACCCTTTCACTGCCAGGCCCGTCCCCCCCACCCTCCTCTCCCCCCGGTGCCATGCTCTTTTTTGGCTATTTGGGGTAGTTCGCTCTTAGGCCCCATATTTTTTTGTCGACATAGGGTATGCACGCCAAATTGGCATCCTTTCCTTACAACATACTGAGGATATTAAAAGTACCCAGGGTTTGCGGATTCCCCTGGAGGGGATTGAGAAATTAGGCAAAATACAGCAACATTTTGGGTTTTTGGGGAAAAAAGTGCTGCAGAAGAAAGCGTACGTTTTTCCCCTGAAAATGGTATCAACAAAGGGTTTGTGGTGCTAGAATCACCATCTTATCAGCTTTCAGCAACAGGCAGACTTTTCAGAAAACCTGAATTTCTACAAAGTTTTGGCATTTTACCTGGACATAGCCTATTTTTTGTGCTTTCTACCTCCTTCCAGTTAATGGTAGAAATGGGTGTGAAACCAATAATGGATCCTGGATAGCTATATATTTTTGAAAAGTAGACAAAATTTTGAATTTAGCAAGGGGCCATTTGTGTAGATCCTTCAAGGTTTTCTTTGGGAAAGTTAACAGTTGAAATAAAAGAATATTGAAATTTAGGTGGGAAAAAAACAGCCATTTGTGCCTACACTTTCACCTGTAGCAACTTCTAACTATGGCAGATTTTTAAAACCTATATACCGTTACGTCTGCGGGACCCTTCTGGTTGCAGAGATAAATGAGGCTTGTAGGTTCACCAAGAACCTGAGGTACCCAGAGCCAATAACTGAGTTGCACCTTGCAATGGTTTTTCATTGTGCACCAGGAATACAGTAATTCATTTGGTAAAATAATAGAGTGAAAAATAGGTATCAAGGAAACCTATGTGTATCTGGAATGGGAACAAGATATGGAGTTTAGAAGCAGTGGTTATTTGTGCACCTCTGAATTTGTGGGTAGCCATATTAGCATGTGAATTAGAGGGTATTGTTTAAAATGACTTCTTTTTTACACACTGTCTTACATATGGAAGGCAGAAATGCATAGAAAGACAAACAGTAATAACACTTGTTCTACTATCTGTGTAACCCAAAGTCTGCCGATAAAAACCATACCTCACTATGGTGGGTATGCCTAGTGTCTGCGACATGAAATGGCCCAAAACGCAACGTGGAGACATCACATTTTTCCACTGAAAACTGGCCCTTTTTTTGCAATGTGCCTAGCTGTGGATTTTGGGCCCTAGCTCAGCCGGCATCTAGGAAAACCTAGCAAACCTGTACATTTTTGACAACTAGACACACAGGGGAACTAAGATGGGGTGACTATTGTGGCTCTCACCAGGATATGTTACCCAGAATCCCTGCAAAGCTCAAACTTTGTTAAAAAAAAAAACCACATTTTTCTCACAATTCTGAGATGGAAAGTTCTGGATTTCTGCGGGGAGTCACAAACTTCCACCCAACCAGCATTCCCCCAAGTCTCCCGATAAAAATGGTACCTCACTTGTGTGGGTAGGCCTAGTGCATGCAACAGGAAATGGCCAAAAACGTATTGTGGAGACAACAAAATTATGTATCGCAAAACGACCCGGTTTTGAAAGGGGGGGCACCTGCGTTTTTGGTCCCGGTCTAAGCAGCCATCTACGGAAACCTACCAAACCCAGACATTTCTCAAAACTACACACCCAGGGGAGTCCAGGGAGGTGTGACTTGCGTGGATGCTTCAACGTTTTCTTACCCAGAATCCCCTGCTAACCTCAAATTTAGCGGAAAAAAAAAATATTGAAAAAAAATAAAAATCACATATTCCTTACATTTCTGTCTAGGATCACTGCGCCAGCACAAATTTCCTACCACCAAGCGTTCCCCTTGGTCCCCCCATAAAAATACCTCTCTTATTTGGGTGTTCAATGCAGAATCGCCTAAAAACGTATATAGAAAATATACAGCGCTTCGAGCTCGCTGTGCTATCCCCTCAATCTCTATGTTTTTGGCCTTTCCCAGTCCCAGGCCCTTGGTCCACCCACACAAGTGAGGCATCATTTTACTCTTGAGAATGAGGGGAACACTGGGTGGAAGGACATTTGTGCGGTGATCCCAGACAGAAATGTGAGGAAAATGTGATTTCTAAACTTTGTTAACACAGACCATCAGTCGAACTTCAGTTCTAACACCCACACAAACTTTTGCTAGTGTCTAGTGGTTTTCTGCTCCCCTTGGGAGCAGATGTGCTTAAGCATCACTGATCTGCCTCCAAGGGGAGCAGAAGCAGCCAAAACGTATTCACAAAAAAGGGGAGCAACACTTGCCTAAGGGGCCATTCCTGACATGTCCATAAACCTGAACACAAAAGATGAGAGTGGCATTATTGTAAAAACAACATTCATAGGGTTTAATCCCACAGAAGAAGGAAGGCGATGACAGAAATAATCATTCTTTCTCTAGATGGTGTTGTAGATCCTTTTATTCATCATTTCATACACAGCAGCCAACGCGTTTCACCCTTGCGGGCTTCTTCAGGGCAAGTAAATGGTCCACAAAACCGAAAAAAAGGTATTCCACAGGGTATTAGCCCAAATCGGTCGGCGATTTCTTAAATGTATTCCTGATCACGGGATCTGAGAAAGGATATTTTGTAAAAATCCGTAGGCACTGTTCATGCTAGTTCCAGTTGAGAACCAGAATGTATGGTGTGTTGCGCGCTCAGTCGCAGGCCTGTTAAGCGGCCATCGAAGAAACTCCTGTCACATCAAATTTTCACACCATGTTCATAAACCTATCTCTGGTGCCTAGTGGGCAAAAAGACTGAATAATGGCAGAAACATGGGGGGCTCCCCCCTCCCAGGTGCCTAGTGGGTGGATCCCTGCTTGGGGACCGCCATCCTGCGGTGATTCCCAAGCAGAGATTCACTAGGGAAGGGTACCATTGGAAAGGGGAGATTCTCCCCTTTCCAATGATACCTCTCCCGTTTGCCTACGTGCTCAGGGGCTGAGATAGCCCTAGGAGCACATAGGCAGTGAAAGTGAAATGAGCCAATCGGCTCGTTTCACTTTCACCATAATGACGTAGGTGCGCGGATCGTCACTACACTGAAAAAAAAATGCCTCAGGCAGCTGGGGAAACTCTTCCCCAGCTCCCGAGGCTGAAAGAAAAAAAAAAAAAAGAAATCCCTCTGTTTACAGCAGAGGGATTTACGTCTGCTGTGCCAAGGACATAATGGTTATGTCCTTGGCACAGCAGCACCACAGTCGAGGACGTAACCATTACGTCCTCGGCATGAAAGGGGTTAAGGGCACCCTTCAATGGCAAGCGATTTTGAAATGATCTTACATCTATGAATTGCACAGCTGAACATTACCCAGTAATGGAGAAAACATCGCCCCAGCAGGGTTATCTTAATTACAACAGTCAAGAGTGTTCAGTTATGTTCCTACCGCTCAGCTATACGGTTAGCATTTAGATAATGGTAACATCAGCATTATTCTTTTTGGCTTGGTACCAGTGGTGTTCTTTGTTGACATCCATTCTCAAAACGCCGTATTAGCCGGTGATATATTGCTCGACTGCAACGAGGTACTCATAATATCTGTCACCAAACTTGATAAACCTTTGCTACTCCCCTTTCCTTACTGAGTTTGATGGTTCTGACACAACTGTTCCATAAAACTACCAGCTGAATTGCCTGAACAAGAGTTGACAATCGTGTTCTACAGTTGTACTCCTGTGTGCATAAAAAATGATTAATCCTTACTTTGCCATTCCAACATTGTATCAATTTTTAACAAACTTTAATGTAGTGGTTACATACAAATCAGTTGGATCGGCATTGTTCATCTCTATTTTAGCACGGCTTGTAAATAGAAATTGGTAAGCATCTGAGATGATGCTTTTGATGTAGAGAATGCAAGTCCGATTGTAATCTACTTTGTATACTTAATATCCATTCCCAGAATATTATATGAGCAGTTATGGTATGATACTATGCTATTGTAAGATGCATAGGATGAAAATGTGTACATTATAGATGGGTTAGAAACTATAACTCAATGTGAATGATGGTATATATTTTTAGGATTGCAATTATAAACTCTTTCACGTGTGTATATAATAACCAGACATTTCTTTTATGCTAATTTTGTAGCCTTGGAAAAAATGGACACATTGTGAAACATGCATCAACTATCTAACGAATATTTGTAGGAAGCGGGCTCTGTATATACTATACCAAAATGAGGTATAGTGTGCACAGAGTCCAGTGGAACCCCAAAGGTAGGCAGAGGTAAAAGTAGATAGCTCCTTACTCTCCATTTGTGGTATTGTGTGCGAGCAGTAAGGCTTTATGTTAAGCATTTGTTGTATATACTCAATCAGCAAATGATTGCACACACTCAAAGACTGAACTCAGACCAATTTGTTTTGTATAAAAATATTATCAAGTTATTTTATTTCTAGAACCAAGCCAAGCCTGGCACAGGTTAGTGAAATAAATGCTTTGCAAAATCTTATGCAGTGTTTTACAATTGAATGCAAGTTCAAATGCAGTTGTTTGAAATACGGGAAAGTCAACGTATTGAAATTACTGTACAGATTACTTTTTAGCTTACTTTTTTAAGTTACTTTTTCTACTCAGTGTGATATGCCTAGATATCACACTGGGACATTTCCTAGAGAAAAGGAAAGTAAAATCAGTTTTGCACAATTGTTATTGTTCAGGTTTCCATACAAATCAACTCCACAATTGGAACATTTTTCAGAGAAAAACAGTCAATGGATTCCTATGGTGAGAAATTAAGTTATCGGTTAACAGGTAAGTACTATGGGGTTGAGTTTCTGGGGTTAGAACAAGGGTTCCCCCAGGGTCAAGGATGCACTCTTGTTACACCCTCAGCGGCACTAGGGCGGCCGGGTGCAGAGTGCTGAGGCCCAATGTTATCCAATGGGAGATATGGGGCCTCCGGTTGGTGGCTGCTCATGGGCAGGCCACTGGGTTGTGGGGGGAAAGCTCCTGGTGTTAGGCTCAGGGCAAAGGGTGATGCGAGTTTGCCCCTCAAAGTGCACCCGCAGCGGCGCAGGGTGCTGTTTTGGCGTCTGGTGCCCTGTTGTTTTCAATGGGGATTGCCGGTTTTGGTTTTTAGCTGCAGGCTCGGTTCAGGAAGACTTCCGAGAGGAACAAACAGCTGGGCAGGTAAGTTGGAGGGCTCGGGGACGTAGGTGCACCTCGGGTTGTCTTCTCCAGGGCGCAGGGCGACTTGATGCAGGGGTGTCTTGAGGTCGGATTTCACCTTACCGGGCCGCTCGCGGTTGGGTGGGGTCTTCGTGCAGAGGCGGCAGGTGACGTCGGGAGTCCTGGAGGGGTCAACCCTCGGTGGACTCGGACTTTGGAGCGCTAGGGGACCTCGCTGGGACCGGTGGGCCACTCGAACTCAGGCAGTAGGAGACTGGTGCAGAGGTGGTTCCAGGCGTCTGGTTTCTTTGTCCTCAGCAGGCTCAGACTCGGTTTTGGGGATTCTTTTGAACAGAGCTGCTGTTCACAGGAGATCCGGTCTTTGTTGAAGGCAGTCAGTCCTCCCAGGGGTTCTGGAGGTCGCTGGCTGCAGGACAAGGAGACTTTTGGCGCAGGATCTCTGGAAACTGCAGACGGTCCGGTAGGGATGGGGCCAAGTCAGTTCCTCTCTGCAGTCTCCTCTGCTGGGCGTCGCCTTTCGTCCTTCTTAGGTTGCGGGAATCTGCCTTCTTGGTTTAGGGCTGCCCCCTACATACTGTATTTAGGGGGCGTTTTAGGGGTCTCGAGGTTAGTAGCCAATGGGCTACTGACCTTAGGGTGACTACACCTTTGTGTGCTCACCCCACGTGGGGGAGTGGGCACAATCCCTAGTCCTGATTGGAGAGTGCCTGCCATCTGCAAGATGGCGGGCACTGAAGAGTGGGCTTCACCTCGCCTCCCCCACCTGAGGGATGGGGTTGGCAGAGGTTGGCACACCTTCTGGGCTGTGCTAATTTTTCCCGGCAGTCTTCCCGCCGAAAAGGAGGGGAGACAGGAAGGGGGCCTGCTCCTGATAGCAGGAGAGGCTGGGGGTCGCATTACAAAGGAGGCAAGACCTTTGAAGCTCCCCTGCCACAGATGGCTCTTCCTGGCCTGGGGGCGGTGTGACCACCTCCGCCCAGGAAAGGCTTTGTTTCTGGGCTCAGGGAGCGAAGGTTCCCACCCCAGGGGTCCAGAAACATGTCTCGTGGTGGCAGGCTGGTGTGCACCAGTCAGGGAACCCACAAGAGGCTGGTTGTTTTTCAGGGGGCATCTCTAAGATGCCCTCCGAGTGCATTTTTCATTAAATCCCACACTGGCATCAGTGTGGGTTTAAGGTTCTGAGAAGTTTGATACCAAACTTCCCAGTTTTCAGTAAAGCCATTATGGTGCTGTGGAGTTCGTAATGACAAACTCCCAGCACCATATACTCTTAATGGCATTACTGCACTTACAGTGTCTAAGAATTGGTCTAGACACTGTAGGGGTACAGGGCTCAAGCACCTGTACCCTCACCACTGGTATAGTGCACCCAGCTAGAGGGGTGGCTGACCTATGCCAGGGCAGTGGGTTGTAGGCATGGCACACAGGGATGTGTGCCATGTCGACGCTTTACTTTGTTCTGCACCAAAACATGCAGCCTGCAATGGCAGTGTGTGTGTGTAAAGGGACAGGGCATCTAAGGGTGGCACAATAAGTGCTGCAGCCCTTAGAGGCCTTCCCTGGCCACAGTTCCCTTGGTACCTTTTACAAGAGTCTGACATGTGGACAGAGAGGTGCCAATTGGGGGTACAAGGTACAGTTTTGGTAAAGAACACAGGCCCTGGGAACCTGATTGGCAGGGACCCAGGGCACATCAAGTCAAAGTCAAAGTACATCAGTAGTCTCGCAAAAAGAGAGTGAGTGTGTGTTTTTTTTTTTTAAAGGGTCTATTGCTTGTGTTTAATTCACCCTCTACATCGGATTGATGTAGAAGTGCATGCGTAGTGAAAACGTGTGGAGTGTATGTGAGCGCGCAAGACATACACTACACAGAGGGTGCAGTGTGGAACAGTGTACACATGGTAAATGTGTGTGCTATGACAGCGAGAGTTTAAAGCGAGTCTGGTGCAGTAAAGAGAGACTGTAGTATTGAACAGTGTACGGAGACCGAGTGCGTGTGCTGCAAGTGGAAATGCTGGTGGTAGCGTGGTACATAGGCACAACAATGGCAGACAGTGGAGTGTGCTGTGAATGTAAGCGGAGTGCAGAAATGCTGGTACTGGTACCTTGGGTACCACTTTGGAAACCGCAGGCCTGCCTGGTGAAAACATGAGGAGTAGAGGCACCTCCCCAGACAGAATTGTGCATTGCTGCATTCCTGTGAGCTGGGTGGGATAAGCACTGAGTGAGGAGCCAGACTCTCCCTGTGCATTTCAAAGGGCTCTTTGATTCAGTGACGGATCACAATGAGAGGGCCTTTTCAAATCTCAGGAAAAGGGAGGGATGCTGATAAGGGAATCAAAGGGTATGGCTGAGGTCCTGGAGTTAACCTTTGATGCACAGATCACTGTGGCTGACATCCAGGTATGAACTCTGGTCACTATCATGGATCTTGTTGTGGGTTAATCAGCTTCAGAGTCCTGCCTACTGTGACAGACATCTTTCAGAAGGAAGGATGAAGGGGAGAGATGTCAATATCAAAGAAGCAGAATACAAACTTCAAAGGTCCAGACCGTAAATCATATTTTGTGTCTTGGAAAAGAACTAAGGGGAGTCTGAGGCCCCTTACTTTGTCATCTGCCAAGCAGCCAGCCGGGCTGCATGAGGAGGGAAATCTCTGCAAGACTTCTTCCTGTGACCAGGACTAGGGGCCTAGCCTGCTAGTCTGCCTGCTGGGTGAAGGGACATCACCCAGGGGAACCATGTTTGCCTGTCCTGGAGTCTGGAGCACCAGTATCTGCCTGCTGGGGAGGGTCCGAACGCGCCACAGGCACCATACTTCACACGTTCCTGGGCATATTACATCCAGAGAGAAGTGGGGTACTGAAATGTGCGCTGTGGCCATGCATCTTTTTGTGGTACACGCTGAGGCTGCTGGTATTTTGTGTTTTTTGTTGCCAGCTAGTCAACCAGCCAACTAGCAGGCAGTTTAATCTCAAAGTGCCCTGGAGTGTCTGGAGTATTCCACTGCCATTTTAAGCCAATATTAGATTGAATTAGTATTCTAACCAGGCTTTAAGGAGGGTCCAAGGAAGCCTCTATACAAGCTTTATATAAAAACTTTTGCCCTCCATTTTATTATTTGCTAATTTTACCCCCAACCAAGTAGAATTTAGTACAACCTGCTCTGCATCGACCGTACTGCTATATAAGTGCATAGTGGTGGGAGATAGAAGTCTAACGGCAGGACGTGTGCTCTGGTCCAGAGCAAAGGGAAGTGATTCCCAGAGTAACGAAAAAATAGCCTAGAAAGATCTTGATGAGGCTACAAAAGAATTGCGCTTAGCGCTAAATATCCCAGAGTGTATTTTTCCTGAAAGTTCCAGAGAAGGAGATACAAAGGTTTCGCATTCTCTACTGGAATGGAATTTGTTCAATGTAAATGGTAGATACCAAGAAGATATTCCGGCTGGGAGATCAAGTATGGTAAAAGTAAACTGCCCATTGACTATGTGATGGTCCCAGTTCACCAGTTCCATCGGCTGAAACACTTTAGAGTTGTAGATATGTGGCCCAGCGAGCATCATCTTGCCCTTAACCTGGAGTTTAAAGAGGTACTTTCCACACGTCCATATGTTACAACCTGTTTGAAGGTGGTTTACCAAAAGATAATTAGTCCAGACTATGGAGAATGCATTGCAAGCCCTTTCTACAGTGAATTTTGAGCCCTTCCCCTTAGAAGTAGGCCAATAAGCATTGGATTGGTACTGTAGGCTAATAAAGAAACTACTAGCTCAATTTAAGCTGGTAAAATGGGATTTGTGCCTAGGAAACAGTCCAAGGGAGAAGAGGAATTCTTTTTTTCGATTATGAATGTCGGGAGGGTAGAAGGGTGGTAAACCGGAGTCGCCACCATTGGACGCTAAACCCAAATGATGATAATCTAAGAACAGAAATGATTGCCTCAAAAGCAGCCTATAGGAATTCATGTGCTCATAAAAAGGAGTACTGTAGGTTAAACTGGGAGGCAATGTTAGCAACAATGGCTGGACAAGAATAATAAACAGTTTTGGAGGTCGTGACTCTAGGTGGAAGAACATGGCGGCCGTTAGTTAAGCGGTCGCTTGCCGCCGGAGACACCCATGTCCCGTTTCTAAACATGGGGAAGCCGAAGACCTGCAAAATCTACATAATTCGACTCCCGTAATCTCCGCGTTTATTTCTCTTTGAAGATTGGACTCACCTTTGGCGTTTGGGGAATGTGTTTTGGAGTGTCTGCAGAGCTCCCGCGTTGGACCGCTGCCGCCCTGGAGGTGAGGAGGAGCCATAAAGCAGCGGCTCGCGGGCTCCTCCGCGTCGACTCAGGAAGAGGCAGAGGCAGCACAGGGAAGTAGTTTACCCTGGAGAAGGTTGTTTTGTGTTCACCCTCTGGATGTGGTGGGCTTGCTTCGTCTCTGCAGTTGCAGTCTGAGGTACAGGGAGACCGGGAGGAGGGGGGGGGAATCCACGATAGCCTCGGTGAAGTTTCCAAGTGTAAAACGCCTGCAAGGGAGGATGGCAAGCTTGCCCTGCCTGCCTTTTTTATGCTGCAATCACAACCACGATTAGAGCAGGCATCAGGGGGCCAGGAGGGGGGTCTTTTAAGATTAGTACAGCTCCCATCAACATCAAAGGCTTGACAAAAAACGTTGAGAGGTAGGAGGCGTACAGCACCACAGGGGTCGAAAAAAGAAAAGCCTGCGGATAAAAACATCAAACTCCCCTTAGAGGGTAAATCAAGCACATTTAATGATATAACTCAGAAGAAAGGAAGCAACAACTTGGCTATAGAATCTGAAAATAATTCAACGTTCCAGCACGGTGAAATTAAGGGCAGGAGTATTAAAGCAGGTAGAGCTAAGGGTAATTCTTTGGAGTCAAAAGTCAAGATCACCCCCTCTCTGAGGTCTTATTTTAAAATTCAACCTCAGGTGCTGGAAGTGGCAACACAGGGGGAGAAACTTAGAAAGAGCTCTCAGCAGTTGAAGTTGGGGCCTTTTTTGGAGGATATGGAGGAGACAGAAGCAGTAGATATTCCCCTCCCGGTTACACTGCCAGCACAAATGCCATCCACGAACAAACCTGCAACCTTAGAGTTGGTTTCAACTATGACCTCGGATGAGGGCAGGGGCTATGCGGGAGGAGATAATCTTGCTTGTGGAAGAATGGAGGCTAGCAGCGATGGAGCGGCGGGGGAAATCTCTAAGGCTCACAGCTCTGGGGGTCCTCTGTGGCATCCCTGGAGGCGCTCTTTTCTACTCTTTCAGCAGATATCAGAAAGGGTTTTTCTGTTTCAGAGGCAAATCAAGGGGAGATCAGGCTTTTTTGTGAGTCTCTTGAGAAAAAAGTGGACCTCCTAAATTCTAGGACAGTGGCTCTAGAAAGCTCAGTTGGAGAACTCAGAGATGACTTGGGAGCAGCTAAGGTAGATATTTTTTTGCTCAAGAGGGAGGAGACTGTACTTGAGACAGACTTGAAATGCTGGAAAACAATTCTCGGCGCAATAATTTGCGTCTTTTGAATGTCCCTGAGGGAAAGGAGGGGAAGATCTTAAGTCCTATATAGTGACTCTTATAAAGGAATCAATCCAGATTGAAGAATCTGAGGAGGACTTGAAGAAAGACATACAGAGGATCCACAGGGACCCATTTAGGAAACATCCGAACCGGCCAAAGCCAAGAAACATTTTAATAAATTTTCTTACATTCTCCTTGAAAGAGAAAATTCTGAATTGTGCCTTAAAACAGAAATCTTTGAAACCTAGAGATTTTGCTTTTGAGATCCGCTCGGACCTGGCACGTGTCACGCTGGATAGACAATGGGAACTGGGCAGGAAGATGGACCATTTTAAGAAACTGGGCGCGGTCGCCCAGTTAAAATTTCCTGCATTTCTAAAAATTATGCATAATAACTAGATGTATAATATAAAAACAGTGCAGGAGGCAGATGAGCTTTTAGAAAATGTAGCTAAAACTTCTAAATAAGCTCTGCCATGTTGTTATGCTCATCTTCTTCGCAGCATAGGTTTTCCCCAGTGCTTAGGGGGGAGGTTGAACCCTATTTTTCCAAGACTTAAGATCTTCTGAGTTATTAAGTTTTAGAAAGACAGGCACGACGTAATTATGGGTCAGTTATACGGCCATGTACAATTATATGGGGGTATAGCACTAGTAGGGAAAAAAAAACCTTCACGGAGATTAGACAGAGAGCTTTAGCTTCCCGGTCCTTTGTATCACTTTTGAGTAGCTAGGGACATGGAGGTAGCCCCGGTAGGCAGAATCTGGACTATTAGTCCAGGCAAATAGGGGTAGGGTTCTTCAGGGAGGGGTTCAGAGAGTTGGGGGGGAAGGTAGGGGAGCACAGGGTGGGGAGCCGAGGGGTAAAAAAAAAAAAAATCTCATTTGCCTTCTTGCTTGGTCTATTTTTGGATGTCGCGTTTGGTTTGGGTTCGACATTCGGAGAGACCTGACACACTTAGGGTCCTGTTGCTTAAACCACCATGAGAACCATACAATGTTTGTCTTGGAACGTCAATGGCCTCCGAGTGAAAAATAGGAGGGCAAAAATACTACAATATCTCAAAGATTCCCCTGCTCAGATAATTATCTTACAAGAGACACATCTATTGAAAGAGGAAATAAGTGGAATCTTTAGTAAGGTTAAATGGATAGAACACTGTGTTACCACCTCTAATCAGAGCGCTAACATTAGAGGGGTGGCCATTTTGGTGAAAAAGCAAGCAAACGCTCGTATCTTAGATACAATGATAGACCCAGGTGGCAGATGGGTCATTGTTAAATTATCTGTTCAGGGCTTTCTTTTAACAGTGGTGGGCTACTATGGCCCCAACCAAGATGACCCTTCCACTTTGAAAACTATTTTTATGAACTTGCTGGATTTTCCTGAACCAGTTATCTTGGCTGGTGATTTTAATATTGTCTTGAACCCCCAACTGGATAAGTCCCCAAGTAGTAGGGCGAATGTTTTGTCTAAGTCGCGGACATATCTCCAAATGATGATGAGGCAGAATGGATTATGTGATATTTGGAGGGAAAGGCCGGGCTCCCAAATAGGCGTCTCCTTTTACAACCATAAATACAGACATAAATCAAGGATTGACTACATTCTGGTTAGTCAGGATTTGAGGGGTAAAATCAAAGACATAGGTTACCTGACTCCCCACTTATCAGACCATGCAGTAGTATGGATGGATTTAATCCTGGAGGAGAAAGAGCAATTAAGGAGGTGGACATTCGATCGTTCAATACTCCTGGATGAACTAGAAGTTAAATATCTATCCCCGGAGACAGAGTCCTTCCTCAACATAAACATTGGTTCGGCCGAGTTTTCAGTGGTCTGGGACGCTTGGAAGGCTTACCTAAGGGGTCTGGTCACCAGTAGAACGTGCCATAAGAACAGCCACTACAGAGAGGAGATAGCCCACATCGAGTGCGAGATGAAGGCAGTAGAGTTGAGCCTGAATGGGGAAGATGACTCTGTAAAACGCCAGGCACATTTGGGGAGATTGAGGACCTTGAAAGATCAATTAGAGAACACTATTCAGACGAGGATTTCTAAAAAATGGGAGACTAGTAAGCTTGCCCATTTTGAATATGGGGAGGGGGCCAGTAAACTTCTGGCATGGAAAGCCAAGACTGACAGGGTTCGTAATAACATAAAGCAAATTGACATTGAACATAATAACACTTTGGTAGTTACGGACGAAGAGATTGGAGAAGCTTTCCACACGTTCTTTCAAGATCTATATACTGAAGATAAAGCGGTAGAGAGCAGCCGTGCTAGAGATTGGCTAAGTGGAATTAAGCTCACCTCTTTAAATTCCTCCCAACGAGATAACTTCGAGCTGGATATAACTCAGCAGGAGGTCAGGAAAGCCATTTTGGCATGTAAGGGTGGTAAGGCTGTGGGGCCTGATGGGCTTCCTGTGGAATTATATAGATGCTTGGGAGGAGTAATAATTCCGACTATGACAGCACTATTTAATAAAATACTAGTGGAAGGTGTTAGATCTCCGGCCTCGTGGGGAGAAGCTACTATAACACTGATTTTGAAAGCAGGGAAATCTCCTGTGAATTGTGGGTCATATAGACCCATCTCCCTTTTAAACACCGACTATAAAGTTTTTAACTAGGAACTTGGCAGATAGGTTGGGGGTGGTGGCGGGTGGATTGTTACATTTAGATCAAAAGGGTTTTGTGAGAGGCAGGAATTTACACGATCTTACGTACGATTTTATAGGAGCTGTTGACCTTGCTTCCACCTTTGCATTACCACTTGCAGCTATGACACTAGACGCCACCAAGGCTTTTGATGGGGTTAATTGGACCCATCTTTTGGCAGTGTTAAAAAAGCTCAACTTTGGTGTTAAGTTTTGTAGAGCTATCCAGCTTATTTATAGTGATCCACCGGCAAGACTCCTAGTTAATAACAAATTGACCAACCCATTCAGGATCAGTAGGGCAACCAGATAGGGCTGCCCCCCTCTCCCCCCTCCTATTTGATATGTATATCGAGCCTTTTGCGCAGCGTCTCAGGAAGGAGATGGGGATTGCACCTTTCAAGTTTGGGGTATGGGAGAGAAAGGTAGCCCTGTATGCGGATGATATCTTGATCTTTACATCTGATCTAGAATCATCCTTTCCCCATGTCATTAGGTTGGCAAAAGATTTTGGGTTGGTGTCTGGTTATGAGATTAATGCGGAGAAAACTGACATGTCGTGGAATCTGCCGGAGTGTCGATGCCAAACAAAAGCGACATACGATATTTGGGGGTTAGGATCGTCCAAAATATAGACAAGATCTCAGAGACTAATCTGGCAAACGTCTCTAGGGAGTGCCAGACACTTATGAAATCATGGACGCATCTCCCATTGACCATTTTGGGTAAAATTAATTTGATAAAAATGGTTATATTACCAAAAATTACTTTTCTTTTTAATACTATTCCTTTGCATTTTGAAAAGCAGGCCATTGACAAGTTGCAGCAAGCAATTAATTCATTTGTATGGGCTTATAAAGCTACGAGGATAGCTTGGAAGAAGCTAAGGCGCAGGAGGGAGAAAGGGGGCCTTACACGCCCAGATCTCCAATACTACGCCTGGGCCTTTCAGCTGACGCACTCTAGAATGTTGCTGAAATCCCCAGACTTGTCAGAGAGGGGGGTTATGTTTTTGGCTATGTTAGATGGAGTAGGGTTGTCACGTGAAGGGTTTCTTTTTAAGTATGGAGATCAGAAGTTCTTTAAGAAAATTCAGCTGAAAGTCCTATTGGGCATGGCTCGCACATGGGCCAGAATTAAGCAATGTACCGGCTTAAATTACTTTTCAAGCTTGGCTCCTTTATGGGACTCTCCTGGATCTCCGGACTGTTTGAAAGATAAATTGGCAACCCCGTTAAGAACGGCAGGGCTTTTTGTGTGGGGGGATTTGGCTACTGATGGTTCACTCTTGTCTTGGGCACTACTTGACCACAAGGTAGAGGGCGGTATGTCCAGGTTTAAATATTTACAATTGCAGAGTTGGTCTCAGAATCCCAAAAAATCCATAGGTAAAGGAAACACGCTAGAGGAGCAATTGGTATCGAGACCGGCTGGGAGGAAAGAGGTGTCCTTCTTTTACTGAGCCATAGAGGAAGTCATAGATGGCGATTTTAAGCTAGCTGAAGATTGTGGGGAGTTCCTATACCTGGCGAAGATTGGGAAAACCTGTGGCAAACTTCTTTTAACACCTTGTTCACAGTCGTAAAGCCAGCTTGGTTTAGGAGAAACCACTATTACACGGCTCACAGAGCTTATTTATCTCCTTCTAGACTTTCAAAAATTGCAAAAGGTCCCCCTGTCAGCTGCAAGAAGTGTGACCTGGTGAACGCCTCAGACATACATATGTTTAAAGATTGCCCAGCTATTTCTGAATTTTGGGAGAAAGTAGGGGCAACTCTAGCTGATATTTTGGGAGCCTCGGTCCAAATTTCCCTTGCCCTGATTATCTTTGCATAGCCAGTGAAGTCACAGGTCCCGCTAGGGGGTTTTTGTTCTACGCAATCCTGTTGGCTAGACGAGAAATATGCAGAAGATGGGTAGAGGCCACACCCCCCACGCATTCAGATTGGCTGTCCTCTCTATATAGGCCCTCTAAGATTGACCTGGCCAGATTGTAAAATAGTAGAAAGAAAATATTATGGGACTGTTTGCTTAATTGGTCTCCCGTATAGTCATTTTGTGGTCTTATACACATACTTGGGGGTTTAAGTTGTTAAGTCACCACCTTTTAAACTAACTTTTGGATCACATGATTATGCCTCTGTGGAAGCTCTCTGGCTGGGCTGTGTGGACTGTGCGGGGCCTCCCAGGTCTTATTTTCCTGCTGGCCAATAGCTACAGTCAGCGGTTAAGATCACACGAGAGTGCGACCAACCTCTCCTTCGAAAAGAGAGGTCATCGACATTTTGTGGGTTTTGTCAATATACCGGTAGGCGGGCGGTATCATCTCGATTGCCTACGTCTCTCGAATTTGAGTAACGGTATTGACATCCTACTTGCTTTGTCGTCTGGGGTCGGAGGCGAATGAGGATAAAAAATAAAAAAAAACTTTAAAAAAATAAAAAAAAAAAAACAGTTTTGGCAGCTAGTGATCGCTGTAACCCTTCCTTTTTGGAACTAAAATAAGTGTGTTTAGAGTCATTTTCATGCTCGAAATCAGGCAAAATACAAGCTTCTGAGTAGGAGGAAAAGTCTATAAAAATGGCAATTTTGGTCACTGCGGGGCCTTAAAAAGTGGTTATTCAACATGGGGCGCGATACAAATCACATTTTGAATATTTCTTTGTACAGTCCTAAAAATCAATTTTCTGATGAAAACGATGACCCCAGACCCGAGGAACCTCATCCAAATTGTCAGTAATGGTGATTTTTGAATGTTTAATCTTTTGACTGTCGCATGTGAATCATTGCTTTTGGAACTAAAGAAGTGTGTTTAGAGTCATTTTCATGCTCGAAACTGGGTAAAATACAAGCTTCTGAGGAGGAGAAAAAGTCTATAAAAATGGCAATTTTTGGTCACTGGAAGGACTTAAAGTGGTTATTCAACATGAGGGCCGATACAATTGACATTTTGAATAATTTTTTGTACTTTCCTAAAAATCAATTTTCTGATTAAAAACGATGACCTTGGACCTGAGGAACCTTCTCCAAATGGTCAGTAATGGGGATTTTTGAATGTCTTCACCACCTTCAATCAAGGCTCCAATAAGTGAAGAAGAATGGGCTATATTCATCTCTACTTTATACAGGGGTGGTAGTACAAATAATAGATTGGTGATGCAGGATAGTTCTGAAGGCCATAGAGTTGATAGCTAATGCTCAGATGGCACTAATTCTGTCAGATATAATCTGTATTATTAAAGCCTCTAAGGTAGGAGGCCCTGATGATCTTCCATCAGTGATTATTAAAAAAAAAATCCAATGAAGTGGGGATCCATCCGGAGTATATTTTTTCAATGGGTAACGCTGACGGGCTACCTTCCTGAGTCTTTGAAGGGGGCTCGAGTGAAGCCCATTCATAAAAAGGGCAAAATGGACCAACCAGCTAACTACCGTCTCATTTCGCTTTTAGATATCCCGTCCAAGTTGTATGCCCAAACTTTGTTAAAGCACTTAGCTGCCCGGCCTTTGATACTGGTTTGATTCCAATGGAGCAAGGAGGTTTTAGGTTGAAGCACTCTACAATGTCTCTGTTTTACACTGTGGGGAGTCGCAAGGAAGTCAATGGAGTCTGTAGGTGGCCTTTGTTGCTGCTTTGTTGACTTCCGAGCGGCTTTCGAGAAGGTGGATAGAGATAGGCTTTGGTGCCAACTATGGCGCAAACTACAGCATTGGAAGACACCCGAGGCCTTTTTGGGCCTCGTGATGTAGCTTGATAGTGGTTATTGGGGTCAGATTGATCTTGATGGGATTTGGGAATCGGACTAGGAAAATTCCAGTGGAGAACGGCTTGCTGCAGGTGTGCGTTTTAGCACCCCTGCTATTCAGTCTGTTTATCACAGACCTTCCCCAGATGCTGTGTGCTACTCAGTTTTTAACCAAAGGTTGGAGGTAGGCACATTAGTTGCCTCATGTATGCAGACGATCTGGTGGTGATAGATCTTACACCTATTGGGCTGCAAAGGAAACTAAATGCCCTAAATGCTTACTGCCTTGAAAAATAAGCTAACAATAAATGTTGACAAGACAAAACCAATGTTTTTTGCTAGGAAGAAAAGGACATTTTTGTGGTTCCTTGGTAATATAAGATTAGAGCAAGTTAGAGAGTATAACTACCTAGGTCTAACCTTTTCAGATGATTCGAGGTGGAATAAACAAATGGCTATTCAGAGGCTTGCCCTGTCTGAGGTAGTGAACGGGGTGAAAAGGTTTTACCGTAAACTTGGCAGTCACACCCTAGAGCCGCTAATCAAAGTTATTTATGGTAGCCTAATTCCGCAGGCCTTATATAGAGCAGAGTTGTTGGCTTTGGACAGGCGAGTCATATGGGAAGGGCTAGAAGGTAAATCCTTAAAATTGCTTCTTGAGCTCCCTAAAAATGCTATGATCCAAGCTGTAAGGAGGGAGTTGAGAGCTGTAGCCTGGAGTGGGACGGCTGATGCCAGAGCCTTGCACCTTTGTGTGTTTCTTCAAGATGCAAATCGAACCGGAGATAAGCTTCTCTGGGATAAGAAAAACGGTGACAATAATGCGAACAGCTTTTGAATGTTCCAGAGAGATGTATAGAAGGAGGGGAAGTGGTTTCGGTTAACCAGATATAAACCAGATAAAGAGTTCTCTCAGGCAAAGTGCCATAGAAACTAGTTGGATAGTGGATTTGCATCATCTTAAAATTAAGAGCTCAGCCATTGCTTTCGGAGTTTCACAGGAGAGCACAGACTTCTTCCTATACCTATATAATATTCCAGATAAGCGCTTGCGGAATGAAGTCTTGCGCTTGAGGGTGGGAATTGACCCCTGGTGGCATATTAAAGGATTAAAAACAGAGGTTAAGAACAATAACCAGTGCCCCAGTCAGACAGGAAGGAAATATTCAGTGAGACATTTATTGCTGGATTGTGTATTCTTTATTGAGGCAAGGAAAAAGATTCTTCTGCCTGTGTATAAAAATATGGGATTCAAACTAGGGATGCAGGGCTAGACCTGATCTATAGTCTTAGATTCCGAGATGTAGCTATCGCCGTTGGTCAATATTTGTGTAAAATCATAAAGTCTCAACTGGCATGGTCTTCCCCATAGGGTTTAAGATCTAGGTCTGTAAATTACACTCAGCAAGGTGATGTTAAGTAGATTAGTGGATCCCCAAATAGGAAGGTTGTGAAAAGCTGCTATGCATATTGCACTTTAGAATCCTGATTGGGGAAAATGTATGGTTTGATATTGGTTAAACGCACATTGCACTTTAAACGCCATTGGAGCGGACTGAATTGTTCTTATATTGGTAATTTTTCTATTATTTTTAGTGAAATGTTTTAAATGTATGTGAGACTTGGACTGTAGATTGTATTGGGTCAGGGTAGGGAAACTTTTAATGTTTATATAGTTGAAATTGCATAATCTACAAGTAGTCGTGTAGAAGGATACAAACATGCACTGTTGTTTTAGATTACTAAAACTGTCTTTTATGCTTTTTTCATTTTATGAATTAGAAATGTGTGTAATATTTTTATAAGAATATATTTCTCGGAAATAAAGTACTTCTGACTTGACTGTGCCGCATCGATCGGGCCGTTGCCCATGTGCCGTGTTGTTAAGATTGGCGACCCCGTATGTCAGGAGGGGTCACTGAGTGCTCAAACTGTGCTGCATCGATCAGGCCGTCGCCCGTGTGCGGGAAGTTGCTGTGACCCCGTGTGCCAGGAAGGGTCGTGGAGGAGGCCAACCAGAGGCCAGAGTGACCGGGCAGAGAGGTTTGTTAGAGTGACCCGGTATGCCAGGAGGGGGCACTCAAAGAGCTGAGGCCAGAAGTCCGGGTCGTTGCCCGTGACCCAAAGTACTGCTACAACCAAGACGAGGGAGGCTTTGTATCAGAGGAGGCCCAAGGACAGAGGAGAAGCAGTCGGAGCCCAGTCGGAACAAGGAAACTGCCCCCATCCACAAGCGTGGAAGAACAAGACTTAGTGCATGTGGCTGGAGCAGGAAAAACTCTGATCGCCAGGATGGTGTAAGCCCGGCTCAGGAGAGAGAGCTGGCGCCTGCTAGGAGCTGCGAGTGGGAACGCTTGCAGCCCAACTTTGCCGATCCGGGCCAGGCCCGCACTGCACCGCTGCCAGGGTTCATACAGCCGGAGCGGGTATGCTGAGAACTGGGCCTACCAGCCCTAAGGTATATAACGCTTTGTTTTTGCAACCCTACTTGAACTCTAAATGACTACACCTTATTGACTTTGTCCAAGAGGGGGAAACCCAGTGAACAGAGGCTAGTAGTTTACATTCCCTATTCCCTGGAAGCTGCAGCACGCGAGTGGGGAATAACAACACTCCCATTACATGGGAACTTGGTTACCTGGGGGAGTGGGGGGCTGACAATTACTAGGGTGCCTACCTCAAGTAGGACTGTGTTACTGCTTACTGAATGTCGTTTACCTTTGCATGTGTGGAATTAGAATTAAAATACTTATTTTATACAAAATAAGGATTTGACTGGACATTAATTTATTGTGGGCGCTGCATGCACGTTGAGTTATGAATCATGTTCACTCAGCTGTATCGACACTTCCCTCCAAAGGAGCCATGACGAACAAGTTACTTACCTTCGGTAACGATCTATCTGTAAGAGACAGATTAGTTATAGATTCCTTACCTTGTGAATTACCCCCAGGCGTCAGACTGGATCCGGAGAATTTTTCGTCAGCAGTACCCCTGCGTGTCGAAAGGTGGCGTCGGTCGATTCCGCGTTCGTCGTTGGCGTCGTGGTCGCCGGGATGACGTCGCGGTAGCTACTTAGACGACGCCCTCGCGCGCGGACGTCAGTTCTTTTACACGACATTCCACGACAGAAGCGCAGAGCCATGCACGACACTGACCACTGGTGCACAAAACTAGGGCCCTGAAAGGGATTCCCTGACCCTAGAAGTCAGTTCCCAGAACGGGGAGGATGGGTGGGGCGGTAAGGAATCTATAACTAATCTATGTCTCTTACAGATATATCGTTACCGAAGGTAAGAAACTTGTTCATCTGAAAGAGACAATTAGTTATAGATTCCTTACCTTGTGAATAGATACCCCAGCAATACCAAACCCCAGGGGTGGGTCTGCGAACCAAGTTCACACCAGAAAGAAGCCGTCTCTCGGGACTTGGCTGTCCAGGCAGTAGTGTTTTGTGAACGTGTGCAGAGATGCCCATGTAGCTGCCTGACAGATGTCATTGAGGGGGACTCCCCGTCCCAAAGCAGTGGTAGCTGCAGTCGCCCTGGTGGAATGGGCGCGCAATCCCACTGGAGGCTCCTTCTTTGCCAAAGAGTAGCAAGCTTTGATGCACAAAACGACCCACTTAGAGATGGTCCGTTTGTGCACGGCCTGCCCTTTTTTAGCGCCCACGTAGCCAGCAAAGAGCTGGTCATCCACCCGGAATTGCTTGGTGTGATCCAAATAAAATGAAAGCGCATGTTTTGGATCCAGACGGTGGAGCCTCTCTTCCTCCTTAGAAAGATGCGGAGGCGGAAAGAAGGTGGGCAAAGTGATGGTTTGACCAATGTGGAAAGAAGTAACCACCTTGGGTAGAAAGGAAGGTCTGGTTCTGAGGACGACCTTGTCCGGATGAACAGCCAGAAAGGGAGGCTTTGAAGAAAGAGCTTGGAGCTCACTCACCCTGCGAGCAGAGGTGATGGCAACCAAAAAGGCAGTCTTTAAAGTAAGAAGTCTGACAGGACAGTTATGAAGCGGCTCAAAGGGAGCGCACATAAGGTAAGTAAGAACCAAGTTCAAGTCCCACTGAGGCATTACGAAGGGAACAGGAGGAAAAAGAGGAGTAATGACCTTAAGGAAGTGATTTACAACAGGGGACCTAAAAAGAGAAGGCTGATCAGGAAGCCTAAGAAAGGCTGAAATGGTTGAGAGGTAGCCCTTCAGAGTGCCCAGAGCAGAGCCCTGCTGGCCCAAAGACAGGAGGAACAAGAGAACCTCAGAAAGGGGGGCAGAAAGGGGATCCACAGCCTTTGCTGCGCACCATGCCACAAATTTGTTCCATCCGCAGGCGTATACCCTCGTAGTGGAGGGCTGCCTGGCCGCCAAGATAACATCACAGACTTCGGGAGGAAGGTCAAAGGCTGTCAACTGTCGCCGCTCAATCTCCACGCAAGGAGGTGGAGACTGGACAGGTTTGAGTGGAGGACCGTCACCCGCTGCTGCGACAGAAGATCCTCCCGAAGAGGCAGTCGGATCGGAGGATCGATGGCCATGTTTAACAGCTCAGGATACCAGACTCTTCGTGCCCAATCCGGAGCCACAAGGATGACTTGGGCCCGGTCGCGCTTGATCTTCTGCAGCACTCTGGGCAGAAGTGGTATAGGCGGAAAGGCGTATAAAAGACCGCAACTCCACTCGCGATGAAAAGCGTTGCCTAGCGAGTGCAGCCTTCGAAATTCCAACGCGCAGAATTGCTGACATTGCGCGTTTTCTTCGGTGGCGAATAGATCTAACCAAGGCCTCCCCACTGCTGAAAGAGACCTTGCACTACCTCCGAGTGAAGACGCCGTTCGTGATCCATCATGCACCTGCGGCTTAGTTCGTCTGCCCTGGCGTTCAGCAAACCTGCCAGGTGTTGAACCACCAGGGATATGCCCTGATGTTCCAGCCATGTCCAGAGACGTAGAGTCTCTTGACATAGGGTCCATGACCCCACCCCGCCTTGTTCGTTGCAGTACCACATGGCGGTGTTGTTGTCCGTGAACACCTGCACCACTCTTACCCGGACAGAGGGAAGAAATGCTTACAGTGCAAGACGGATCGCCCAAAGCTCCAGAAGGTTGATGTGGAGCCCAGACTCCGCCGGAGACCAGAGACCTCTGATCTCCGCCTCTCCCATGTGGCCACCCCACCCTAGAAGTGATGCATCCGTCACCACTGCGTACTCCGGTTGGAGAAGGAAGAGGGATCTGCTGTTGACCCAATTCCAGTCCATTAGCCACCATTACAATTGACGTGCAGTGCCCTCCGAGATCTGAACGCAATCGGACAGATTCCCTTGATGCTGTGCCCACTGGAACTTCAGGTCCCACTGCAGAGCCTGCATATGCCACCTGGCATGATCCACCAGCAGGATGCAGGAGGCCATGAGGCCCAGCAGCCGCAGGGTCATTCTGACCGAAACCCGGGATAGAGGCTGAAAGATCGGAATCAGAGCCCAAATATCCCGGACTCGCTGCTCGGGAGTATAAGCCCGAAGCTGCGTTGTGTCCAGAACCGCTCCGATGAAAAGGAGCTTCTGAGAGGGAATCAGGTGTGATTTCGACACGTTTATGGTGAACCCCAGCGAGTGCAGGAGGTCCGCCGTAGTCTGGAGGTGGGAGACGACTGCCTGGGGCGAGCCCACCTTCAACAGCCAGTCGTCGAGATAGGGGAAGACTGGAACCCCAGATCTGCGCAAATGAGCTGCGACCACTGCCATCACTTTCGTTAACACCCGAGGGGCGCTGGTAAGGCTAAAGGGGAGCACGGTAAACTGAAAGTGCTCGTGGCCTACCATGAACCGCAGGTAACGCCGGTGGGCCGGCAGGACGGGGATGGGAAAGTAAGCGTCCTGCAAGTCCAAAGCTACCATCCAGTCTCCAGGGTCGAGGGCAGACAGGACCTGAGCTAGCGTCAACATTTTGAACTTCTCCTTCCGGAGGAAGCGGTTGACGTTCCTGAGATCCAAGATAGGACGCAGGACTTGTTCTTCTTGGGCACCAGAAAGTAGTGGGAATAGCAACCACGACCTACTTCTGGGGCAGGAACTCGCTCGATGGCTCCCTTGGCCAAGAGAGCCGAAACTTCCTGTTGGAGAAGGGCCACGTGATCCTCCGACATGCGATGGTGCAGAGGTGGCATGGATGGAGGGGTAGTCTCAAAGGGGAGGGAGTAGCCCCTTCGGACTATTTGCTAAACCCACCTGTCTGACGTGATGGTGCGCCAGTGGGGGAGGTGATGGCGAATCCTGCGCCCAGTGGCGATTGGTGGCCCTGAAAGGTCGTACTAGGAGGGTTTCGAGTCTGCGGCAGAGGTGGACTGGCCCGCTCGCTGGCCCCCAGACCCACGGCGGTGGGTCCCACGTCCCCGGCCTCACAGGGTCTGAACAGCTTGCGCCGGCCTATGGCTCTGGGCCAAACGTGGTGGGGCACCCCTCTGTAGCCACAAAAGGGGCGAAAAGCAGACTCCGCAGGGCGGGTGGTGGTGGAGAGGCCCAAGGACTTGGCCGTAGCCCGAGAGTCCTTGAAGCGCTCTAGCGCGTTGTCCGCTTTGTCGCCGAACAGGCGACAGCCATCAAAGGGCATGTCCATAAGGGTAGCTTGGACATCCCCGGAAAAACCAGTCGACCGCAGCCAGGCGTAGCATCGAAGGGCTACCGATGTTGAAATCGTCCTGCCTAGCGAGTCGGCGGTATCCAGTCCACATCTTATGGTGAACTTGGCTGCGTCTCTCCCCCCGGCGACTGCATGGGAGAGCACGGCCAGGGCCTCCTCCGGGCACTGTGGCAGCACCTGTGCCACCGTATTCCACATAGAATGGGTGTAATAGCCCAAACAACATGCAGTGTTCACCGACCGCAGTCCCAAGCTGGAGGAAGAAAACATCTTCTTCCCAAGATTGTCCAGCTTCTTGGATTCCCTATCAGGTGGTGCGTTAGGGAATGCGCCTTTGGATGTAGAGGCTTGGACCACCAAGCTCTCAGGGGTGGGGTGTTGGGAGAGGAAAGTGGGGTCGCCCGGGGCCGGGCGGTGGCGTCGGGCAATCATCCTATCCACAGGAGCCCCTGTGTTGGGCCTGGACCAGGTGCCCAAAAGGATGTCAGTGAGCGCCTCATTATACGGCAGCAGGGGCTCCGAAGAGCTCACTGCCGGTTGAAGCACCACTGTCAGGAGGTTAGTCCTGACCGCCACCGTAGGTAGCTCGAGGTTGAGAGCCTCGCCCGCCCTACCCAACACCACTGCTTAAGAAGCTCCCTCCTCCGTAGCCATGGTAGGAGGAGACAACATGCCAAGGTCTGGGGAGGTGTCCAGACCACTGGCATCCCCCCCCCGCCCAACTCCTCTGTCCAGTCCGGATCATATTCCAAATGGTCAGTTAAAGGGCCTACAGACCCCTCCCAGTACTCTTCACCCTCCTCTGGTTGCCAATCTGGCCTAAAAGAACCAGGGTGGAACAGGGGTACAAAAGTACCCATCGGCGCCGGATCCGGCGTCGGTCCGACTCCGTGCCCACGTCGGGATGGAGGCCGGGACCGACACCGGCTGGGGACACAACCGGCGTCGGCTGCCGGTGTGGTGCCGGTTGAATCGACGCCGGTGGAGGTGTTATGAGGTCGACCGGCGCCGATCAGGATTCAGGCCCAGATACAAGGGGACCCTGCAGTGCCGGGGCCGAAGCCGCCGGCATCGAAGGCCCAGGGCCCCCAGCCGAGTCTGCGGGGCCCGAGGGCACGCTAGCGGAGTCGGGCTGCCCAAAGATGGCATGCATCGCTTCGTAGAAAGTTCGAAGCTGGGCAGGGGTCGCTCCGGGTCCCGGAAAGGGAGGGAAACTCGGAGCCGACCATTCGGGCGCGCCACGCGGAGCCGCGGGAGGGGCACCACCCACATCCCTCATCGCGTCGGTCGACGGACGGGGAGAAGTCGAAGAGCGACGATGCTGCTTCGACTTCTTCTTGTGCTTCAACTTACCGGAGGAGTGCGAAGACGAGTGGTGGTGGTGGTGGCTCCGCCACCGGGACCTCGAACGGCACGGAGCCGACTGTCGGGCATCGAGAAGCTTTCGGGACCGCTCCCGCAAAGACTTAGAATTCATGGTCCGGCAGTCGGAACACGACTTGGGATCGTGGTTGCATTCCAGGCACCACAGGCACACGCGGTGCGGATCCGTCACTGACATCAGTTTTCGGCAGGAACCGCAAGCCTTGAAACCGGGCATCCCCGACGTGCACCAGGAGGAGAAAACTCAAAAACGGCGTCGACAAAAAGTCAGTCAAAAAGTGACTGGAGGTACCGCTCTCTCCGGATCTGCGCTGGCTGGCGCGGAAAAAGAAAGAACTGACAAATATTATGAACTACCTACCAACCTAATCTAAGAACAACATTTATTCAAGTAGGAAATTAACTGCTGTGTAATTTATAAGACTTTTTACATTAGACAGATGCGAAATATTTGAAGATACTATATGACTGATGCCCAGAGGACATTCGGTTTAAATTTAACCAGTAGCAGCAGTGGGTAACTAGTATTTTAGGTGTTTCACCTGTTACGCTGGTCCAGAAGCTCAATTACTTTATATAGTATACATATAAAATAAGTTGTTCACCTGTAACTATAACTCCCTTTGAGATTCATGTGCTTTAATCATTTCCCCGTTGCCAGGCTGTGAATCCCAGATATACTAAGATACTGGTGAATAATGTTTATTTAATAACCGCCCAAACTCCAGCCAATGAGGTGATTGTGCTGTGCACCCCACTCTTCCTAGATGCGACTATAGCCAAGAATGCACAGCAAAAGAATTAATTGAGAGTTTAACAAGGAGAGTCTCTGAACAGAGGAGGACGAAGGATCACTGGAGAACCTGCACTTACTTCTTCTCCAGCACTGTATCATTCATATGCTTAAATCAGAGCAGGCAATCATTATATTGAAAGTGGAAAATAGGCTCACTTCAATTGAAACAGGTTGTGCAGAATTGGTGGACCCACTGAAGAACCTGCAGCTTGATGGCAATCCAGATAGTGTCATGAGAACGTGTGCCGGTTCTTCCAGCTCGGGTCACTGCTTGAGTGGCACACCAGCATACCAAGCCGCTATAAATGATACTTTTTGCAAAGTGAGTAGTCACTTTATCCCGTAGGGCACAATTCTCACACAAAAACAGGTGATTTTGATTCAGGTCCACCTAGCCATGCCCTCTTTTTTCAGTAAAGGGTGACTTTTTCCTAGGTATTTGGAGGAGACAAAGAGCTGACCTGATGCCCCAAGTCTTTGGTCCTTTCAATGTAGAATTTTAACCACCTGTGAGGATATATTGCTGTGACTTTTCTGTCATGGAAAGTGAACTGGGAAAAAAAGACCAGGACCCCACCTTTTCATCGAAATAAAAATCAGAAGGCACCGTACGCATAACGTTTGCGTCTGGTGATAAAAAGTTACCATCTTTGACAAACCCTTTAAACTGGGGAAAACCTCTTTGCAAAAGAATAAAATGCAAAAATGCACCACTTACTCCTCAATGTTTTCTGAACCTCTACCTGAAAACTGGTCTTTTGATGACTTGGTCAAAAGGATTTCTATGTACTTTTTCTCCAATCCCTTCCCAAGAGATTGGCAAGTTCTGACTCAGCAACTGCAAGAGGACTACGATTGTTCCAGACTGGCCACACTGGTGTTGGTAGCTGAACATTTTCCATATGTAAATTTCCACACAAGAGATACAACCAGAAATTCAGGCGGAACTTTCCATCCCAGTCTACAATTATGAACTTATTTCCTTGGCTCTTGAGGACTTACAATATGAACACAAACTTGCATACGAGTACATGGCTATCTCAAAGAAGGCTAAACATGGAACCTTCAAGTGGCATTTGTTTAGCAACCTCAAAACATTCTATTGCAGGATGGATAGTGGCTTGCATTACCACATGCTACCAGCTAGCAGACAGCCCCATACCAAGTAAACACAGCACACTCAAATAAAGCTAAGAGAGATACAACTGCATGGCTCAGAACGCTTCAATCACTGATATCTGCAAAGCAGCAACATGGAAATCAGTACATACATTTACTAGACAATATTGCCCAGACTCAGACCTCAAGCTGATGTGAGGCTAGGTCAGGGAACACTTCAAAACCTTTTAAAGTTATTTGTCCCTATACAACTAAATGCACCCCTTGATTCATTTACCTGCCCTACTGCTCAAATGTTTGTATAAGTTCAGTTAGTTTGCTACTGTATTTGAGCAATTAGGAATACCAATTAAGATCTCATGACACAAGAGAAAAGGTCATTTCTTGTAGTCCTAGTTCAAAATCGCAGAAATCTTTATTTAAGTCAAACAACCCGCCAACCTCTCCATTTGAGTACCAGTGGGCATTGAAAACTACTTCTAACAGTTTTTTTTTTTTAAAACTGGTGCCGTGAGGCACCTGCCAGAACAATGCATTACGAATAGGGATAGCTCCCTGAATCTTAAAGAGATAGAACACCTATTTCTTGCAATGTAGGCTAATCAGGCTGCATTGTTTCCTTCCTATCATACACTTCCAAATCATTTACAACTAAGATGCTGCAATGCAGACTTGAAATTTCTTATTTACAATTCTAGAGACTATACTTAGGAAACATTTGTATCTTGGATAAGCCCCTAAAGGGTGCTGCTCATCATAGGGACAATAGTGCCCTGTGTTTATATTCAATGGACAATACATGTATGGAAAAGCGCTCTGGGTCCACGCACGCAGCACAGAATTGTTCAAGCGTTTAGAACTATCCATGATGATCCTACAATGCAGGACTTATGTTGCAATTTCGAAAGCTATTGCTCTTTGCTGGCAAGCGGTATGGGGGTTTGTACACCAATTCCAAGGTATGACTGATTTATCTACTATTATAAGCATACATTGATTGCACATGGTATACCTCTATTCAGAGGCAAAAACCAAGTCTGGGATAAGGTGGAGGGAGGAGGCATCAGCACAAGGAAGACAGGAACGTTTGGTACTGTGAGGGAGATTGGGAGATGCAGAGATATGCCTGGAGCAAAGAAAAAAAAACTGCTTACCTGTAATCTTGGTTCTCCTTCAGTGGAATTTCCACTGAAATCAAAAGGACTAAACCATTTCATACACGAGTGGCATCCCAGAGAACTTTAAAAAAATAAAATAAAATAAATATACATATATATATATATAAGCATTTGCCACTGCGTAGTTATAGTTAGGTCAGAGATTCCATAGGAAAAGTGCATTTTGTTTGGTGAATAACTTTGGCACCATCTGATGAATCTGCACAAATACTTCCAAAAAGATGAATCCACCTAGGTTTCTTAATGAAAGTTTTGCGCTTATACGTCAAGCAAGGGCCAAGAACAAAGGGGAGGGAGCTCTGAAAAGGGCGATTTACCATTTTAATTTTGGTAGCAAACTTTGATCTCCGATACAGACAAAAATGGCTGAAGGGAATTAAACCAACTTTGTCAACAAGTTAGAACTTTACTTCCAAAGAGTGCTTTTTGTGATTTTGTATTAAATCCTTTTAACAGGTTGAGAAACTAGCATTTAAGGAGGGACTCGCGTTATGCATGAAGGAGTTAAAACGTTAGGTACATCTGGACCGTGCGTGTCCAGATATGCTTAGATTTGCCACTTTAAAGGGGAATAGCCAATCCGGACTGACTGGCCACAATGAACAATACGGTGCGGTTGCCACTACAGGATTCTGGGAAATTATACTGACTGAAATGCATTATAGTGAAAGCCAGGTTTTGAGGGTCTCATAAAAGAGCACATATAAATGGTGTAAACATGTTCCACACAAAATAAATTGTTTGCTGGTGTACGCATTTTAGGAATTCCGACGAGTTCGTTGGCGATTTTACCCTGTGAAAAATGCTGACCTTCGACTGGGACTCGATTAACCATGTTTTAAAGAAAACTATTTTCTCTCATGTGTTTCTTGTTGACGTTATAAAAAGGTGCTCCAGAAGCTAAAATGAGAGCAAATCTATAAGTTCTCACTATTGTCCTCAGTCGTGTGAGACAAAAGCTTGATAGTCGGAGCAAAACATGCACTTCAACAGCAGCAGCCTGTCAATTGATACCCCAGTGTTCTACAGCAGCTTGTCAACGTGTTCTAATGTGTAACTAGAGCACTAACATTGTGCATTTATGACAAAGGTGTGGCACATCTGAACAGTGACCTGATGGAATTAAAGCAGTATAAAACAATGTATTTCCTACAGAGGAGACTGCAGTAAAGGAACAAAATTAGGGGTTTCTTTTTATCATAGGAATTATGGTTACTGCTCTAAAAATGTAAAGTGAGGACACATTGTGATTTTGAAGATATCCTCCTAATCCATTTCAGTAAAACATTCTGGCATACAGAGTGAAATATGTACTTCGAACACCAGTAACAGTCGGTCAGTTAACTCCTTGGTAATCAACTGCATCGTCATCAGAGAGTTCTATATTCAAGACGAAAGTGAGGCCTTCCTGAAAGCCGTTTTGTTGGAACAGAAGCTGCTGAATTTAAAGCCTATCCTGAGGAGCAGGTTGAAGTAAATGAGCATTGAGATGTTAATGTAGGCATGACACCATCAAGTTAAATATTCAAGGAGGCTATTTGTTTTTAGTAATTTAAGGCATATTGGATTTTTAAAGGGGCTAAAAATAGTTAAGGAGATGTCTGTATAAGCACTACCCATTTCCTCACTTGCTTAACACCTACCTAATTTTTGAACAGTAACATTTTGGTAGACAAAAAATATATATTTCACAGGGAAAAAAAATCAAAATGTAGAGTGACGTTATAGTTGGGTGCCAAGACCACTACTGTGATTTAAGAAACAGACATTCGCTGAGAAATCAATGCTTAAAGTGACATAGTTAGGTGTTGGGATGCTACACGAGCCAACATTAGAAGAACCTAAACCCACTGAAATACTTCAATTAAACTTTAGTGAACTAACTACAACGTGCGCCCCCATCACAGATGTTAACAACCCAGTCATAGCCGTGAGCCAGACCTGCATCCAATCCACATCAGGACTTACAGTCAATGCCTAGGCTTCGACAAGGGCCTGCACACAACCCTTTGCAAGCTTCAATTTCAGACATGGGTAGGACATGTTTGACACAGGGCTTAGCCTCTGACCAGGGTCTGCAGCCACCCCCCTCCACAAGCGGACAACCCATATTGCTCACAGACTTTGGGCAAACACAGATAAAGTTGTCTGCAAGGCCTGGAGTCACACTAGACCCTGTATCCAACATACAATAAGGGTTTGCCAGTGGGCTTGTTCTGTGTCCAGAGCCTACACCCAACCCTCTGCATGTGCCCAACCCCTGATGTACCTAGCCTTTTGTGATAAACACAAAGCTTTGGTCGCATGGCCTCACCTGTGGCCATCCCCCCGCCTTCTCCACCATGATCATCTAACACTCTACTTGCTCACGCTTCAGCCATTCAAAGAAAGGTTGACCAATAGGTCTATTGTTCAAAGATGTTCAGCAACCAGCTCACCCCAAGACACCCATGCTTTGGGCGAATACAAGACAATGACATCCATCAAAAGGTGCTGTGACAGGCTAGCTTTAACTGCATTTTATCTGCAGAAATATAATTAGGCAGCAATACAATTGTGATGCTAAACCACATTGCAGCATTTAGTGTATAAAATAAACCCTATGTTTGAAAAAATAACCGAAAAACTTGCTGTTACTGCAGAGAACGAGGTAAAGATGTCCGTTAGGTCAAAAGTTCATTAGGTGTACACAACTATTCACTATTTTAAGAAACAGCTTCCATTATCCAGCTTACACTGTAGTGGCAGTTTGCCTCACAGCCTCAGTTCTTTTTTGATTGGGAGAGTATGAGATTCAGAGGGGGGGGTCTGGACACACACACACACTCCCACACTCCCACCCACCCACCCACCCATTTACATTGACAGCCAGGGTAGAAAGGAGGGTTGTTCAGGACTTCAGTGAGAATGCCTATAAAGCAGTAAGTGAATTATAACTCAATTACATTTCCTTGTGCATCGTAGGATTGTCACTGAAAGTCATGACTAGAGTAGCAAGCATATACCCACTCTGTGGCAGACAATGCACGACATACGTAGATAGAGATAGATAGAGAGATAGATAATAGATAGATACATACACACACACACACACACACACACACACACAGACAAACGTATGGTATACAAAAAGCTAAAGAAAATCTTCAGGGAAGGAAAATAAAATAAATTTCTTAAAGTTGCTTATTCCCCAAAAGTATATTTTCTAGAATCTTCATCAAGACAGTAATGTCTAGTGCATGTATGGGAGGATTTCCATGTTGCTGCGTTGCATATATCTTAAAGTGGAACATTCTTGACCCAAACAGTAGATGCAGTTTTACCTCTAGTGGAATGTGCTTCTGGCCCATCAGATAAATGCTTATTTGCTAGCTGGTAGCAGCATGTAAAATGGAATAAAATCCAAAGGGCTATGGTTGTTTAGATGAAGCCAACCCCGATCAAATTGGATCGCAATTAACAAATAGATGCATAGTCTTCCTGATCGATTTAATTTTTTCGAAATACAATTTTAGAACTCTTTCCAATTCTAAAGTGTGAAGTGATGTCTCAACTGATGAAGTAGGATAGAGAAAAAAAAAGGGGGAGAAATGGATTGATACTAGGAGTAGTACTGGTCTTGAAGAAGAACTTGGTTGTAGAGCTTCCATGATGATCAAGACTGTTGTCCGAGGGATGTCTATCAATGTTCGGTTTCGCACCCCTTGGATGATTACATCTTGGAATGTTAAAACATGAACCATGCGATGAATCCAGAGACGTTGGAGAGTATGATGAGTCTGTATCGTAAAAGATGGATTTGTAGATGTAGGAGTTCTTTCCATTTTATGTGTCAGCAAACTGTGGAGGAGCTGGTACTTATGTGTGGAGTTAACAACACCATTGGATCATGTAGAGATTAAGGTGTCTGAGGAACCTCAGATTTATTAAGAGGTGATAATGTCATAGGTTCAAGAGGAACCTGGAAAGGATCTTCCGCTGGAATGATCAGTCTTGGTCTCTTTGGTGCAACAGGTTAATCTACATCTCTGAAGATATAGAGTGAACTGACAACTAATTTTTCTGGCCTTTTCTGTGATTATTGTCAAAGTGCTGCTGAGGAAATAAACCAGTTCATGGATAAAAGCTTAGAAATATAATGTAGGCATTTCCCTAGAATTTTAGTAGTGTTTGTTTACTGAGCAAACACTTTTCTAACTCTTATATTTCACTGAACGTGTAACTGCATGTCCCTAGCCTGCCTCAAAGATTAACAGACCGGAGGAGCAGTATGGCTCATATCTGTGCCAAACACCCACTGCCTGTCCTGACTTTTCAGTCAAATGCATCTGCATTTATAATGCACCAACTACGAGCAGGCGGTGTGCAGCTGGGGGAAAAAAAAAAACACACACACAGACTAGCCTCACAGACAGGGAGCATAGGCAATAAAATGCCAGAATTATCATCCAAAAAGGCTGGCAGAGATGTGAATGATCCATCACATTCCAGCAGCACTTAGAAAAGTCATGGATGGCTTGGTAAGAGTCGGGCATAATAGATTTCCTGCTAGAAAGGTAGACAGAGCTATTTCAGATTCGGTCTCATTTCTGCACAGGGACTATGAAAGATTAGTATAACTGGGATAAAAGTAACCTCTAAAGTGCCTTCCAAAATCGGATTGATTCAACAGCAGCATTAGTGCTTGCCGAATGGAAATGTAGAATGCCGTAATTGGAACAAACTGAAAAACGTTTTAGGGCTTTTATGTCTCTATCACAAACAAACAAAACAAAAATTAACAATGCCAAATTCCCATAAAATTTCTCAAATGGAGCAATGTCATTCCCCATCTATTAACAGTTACATATATTTAAAAAAAAAACTTTTACAGTTAATAGTTTAAAAAGACATTTTGTTGAAATGTAATTTCATAAATTATGAAACATTATAATCCAGAAATTACCTGCTTCTAGGACGTGACCTGGATCGGGATCTTGATCTAAAGAATATATATATTGTTTTTTAGACATTAGGTATCATTAGAAATGAATGCATGAAACAAATTTGCTTTCTGAGGAACACTTCTACAGTAAACAATGGACATGCATCATGAATCATCAGTGCCAATGTCCCTTGATGTCTTTTACCTCTCCAAAAAGTCCTTGCTTTTAACCAACAACATTACATTCCAGGACTGCTCGTTTTGCTCCGAAATTTGTATTGGAGGGCTCATAACTCCCAACACGTACAGTGCTGGTGGCTGAAGAGCCAGGACTCACTGAGTGGATCCTAAAACAGTCACCACATCACTGTTTTAATGGTTATGCTAAAATTAACTGCAGTGACCTATGGATAAATGTGGATCACATTGACTGAAGTGGAAGAGAAGTACTTGCATTAGATTTGTCATTCAGTTCAGAGAGACGTTTTAATTTGTTTATACAATGGAAGACACTTTCCAGTTCATAAAAAAAATAGAATTAGGACGGCACATTGAAGTCCTCAGCACTATCCGCGTCATGCCAAGGACATCAAAGGGTCGGCCTCAGAACTGAAAAGCAAAAATGTTACTTGCCTTGTAAGCATCTTTTCATGGCATGTAATGCTGTAGATTCACATGCTGTTCATACTCCATCCGTCTAGCGTTGGGCTTGGGAGTGTGCAAGTTGTTTTGCTTTGAAGAAGTCTCGAGTCATGAGGTCCAGTGACCCCCTATTGCTGGTAATGCGCATGGGCATCGACTCTATTGTTAGATGGTTTTCTGTATGGCAGGTGAGGTTGAAAGTGAAGCGTGGTGAGCACGGAAATGGAGAATAGTGATAGAGCGAGAAGACCAAGCAGAAGTAAAAGAAGAAGCATCTGCAAAATGGAAAGGCTTCCGGGAGGATGCTGGGCACATGTGAATCTACAGCATTACATGCCATGAACAGATGCTTGCTTACAAGGTAAGTAACATTTTCAGTTTGAGGCATGTGTGTCTGTAGATACACATGCTGTGCGTAGACTATTAAGCAGGACTCCCCTGTTCGGTGCCAAGCCTGAGGATGTTGCAGAGGTCTGGAAAAATGTACATAGTACATCCTGGCCAACATTCGCTTGTTGGTGAGCCAATACAGCCACACAATAGTGTTTTGTGAAGTTGTGTGGTGTAGACCAGGAAGCTGCTATACATATATCAGCCATGGGAATGTTTCCTAGGAATACAATAGAGGCCCCTCTTTGATATGTACAGTGGGCTCTGAGGGGATAGACAAAGGTCTTGACTTTTGCATAACACGTTTGGCTACATTTTACTATCCACTTGGCTATGTCAGATTTGGAATGAGCCAGCCCCTTGTACAGGATTGAGTAGGCAACAAAAAGTTGTTGAGTCTTGTGAAAAGTTATTCTATCTACATAGTACATTAGGGCTCTCTTGACATCCAGAGTATGTAGAGCCCGTTATGCAACTAAATTAGGTTAGGAAAAAAACTAGCTGCTCTATGGATTGGTTAAGGTGGAAGGGCAAGACCACCTTAGGAAGAAACTTAGGATTGGTACGCAGGACAACCCTATCCCTGTGCAATCAAAAGAAAGGTTGTTGCAGCGTTAAAGCTGGGAGCTCACTAGCACGTCCGGGAGAGCCTATTGCAACAAGAAGAATTCCAGGAGAGGAACTGAAGGGGGCACGGATGTAGGGACTTAAAGGGAGGACGTATAAGTGTAGTGGAAACAATGCTAAGATTCCACACAGGGGCTGGGATGGCCAGAGGTGGAATGACTCTTTTCAAATCCTCCATTAAAGCTTTGATGACAGGCATCTTAAAGAGGGATATGTTTTCTCTATTTTGAAGATAGGAAGCCACTGCGGCTAAGTGGATCCGGATGGAAGTGGATACTAGCCCACAGGTTTGTAAATGTAGGAGGTAGCAGCTGATGTCCTGGACCCTGGCTCTTAAGGGGTCAGTGTGCCATGCCTTAAGAATGTTCATGTATCCCAGAAGATGATTAAGATAAACAAACTCTAAGACCTGCAAGGTTGAGCATCCTGGGGTCGGGGTGCCTGATCACACACAGTACCATCCAGAATAAAGTCCGACCTGTTGGGGAGCCTCTTGTGCGGAACCACCAATAGTTCGAGGAGTGTGGTGAACCAAGGCTGTCTGGCCCAGGTGGGAGCCAACAGGATGAGCTTGAGGGAAGTCTGCCAAAGACTCCGGCAAACGAATGGAAGAAGTGGGAGAGGAGGAAAAGCATAGGCAAATATCCCTGACCAGTTCATCCATAGTTTATTGCCCATGGACTACGGGTACTTGGATGCGAAATTTGGGCATTTCACACTTTTTGTGTGTGTGGCGAAGAGATCTACGTTGGGGTACCCCCACTAAAGGGAAGTACGGGAGGAGGACTCGCAGGTAGAGTTCATACTCATGGACTTGTTGCAGCATCCTGCTGAGGATGTCTGCAAAGTCGTTGTCCACACCGGTAAGGTACTCTGCCATCAAACGGACCCTCTGGTGAAGAGCCCACCGCAAAATGCCCGGTGCCAACACCTGCAGCTGGAACAAACGAGTGCCACCTGCTTTCTGTAGGGAATACATGGCAGACATGTTGTTTGTCACAATGAGAACCACCTTGCCCATGATGTGTCACTAGATTGCATTCTACGCTAGGTGGACGGCTGACAGCTCCAGGTTACTGACATTGTGGCTCTGGTGCTTGGGTTCCCACTGTCCTTGAAAAGTGAGGTCTTGTAAATGCACCCCCACCCCGTGAGGGTGAAGCATCTGTTGTAATGGTAATCTGTGGAAAAGGGTTGTGAAAGGGCCGCCCCCTGCATCAGGCTGTAGGTGTGATGGGTGCAACTCCTGATCAACACTAAATCTTCCCAGTGACCCTCTGCTCAAGACCATTGTTGCGGTAAGCATTCCTGTCACAGGTGCAAGTGTAACCTGGTGTGGGGGGACTATGTCAATGCAGAAGGCCATCATGCCAATGGAGGTGCATGACTGTTCTGACTGTGACCTGTTGATATGGCTGAAAAAGAAGGAGCAGCACTTGGAAGGACTGCAGCCTTGCAGGACTGGGAAAGGCCTTGCCCACTACTCAGGTGAGGACCGCCCCTAGATAGGATTGGATCTTAAGGGGTTGGAGGTGGGACTTGGTGGTGTTGAGAGTAAACTGCAGGTCGCCCAAGAGGTTTATAGTTACTTGATGTGTGTTTGAGACACTGATGCCGAGTTGCGCTCTTGATCACTCCATGGCTTAAGTAAGGGAACACATAGATGTCCTGCCACCGTAGGTGTGCGGCTTCCCCCGCTAGACACTACGTAAACACACTGGGGCAGTAGCGACGCCGAAAGGCAGTACTTTGAACTGATACGGTTTGCACTGATCATAAAATGGAAGTAGCGACAGTATGCCACAAAAACTGGATGTGGAAGTAGGAGTCTTTGAATTCAAGGACAGTCATGAAGTCGCCTTGCTGCAGCAGCAGAATGGCATCCTGTAAAGTGACCGTGTGGAAGCATTCTGACAGGATATATTTGTTGAGGTGCCTGCAGTCCAAATAAGGCCTGAGGGACCAGTCTTTTTTGGAAACAAGGAAATAGAGAGAATACAACCATGTGCCTTGTAGGTGCGATGACACTGGCTCTATGGCACTCGCAGAGGAGCAGGTCTACCTCTCCCTGCAACACCAACGCCTGCTTCAGGAAAAGGATATGTTTGTGGGGTGGAATATTGGGAGGAGTGGAAGTGAGCTCTAAACAATAACCATGTTGGATAATATCCAATACCCGCTGGTCTGAGGAGACCTGTGCCCAAGTGGGGAAGAAACCTTAAATTTGACCCCACCCTCCCCCAACAGGTGTCATATGATCATGGTTTGAGGAGGGACAAGTCATTGCTTTGCGGGGGCAGTTACCTTGGGAGACAACCGCATTTGCCTCTACCTTTGGGGCTGTTGCCCCGGTAGGCGCTGAAGAAGTAACCCACAGTGGAGGGCTGCTGGGACTGTTGGCGCTGGAGCCTCAGGGGATGTGGCTTTAGAACCGTCTCGGTAGGCTGACCACCGAAAGGAGCCACAAGGGGTGGGGGTTTGGAGAGCACCCATAGCCTTGGCGGTCTCCGTGTCTTATTTGATTTTTTCCAGCATCTCAACTTGCAGTCAGAAGAGGTGCTCTCTGTTAATGGGCAGGTTGAGGAGATGCTGCTGGACATCCAGCCTGAAGCCGGAGACACGGATCCAGGTGTGTCTGTGGATACACATGTTGGAATTGATGCGCAAGCTGCACCTGATGGCGGTATTAAGAGATAAGCTTGCACTCTGAAACTAGCTCATGTCCCCTCTTACGGTACTCATCTGGGAGATGTTGGAGAAGCTCCTCCTTCTTATCCAGTGAGCCCGGTCATAGTGTGACAGCAAGCAAATGGAATTGGCAATGCCCAGTGGTTGCCTGATTGCGCAGCAATGCATTTGCCTGCTGTGTCAATACACTTGCTTTCCTTATCTGGTGGGTGTGCATAGCTGGTGCCCTGCGCATTGGCTCCTTTTCGGGTAGTATGCACTACCAATGAATCAGGAGGGAGTTGACCCTTGATGCAGACTGGGTCAAAGGGAGAGGCCTTATATTTTTTTTGTCCACCCTAGGGGTGCCCACCCGAGCCTTAACTGGGTCTTTAAAAATATCTGAGGCCGGTTTAAACGTCCCTTTCAACATTCGTAGTTACTACATGGATCGTTGGGAGAAAACTCTCAATAGGAAATACTCTTCAATGGGATCCTACGCATTTCCACCTGATGGAATGAGGCTGTCCTATATCGAGGTAGTGTCATCTGGCATAGAGGGCCAAGCGGGATAGATGTAAGGGTCTATGGCCCTTGGCGGATCAACATCATGTAGACGCCATGGATCATCCTGGCGAGGCATGTCATAAGGGTCCCCTGGGCTGCATCCTCCAAAGCAAGTGTGGTGAATCCGGTGAAGAGTAAAGAGAGGGGTCAGCAGATAGAGGAGGGGGGTCCAGGCACAGAGGGATGGTGGTGAGGTGGTAGATGGATAAGTCAATGGCAGAGGGCTGGTAGCCTTATGTCTCTTGTGATGCATAGGCGGTGGCAGCATCTTGAGGGCATCCTCGAAGCAGAGTTTCCACTTAGATCCATCTGGGGTGGATGCTGGTGGCTGGGTGAGGATTCAGACAGTATGAGGATGGAGTTGAGTTCATCCAGCAGTTTCTGGTTCCACAGAGCTGAGAGTCTGTTTCGGTGCCAGCATGTGCGTTGCTAGTGCAGAGGGTCTTCGATGTCAAAGGCTTCAGCTCCGAAGGGCATTTCTGTGCTGCCAGATGGAAGCGATCAGCACTGAGTGCATCAGCTTTAAGATCATCTTCAGTGCCGAGCTGAGGCAGGGTATGGGGACCAAAGTGGATGTTCGGGCCGACCATGGCCAGTTGGCAGTGGCGGACCGGAGACCTGTCTCTAAGCATTGAGAATGGATGTCTGGCCCCTGGATGGGGGCTGCTCGGAATGCGAGCGGTGTCAAGGGATAGGGGAGAAGGGATCGTACTCACAACATGTGGTTCAGGTCTGATGCGGATCTAGGCTCCGGCAAGAAGGCCTCCTCTGCAGCAGACTGTTCCAGCTGAAGCTCCCCCCTCAAGGTCCTTGGCGCCGAAGAGGTCTGGGTTGTCGTCTCCGCAACATTTCAAGTGCACAACCTCGACAGAGTCTTCTTCGAACGTAAGGAGCAGCAGGCGTCGCAGGAGGTTTTATTGAGTTCGGGATATAGGCACAGATTACAGACCTGGTGGAGATCAGTCTAGGAGTACTTGGCACGGCACTTAGAACAGTGTTGTTCCATCACAAGAAAGACATGCTTGCCGTGGAGAAAGCAAACAGGGGGTCCCTGAATGGAAAAGCCCTAACTGGGGCGCCGAAGTCATCCCAACACCGGCCAAGCCACACGCGTCAAAACCTTGGCTGAGAAAGTGGACTGCAATAGCAGTGGCGGTGCGTCCATTGGGGCGTTGCCCCACTAATCAGCATGGCCACATTCTTCCTCGTTAACTTAACAAGGAAGATTAACAACTTACTTCTCCCAGCACCGGCGCGGCGTCCTGCGGCCGGAGTCAATCAGGAGTCAGACCATAGACACGTCGCTGAAGGGGGTGGGGGCGGGCCCGGGGCAGCACTGCAGGCCAGGGCTGGGTTTGTACTTGAGTTGTTGACTGACAGGCTGCAGCAGCGGGGCAGGCCCAGTGCGCATGCTCGGGTTCGGGCTGATCATTTTTCTGATCAGCCCGAACATGCGCACTGCAGTGCCCTGCATTAGGAGAGAGGGTGGCCAGTGACCGCAGCCCCCGGTCTCCTATGGGCAGGGACAGTCTCTGCTCAAGCCAATCCTGGCGCTGCTGGAGCAGCGTTTGGATTGGCTGAGAGGGGTTGCCACCAGCCACTCACTAAGGCGCCAACGCGTCCCCGGCCCAGGAGCACACAGCAGAGGCGGCGCGGACCGACCCGGAGGTCAGGTAAGTTTTCAAGGTTTTTCTTTCTTTATTTTTAAACCCCCCCCCGCGACCCCCCGCGAGTATTGCAAGCCACGACTTAGCTATGTGACATTATGATTCCACTTGGGTTTGAACAATGAAACCATGGGGTGTGACCCCTTTAATATCAGACACGAGTTGTGTTCTGCAAAGTATATAGAACTCCAGGAATACATTCAGCTATAATGGGCAGGCGGGGTGATGAAACTACAGTCACTAGACCATAGAACTGCACGGATACTAGTTGTGCATAAATATTTTGCCATGTGTAAATTATTAAAAACAGAACGGTTATGCATTAACCTGGCAAAGTTTAAAAGGTAGAGTTAAATATTACGGCCTGCATGACCCGTCAAATGTCAGTGAGTTTTTAACTCAGAGCCTTTTTACCAACCAGCTTGGGAGAAGATGAGTGGGTTTTACTCAGGTAGCAAAGGTACAACCAAAAGATGTGTAGAATGGGAAAAGATAGTTTACGATTCTCAGTTCACTGTACACCAGTTCCAGACCACCCAGTGCGGTGGAGGCCACTGTACAAGTGAGGTACACAAACTCTTCAACTCCTGTCTGCAGCCAGAAGCTTTAGACTCTGATTGTTATGGAAACTCGAAATGTACTTTTGATGTTAAATGAAAGATCCTGTAGACGTGCATTTATTGTGCTTTAATCTTTTATTCTTGGCTAGGCCTCTGGAAAAGGATCTGTCTTCAGGGTGTTAAGCAATACATGGATATCGAACTCAAAGTAGACACACACACCCATATACACACCACATACACACATTCATATACACTCGCCGCACATGCACACATCAGACAAGTATCCATACAAAGCAGGACAGACAGGAAGCTGAGGTTAAGGGCTCCTCCTATATTTCTGCTGCTTGTTGCTTCTCGGGGGCTGGGGCTGTTGACAAAGTGTATCCCCTCTCAATCACGAAAAATAACCTTAGCAACGTTTGAAAGCATGGGTCTACGTTGTTAACTTATAAAGGAAGGTGCACATTTTACAGGTCAAGTAGCTCTTTCAGTCAGCATTGCATTCAGTATTTGGAGTCGTGGATAAACGTTAATTGTGATAATGCTATGCAATTATTGGGTTGCCTCCTGCAGTTTTACCACACAGTAGGCTTAACAAACTGCGTTTATTTTTACATGTTATTGTGTTTATAAACTTTTCATTATTTTTAAGCAGTAGTCCTTAACTTTACGGTTTTTGATTTGCGTGCGTGGCGTTTGAGGCCATTCCTCTTTTGGACCTGAAAGGCCCTTATTGAGCAAAAGAGATTCAAATGTTTTCTTTTCCGGGAAAATCACTTGAAGTCCACGTGCATTAAAAAGGTGAATAAATGTGACCTTGTGTAATAAAACTCGTGCTCATGTGAAGCGCTCCAATACTTTTGGGTCGAGTTCGTGTTATGTTAAACTGCAAAAAAAAAAAACAAAAAACATTCTTCTAAGTGTGCTAGGCTTTCCATATTCAGTCAGTGTGACCTTTTCGGTTTGGAAAGGAGGTTGCAATAATTGTCAACACCGGGAACTAGATAGGTTTCTGGGACAAAAAACAGCACTACGTCAGGGAAAGTATTGAAATGTAGGGTATTTTTATTTAAATATTAGAAGGTGGAGGTACACGAGTGTCAAAGCTCCTAATTAATTAAAGAATAACCATGGGCAGGAGATTCATGAACGTTAACGCGCAGTCAAAACAATGAGCACTCGGGAACCATCGTAAATGGGCAAAAATGTATTTTATGGGGATTGGCTGAGGGCCGCATAGATGTTGACAAAAAGGTAAATAACCAGTGAAGCAAAATAGGACTGAAAACGTACTCATGTGATGTATAAGCAACATGTGGCTGCGAGGTGGGTTTCAAATGTATTTTGTGGTCCAAGAACCTCTTTAATTTTGTAGCAGGTTTCATAATCTACTGCTGAATTAGAAGACGAGCCCTTATCTCGTTTTCCACAAATTGTGTGATCCTGGACAAACCACTTAACCTTCGAGAGCCTCAGTCGCCTTTCTGCCCTAAACTGTGGTTGCCTAGAGCTGTCCAGCTGAAGTGTGCACTGCTGCACAGAAATCTATAGCCATGATTTAGTCCACTTTCTTTATTATGCTAAGCGATCTTTGTAAACTCTCACATGAAGATTGTAATTGTGTTTTCATATTAGAATCCGCATAATTCCTTTACCAAATGTACATTACGTTTGTATTATTCTTTGAATCTTCTACGTTGAAACTGTCTCAGTTTACATGCTGTTATCCAACTCCGCCTTTCATACTTTTGATAAAATAAATACCATTAATTCAAAAGCATGTGTTGTTTAAGGCACTGAGAGAGTGCTGGGTCTTCAGTTTATGGAGTAAGAGTGCTGTGTATTGTGTCCATGAAGATAAGGTGCCAACTGAGTACTGATTAAGGGGTGGGAGGAGTATGCAGGAGGGGTGAGAGAGCGACAAGAGAAACATAAGGGAGAGAATAGAGCGTGCAGAGGGAGAGAGAGAAAAGTAGTGGAAGAGGGGAGGAGAAAAAGTGTGAACACTTGGAGGAGAGAGAAATATATGGAAAGAGTGACGGGGAGATACAGAGGGAAAAGAAAAGACAAACCACAAAGAAAGGAGAAAGGGGCCGACTAGAGTGAGGAAGCAGAGAGAGTAAGCAAGAGCAAGACAGGTAAATAATGGGAGGTGGAGAAAGAACGAAAGAGGAAGGAGGAAGAGAGGGGAGAGACAGAAGTGATAAAGAGAAAGAATAGAAGATGAAGATAGAGCAGGAGAGGAGCATAAAGAAAGAAAGAGACAGAAAGAAAGAGGAGAGTTAGAAGGATAGGGGAAGAGAGAAGAGGAGTCAGGGAAGACGAGAGAGAGAGACCAAGTGCTGCGATTTCTGTAATAAACACAAGATGATGGACGGAGTGCTGAAACTTTTCAACTACTCTCCCCCAGTCAAGACAGCTGGGTTTAATCCATTGTTCTTTCGCTCACCATGCCACCCTAGTTTGGACCCAGTCATATGCATATCAGTCTTGAACCTGCTCCTCATGGGAACAGTCCAGCACAAACTGCCAGTTTGCTATGTTTGCCCTAAGTGGGACGGGTATGCCCAGACGTGGGTCCCGTGTTCACTACCCCCACCAGATACAAGCTAGCCTGGCTGATGAGGGATGATACCCCGAAACTGGTTCTAGGGTGCTTGTTTCAGGTCCAGGGAAGACCGGGACTGGCAGTTCGGGCTGGACTGTTCCCATGGGGAGCAGCGTCAAGACTGATTTGCATATGGCTGGGTCTAACCTGGAATGGCGTGGCATGCAAAAAAATGGATTTAACCGAGATCTGGGGGTGAATGTTTGATTTGTTCAGCATGAAGACTGAAGGTGGGGAGCTGGTTTCTGGCGTGTTAAACATGTAATACTCCCCTGTGTTTGGTTTCCAGTTCCCTGGGCGAGGCAGGTATGCCTGTTAAACATGTGGGTGTTGCTGAGCTCATGTCCTGGGCTGGGAAGCTTATGTTCAAGGCTATTTTTCAGCACCTTGATCCTTTTTCATGTTTCCATATTGCCTCTTGGAGTCTTGGTACAGCACTGTGGCTAATAAAAAAAATGCTTCCTTTGATATTACTCAGCAATGCATTGTATCTCGAAGTCTCTTATGAAGCTCTGTGGTTATACTGAATAAGCAGCTACCTATGTTATATGACATCTCTTTATTAATGTAATAACTGCACTTTCACAATTGCTTTCTTAACCCTGCTTTCTCAAATTTGCTTGAAAATGCACCATTTGTCCACTCTTTTTTCAAAATTTTCTCGGGGGGGAAAACGCCCCCGAACCCCCCTTAGGTTGTTCGGGCTCGCGTGCTACGCTCGCTCGCAGGGGTGGAGTATGACAATAATTTTATGCCTCGCCACTTTCAAATGTCACCAGCCGCCACTGTGCAATAGTGAAATAATACCGAAGGGAGAGGAACCAAGCGGGCCCGGAGAGATCACTGCAATTGTGTTGATCCGGAGCTCCGTCGCACATGTCCAAAACCAACAGCGGGGGGAAAAAAATTAACGGAGAAGATGCCCATGCACATTACTAACAATAGGTGGAGGCACTGTACCTTGTGACTCGAGAAAACTACAAAGCAAAACAACTTGCACACTTCCAAGCCCAACACTAGATGGCAGGAGTATGCACAGCATGAGTATATACAACGACAAATGCCTCGAAATAAAAGTTTCTGTTTAACATCAGAAGTATTTTCTTTTTCAAAATCAAAGACTGAACACAAGGAAGTGCTTCCTTGGTGTCCACAGAATGATTTTGTTTTTCTGTAACGCACAGCCTTAGAGTGGTCTGCTTTCACTTTTGATCAATGCCAGAGGAAGGATAAATCTTACACCAACCTCTCTCCCCCAGGACCGATCAGCAAAGAAAAGGGACAGCAGCAAAGAAAAGGGGACCATGTAAGCTTTCCAGGGTTGTCTCTCCAAAGCGAATTGCTGCTCAGGGATTGCAAAAGGCCCCCTTTCCGGCAGAAGGCAGACAGTCTTTTATAATTTATAAACTGAGCAGAATCTAAAGCAAGGCCTTTATAATATTTTCAAGAAGCTTCCATTTTGAAACATCTACCATTAAGAATGCCCCATATGGACAGAATGGGAGGAGCTCCCTACCCTAACGTAACAAGAAAGCTATGCAGCAATTCAGACTCAATGTTAGACCAAAGACATAGCTTTAAGTATTACTATGCCATACCTTGATTTTTTGATTGACCCAGATCTACGACAATAAGATCTAGACCTGCGTGAAGATCTTGACCGGCGAAGAGATACAGATCTGGACCTGCGAGAGAGAGACCGTGTTCTAGGTAGAAGAAGAAAAAAAAAAAACTGTATGCATCTACAGGATTGAAATTGACAGCATAAAACAAAAAACAAAGAAAAACAAACATCTGAAAAAATACAAAGGACAGCTCTGTGCAATTAGGACATCAGTTTATGCTTCTTCTGACCAACCTATTTCAGAAGAAACATTTACAAAAGTAATTAAAAACAGTGTCCACAACTTCTTACTACTAAAAATAGAAACACCAGTCGGGGAAGTCAAGCTTATGTAATATTTCATTGGGTTAGTTTTCTTTCCAAAAATTTTTTTTAATGAAAAAATAATGGGAGCAAGAAAGCTGCCAGCACATGCACCTTGGTTCCTTGCCCATATTGGTCTAACCCCACTTCAATAAACACAATCAATAAACTATTAACTCTCCTGCATTAACACCAGAGCTTTGCCAAGATTAGAACAAATCTTGAAACAATATAAAGCATTCAAATATAAACACATTTTAAAAAAAAAACACTTTTCATTCATGTTGTTATAGAAACTGTTATTGCTGCCTCAAGTTACTTTCTAAAAAGTTGGCTGTATGAGGCCATTGCCACAGCCTGCTCAGGTTGGTCCAGAAAACCCCCTATAAGGACTTTTCTTGGGGTCCTGGGCAGCATTTCTCTATGTGGCACTAATCCTAAAGCACTCCCATTGTGGATAATCAATGCATTTCTTTCACATGCCTGACCCGTACCAAGACCTAGCAGTTAATGCGTACTGCAGGAGTTGGTGGGCTGTTAGAAACTCACGGTTCATTAAAACATCTCAACTCCTAGGCATCGGTTTTTTTCGAAAAAGAAAAACAAAGAAAATGTGAAACATGGAACTAAATAGCGCAGTTAAAATTAAGATATACATAAACAAAAGGTGGTAGCATCTTCTGGGCAAAGATACAACCTACAGAATGTAATTTGATAGTGTTGCAGCAACCTTTTCATAACAAAAGTATGTAGTAATCTTTTTGCCAAAGAGGTAGGACCCAGGAAGAAAGTTCAGAGAAAAAGTCTGATTCATGTTGAGCTACAACATAACTCTGTGGAGGAAAGGAGGGCGAGTTCTTATTGATTTTTGTGGGATGGAAAACCATGTAAGGTTACTCCGTACAGAGAACTTGAATCATACCCATCCTTCTGGCTGAAGTTATTGCCACCCTTATAGGTCTGTTTTATGCATGGGCTCAAAAGAATGGCCTATCAATTAAGAAAGTATAATGTTGAGCTCCCAGTGAGGAAAGATCCAATGGGAAGGGGGGCGTACATGAAAAAGAATGCCTGAAACAGACTTCATAAGCAGCGATGGCAGACGAACTGGAAGTGAAATGAAGGTGAGATTTAGCCAAATAAAATAAGGCAAGTAATACAGAGCCCTTTTGGCACAATCTCCGGTATGTGCCCAAAGACTATATACAAAATCTCTTATTTGAAAGCATATTAAAAGCAAGTGGAAGATGCTTGGCCTTGCTGGCGGGCAACTTCACCTGGTCAGCAGAGCCCATAGCCTCAGCTTCCATCAGAGGACCACCTGCCAAATTTAGAGATTTCCCCACTAGGGATCTCCTTGCCTTCAGTTGACTAGTCAGTGTGGTGGCTCCACTTAAGGCACTAAATACTGCAGTGTTTGACACCCATTCTGCAAATGTATTTTGTTAAAAAATACAAATTAAAAAGATTAGGAACAAAAAAAAAACAAAAGCTGGTTTCTTGCAAACAGAAAAACAGCTCCTTTCACATTGGGCACATTTTTGACTTCCCCACCATGGGCCATAATATCTCGCATGACTATCACAGGCACAGAAATATAATGATTGTTGTCCCACCCGTAATAGGGTGGGTGATACCACTATTATCCGACGATCCTGCAGGTTTCCCAGATTTAGGCAGCGTCTGCAGGGAAAATAGAAACCATACAGAGGGTTCACTCCTGGATCAGTTGTCCTCTTCTACACTACTTGTGTACAGGCCTCCTGACTGTCCAGATGATGACGAACGAACCCAATACTGGCTCAGGGATCCAAAACTTCCCTTTGGTGCTCAAGGCAGGAAGCTTGGACCAATGAAAGGGTCAGCCTCATTCAAACGTCTGTAAGCTCCTCCAATCAAGGAACCACCTGGGCAGTCACCCCAAGTCTACTTTGCGTGCTATGTTTATTAGGCTCTGCATTTTTTTTGTACTGACTGGGGAGGATTACAACACAGAACAAGCATTGGCATAGCCAATAGGTCTCGCTTTTGGGACCTTATAAGTATTTAGTTATGCAGCACAATATCCTTGGTGCAACAACATCAACTGTTGCATGGCTAAACACTTATAAGGTCCCAAAGGCGAGACCTATTGGCTATGCCAAGTCATGTCATGTCCTGACCTGGATACATCTTGACTTCTTTTAACTACAACAGTTATTTATCAGTACAACTCCTACAAATGTCTGCAGCCCAGATAAATAATAAAGGGACATGGAAAGGTTGAAACTTTTGTCATGGTCACACCTCCAAATAGTATGCACTGTTTTACGAGGCTGATATTGTGGAGTACCTGCTTTCTGCAGCTAACTTTAAACTCAATGACAGTCTACTGCCAGTGAGCAGCACTGCTTCAGTGTCAAACGAGAAAATCTGAACGAAAAGAAAGTTGCACTTACTTCTAGAGCTTCATGTTGTGCTAATGAGTATACATTCTGATATCTTATTATTGGAATATTATTATAGGGATTTTTTCTGTTTACTTTTAATCATAATTACGTTTCACTTCCACACAGAAAATGCGTTGTGTGTGACACTTGCAGTGTAACACAAAACGCATGGGATATCACTAATAAGCACACTTAAACGTTGGTAATGACACACATATGCAAACTGAAAACTTGACAGCTATGCATTACATGGTCATGACTGCCCCTTTATTCGCTATGAACTGTGAGTCAAAGTGTCACAAGTAAGGCACTGATATGCAAACATAAGCACCCTTAAAAAATACAAATGGCACTCAAATTCAAACTAAAAACTAAGTACTTGTGAAAACAACGAGAGTCTCCACGAACAAAACAAAAATCATGAGATTACTCTGCAACTAAAAATCACAAAACAGTTCAGAAATATTCTAATGACGAGTATAGGTAATTCAGAAACTGTGCCTTCCAACATCTTGTATAGCACTCGACTGAATTTATTAAATTAAACTAATGGTGAAATAAATTATGTGTTTGATTAGCAAATAATGGATTAAACCACGTCCGTGGTTTCCTGGGGCCATTTAGTGACCCCAATAAGCATCATTAAAATGAAGGCTAGCCAGTTTTATTGTCCCAGACCCTGAAGTAACAGATTTAACATTCAGCTAGTGACTCGCCAGCTGTTTTTTTCCTATCGAGGGGCCCAAAGCCAACAACTTGAGACCAGTCCTCGGCAGCGCTTAACGAAACGTGAGTGAGGCCCCTGCAAAGTTTATGCATGAGCCCCTCCCTCCCCCTCGCACCCCCGGTCCGAAGCTCTCAGGCCATGGACCTGGGCTGTGGGGGCATTTGTTGGCCACTGGTCCTCGGTCACCCGCGAGCTCTCCTGTCTGCCAAGTAGGGCTGTGCACCGTCCTTCCATAAAAGCGCTCCATGAAAGGCAGGCCGCCTCTTGCCTCGTTCATCATCTGCGGTGAGCGCTCCGTGCAGCTGATATGTAAAGCACAGCTCACGGGGAAGAGCGCCAAATGTTGAATGTGTGGGAAAATATGCCTGCAAATGCCATCCCAAACCCGCCCAGTCAGAACTGTTTAAAACATCCAGACTTCACTGTCACACCGCTGCTCGTGTGGTCTCCAACGGAAGCAGCTTTCAAAGTATTTTATGCACAATCTGCGCGTCACCAGTGTAAACTAAGGCGTCAGTGCACACTACATTCAGAAGCCAGCACAGAGAGGTCACACGCACCAATTAACCCACAGAGGCTTAGTGAGGGCGCCTCACAGCTCACACTTTCTACTGTGGAGCATTACATTGTTTAATTCCTTCACACACAGCTTCCAACTTATGTGTGTGGCACCTTCAGAGGGCGAGCGACGCGGCAGCCTGCAGAGCTGACCAGACGCTCGTGCGTCATGGCCTTTGCCTGCGATTACACGCACGGCAGGCATGTGTTTCCAATTATCGCGCCTGCGTCTGGGCACGATAATGGGAAACAGATGTCGGCCCTGCGCGCGTAACCGCAGGGAAAAGGCCATGACGCACGAGCGTCTGGACAGCTTTCTGAAGCCCCTTACTAGAAGTCTCGCAAGCAGCGCATGCGCTGCTCTAGGCTCGACCTAAAAAGGATAATTGGCAGGTTTAAGCTACACAGGGGAAAATTACATAGCACTAACAGAATGGAGAGGAAACCTTCCACTTCCACCAGGTATGTGAGGTGGGACAAGAGGGACTGAAGTGCAGGTTGGGCTGGACGAGGTGGATATCAACAGCTCACACATAAAACAGCCCACCATTTTGGGCAGTATACACAAATCCAGCCTGACCTACCATTCTACCTGCGGACCACACACCAATCTTTCATACATGCCCTAGATAATGAAAAAAAGGACTCCAGTTACGGAGAACAGACAGATCTTTACTGTGGATAATTAGTAGACAGTCTATACATAGGAAAACCGGTAGAAAGGCTTATGTCCTGGGTATAAAATCACTGTGTGATCAGCAAGTCACCTCATACCTTGGTTTCAGTTAGGCAATAGCAACCCTCATTCAGAAAAGGTCCTACATTTGGGCTAGGTTTGCGCTATAAAATAAGAGTAACATACATACATTTCAAGGGCTTACGACTATGAAGTGTTTATGACTATCCATGATAATCCTATGATGCAGAACTAACACAACCAGCTGTGACCTGTGATCCACTAGACAGACACCATTGGACACCCTTTATACCAATTAAGAGATTATGGACATTTTGAGCTCATCGGTTAGCTCAAACACACCGAGTTGCCTAGCAGTGGAAATATTAAAACAGCAACCAGACAAAAATTCATCTGGATACACTGTTTTGCAAAACCGGTCTCTCCTGCACAATGGATTGTCCAAAGGTGAACAAACTTTGAGGTGGATAACCAGTAAAAGTTTAAAAGAACACCCTATTTTGTCTTGGTAAGTTAAAATTAACCCTTCAAGGTTACAGAAAAGCTACAGCTGAAATGCTATAAGCATGGCTTGTGCTGTATCCTTCAGTCTTCTACATTTATCTTTTTATCTATAAAAAGTTCTATCCTTTTTTTACTAAATAGCAATGGCTAGGAATTCAGTTTATTGTGTTATCTGTTATGTATGATACTGTAGCTGTGTTCCTAACCTCTACAACCTCATGATGTATGCCTTACATGACAAGCAACACTACCTCTGGTTAGTGAAGTGCCCAAGAGCAGTGGTTTAGATATACCACCTAGAGCACACTAGTGGTTAATAGGAAGGACCTCAGACACTGTCTAGTAATCACTAACTGCTCTACGACTCCTACGACAGTCCTCGCATTACATAAAACTCAATAATATTCGGAAGATTAGGCTAAAGTTGGCACTTGGTAATTAAAGCTGGTATTCAGAAACCCATTACACCCTGAAAAAAAATTGCCCAACTACTCTTGCAAAAAAAAAAAAAAAAAAAAAGAAGCAGGAAGGAGTGTACCTTTCTTGTGTGGTAACCTTCCTACTTAAAGGTGGAATTTAAACTGAAAGGTTCATTCAAGAAAACGTATTTGCATGGTAACGAGAAAAATAGACTTTAGTGCAAATTTACATTTGCTGGTAATGAATATCTATCACCTGGTGAAAACTATACACAGTGACTTACTTACTCTTGTAAATAAGCGACTCTCGAATATTCATGCGATTCTTTGTGATCCTCAAAAACAGATAGACATCTACTGCAAATAGGAATAACCCTACAAGAACCAAATTCCACAATGGGGCTTTGTGAATAAGACAGTCTTTTTAGGGAGGGGAAATGATGCAGCTTGGGTTTTAAAACAGCAGCCCCAATAGTATCATACGGTAATTGCACAGAGGAAAAAATGTATATTCCCAGCCATATAACATTCTGTAAAGAAATACTGGCAAATATATGAAGATCTGCAAGGTTGCTCTATGAAATCTGACAGACAACGCTTTGATCTATGAAATGAGGTTGAAGGCACACATTGGAACGAAAAAAAAAAAAAAAAACTCACCTCCTTCCACAGCTCCTGCTGCGTGAACGAGAATATCCTCTTCCTCTTGGTCTTGAACGTGATCGTGACCTAGACCTGACGTGTTAAGTTGGAAAAAAGCTGGGTCACAATAGCATTGAAGGTCTTTATCATCATTTAGTACCACTCATAAATCTGATGCTCAGTTAACTGTAAATTATGTGCCAGTGCGAATAAAGACAGGCCATTATCACCCACTACCTTGAATGAAAGACACTGTCAAATGGACAAGGAAAAATTCGCTGAAGTATTTTGTATACAAGCAACTATGTCTACAATTGACAAACCAATGTCAATGCAATAAAACTGAATAAATAATACTCAGGGTCGTTTTTACCATGACCCTACATGAAAACAAGATGCACCTTATCAAACTGAAAATTAAGAAAGTTTAAAATACGTATGATAGCCAACATGAACTGCTACATCTAGCACTGGCAATTTATTTGTTAAGACACTTGCAATCAAGATTTTCATTAAGATGCAAGCAACTATATTTCTCATAACTATAAAAAGGTTCCCAGATGGAAGTCAACTGGGTTTATTAGCTATGATTTAGTGGTTAAAACACCCGACTTGGAAATATGTAAAAAACCAAGACCGGTTAACACAAAATGCACATTTCATACAAAAAATAAAACACTTGTAATTTGTAGTTAAAATAAACCTTGCAAGTTTGCAGGTCGACCCTCTTTGGTTCAAGGTCTAGGAGATCTAGAAGGATCTATCAGTCGATCGCTGCGTCTATTGTAGATGTTTTCTTCAATCTAGCGACGATCATACTGACAGCCAAATGAAACCGGGTGAGACTTGATTGACGCAGGAAGATTTTTCTAGGTGGGAATGTGGTCAATCTGGTGTTCCTCTTTCTAAACCGTAGGGGGATCAATTGAAAGCCAAATTTAATGCGTAATGGTGGTCACAGTCCCAATTTTTCTGGCCTCTAAGGAATCTTAAAGGTGAAGCTACATGTAGAAGGCTCGAGGGGATCTGGGCTCATGCTGATCACCCCAAGGTATAGCAGAATCTTAATGGTCGGATTTGCAAGGCGCCTCAGCATGAAATCTTAAGGCTTGCGACATTCTGAATCAAGTTGACTGACTCAAACGAAGAAACCTGAAAGGTTTTGATCAGGTAATTATTAATATTTTAGCACGTTTTAAATAAAACCAAACACAAAATGTAAAATACACCAATAACAGTTAAAACAAGTTACATTTTGGCCACATGAAATAAAACACTTCCTTGGATTTCCCCAAATGCTGTAATTTTAAATTCCCCGGACTTCCCTACAGTTTTTTTTAGATTAACAAGCCTCCACAGTGCACTTGCGGTAGAGAGGATTTTGCTGATAGAAGTTGACAAAAAAACAACAATCATATTTCTATACATTCGCAATAGAAAATCTGGCACTGAGACCATTTTTCAGGAGACAAACCGCTCTATTCTCAGTCTACCGCAAAAGACATTTCCAAAAAGAAAGAAGCCAGTTTGTGAGGGGGTGAAATTCAGCCACAATCTCACTTCTCATCTAGTACACCAACCAAGTTACAGAATACCCCATGGAACTGCTAGATAGACCTCTGCCTCGTCTGTTTCAAAGCACACCCTTACCTACCCAGATATGTGGTTAACCATGGGACAAAAAAAAAAAAGCACTGCAGCATGCATAATGACTGTTTAAAGAGGAACTACCATTCCACGAATAAAACACATAAATAAATGAAGCACCCCCCTCCATACATCACAGAGACGAGAAAAAGCACTTTGAAGCCTGTGGATTACGCAGCTGTACTCACAAAGCGGGTGAACGTCCCAGCCTACCTGGCATGCAACAAGGTACTAAATACCACTAAGTGCTTTTCCTGGTCTCCGGAACCTCTGGCATACAGATAAATACTGATAGGTCAGGTATGTGGGGGACAACGGAGGGGAATTTTGTTTGTAGGCTGTACATAACATTTCAGAGTAAATGGCCACAAGTAGCAGAGACTTGGACTGAAATGCTGAACTGCAGAAATTAATGGTTGGTTTGATATACAAAGATAAAATGCCTAATGGAATCAATGTCAGTGGAGCAGGGGCTGTGAAGAGGAGAGTTGCAAATGGAGGAAAAGTAAAAGCAATTTTGCAAAGGTACTTGGCAGAGAATTAATGCGCTTGTGTGGCATGCAAGGGTAACAATACGAGGGCAACAAAAAAAAAAAGGGGTGGGTGGGAAATCAGGGTCTATTTTCTAGCTTTGGAAAAGAAATAACTCCCCGACTTGAAAGAACCTGGACATTTAATCTACAATGGATTCCTCACTTGCGGATGTAGGTTACAGACTAACTGGCAAAAAGTGGTTCGCAAATTTCCACATATAAAACCGCAAGTGCGTAGTTAAAAGCATATACTGGGGAAAAAGTTGCAAGAGGGAGGAAATGAGGAACAAACATATGGCTGATACCCAGAAACAAACCAAAAAGTTCTTTCAAATGCAGCATTAGAGATAAAGGAATTCAGCAAATGACAGCTGAATGTGAATAAAAAGGAACAGGGCCGTTTGTATTAATGATAGATTTCCTAATAGTGTTTGGACAAAAGGGGTAGTGAGTGCAGGTTAATGACAAGACATTAATATCTATGACAGCATGAGTAAGTGTGCTGTTATTGTGCTACCTCAAATTTAAAGTAATAAACGATGCCCACATTAATTAGCATATCCCCTTCTTGAAAGTCGAATTGCATACTAAGACCCTCACCATTAAAAAAACAAAACTAGCACGACCACATACCTTAAAAAGCTTTACTTTAAAAAAAATCTTATATACACACACACACACACACACACACACACACACACACACACACACACACACACACACACACACACACACACACACACACACACACACACACACACACACACACACACACACACACACACACACACACACACACACACACACACACACACACACACACACACACACACACACACACACACACACACACACACACACACAATACCTGCTCCTTCTATGGCGGGTACTGTAACGATGACAGTCATAGGCATAGTGGCCTTTTTCTCCACATTCATAGCACCGGTCAGCAGGATCAAAGGGTCGTCTTGGAGGGGGATGATCATATCGAGAGCGACGGGGCATACCAGTCGAAAGTTCTACCCGTATTCTTGATCCACAGATCACACTACAGTAATAGAAGACCACACGTCATTCTACACGCAAAAAATATTTTACAAAATACCAAGCAGTGCACACAAAAAACGCAGTCAAAATAGGAAGAGAAAGTAATTTCAAAACATAAAAATCATGTCTATATACGAAAACAACGTCGGACAGCTGCAAAAATACTGTGTGGGTTTGAGACTAAAGATCCCACGTGTTGCAAAATTAGCACCAATAATTAACAGAAACACACTGATAACACTCCTCAGACTGTAGACTTACTTTCCATCCAAACCACGAACAGCATCTTCTGCATCTCTTGGATCTTCAAATTCCACAAAAGCAAATCCAGGAGGATTTCTTGCTATCCATACAGTTCTCAAAGGCCCATAGTAACTAAAAGCACGTTCCAACTCGCCTTTCCCTGCTCCAGTTGAAAGGTTACCAACATACACCTTGGTCTCTGTTAAAAACAAAAAAAGCAAGTCTGTAAATCGTACGTCAAGGGACATTTGCCTCTGATATCAAGTACTGCCTGGTGACAAGACTCAAACTCATACAAAAAAAAAAAAAACACACCAGTGCTTCACTTTTGGGCTGCAATACAATTGGCTGCACTTGCAATTGTTGTGGGGGATGGGCATCCATTACTTCACTTTATGAAAGACAACATCAGACCAGACCTTCCTCTCTGCCCCCATTGTATTCACTAGCAGCAGGTCTTGGCGGCGACGGCCAGCAAACAGTCAGAATCCGTGTAAGCTTTTTTAAAATAAGTAAATTTTTTAGACGATTAAACAAAAGCACAAGGTGCCAAAGCCATGTCATTGAATTAAATGTGCCACCTCAATAATTTTTCCATATAAACAGGATCAGACGGATTTGCGTCCGTTGAGAAGTAAATGAAAAGCCTTATCAAAAGCACTGTAGCACACTTTTTTCCCTTAAGAAACAACTATGGGCCACCAAGAAAATCCCAGAATCAAAGGGCACACACTATAAGATCATACAAATGCAGTGTTGTATACAAATAACATAACAGAAGTCACAGAGGAAGATTCCCGCATCAACTGCAGCAATTTCATCCAGTCCTTTTGTTTTTTTTCATTTTGAATACTTGCGGATTTCAGTTTCCCAGTTCTAATTCTTGGCAAGCAGCACCAAGATGCAACCGGAGAGCTTTACCAACCGATTTAACAGTTTAGAGAAGTTTCTTTTTTGCAATTATCTGGATACTGCCTCCCATCAAACTTAAAATACATGCTCATTGCCCCATCTTTGAAACGCTATACACCGTACAGTCTTTCTGGTGAAGACTTGAGACATCTCTCAGTTGAAAAACCAGGGGTTCATTAACAGACCTTCGAGTGACTGGTGTGTTTTTCTTTAATTCGATGTCAGGACCGGAAGCTCAAATGATGCCTTCTTCTTTCGCTTTATTATGTCAGCAGCCATTTTCAAAACACAATAACAAACTACTTTTCCCATGAACAGCACGGAAATAGGAAAGTTCAGAACACAAGTACTTCTTTTCTGTCCGCACTCCAGCCTCCACTTGGTCCTTCTACTCTGTTCACCCTTCCTCTTTCTTCGCTGCTCAGCAGCAAGTTAAGTCGTTTTTCTTTGTTTCTCCTGTTGCCGGGGGATTTGTACTGATTATTTGCCTGTTTTCTTGTGCTGCCTAACTTAATCTGTTCCTTGCAGATTCTTATGGTCGCAGGACGCGTTTGCGTACCTTACGCGGGATTATGCCCCCTCTACTACTGCAGTGAGGTCCTTCCACCGCCTGGGGGCGCTGTGCCCTCTCTATGGGCAGAGGGCGTCAGGCACTGGCAATAGAGTGCTGACGAGCGCTGGTGTGAAAAGCCAAGCCTTGTCCCCAGCCAAACGACTGACACCCGAATTAGGTCTGTAACTCCCCCCCCCCCCACCCCATTTGGTTTACGCCCCACAGGGGTCTGACTGTTGGTTTTTCTTGACGCCCTGCGGAGTTGTAGCTGCAGCTAGTTGAGCCGTGTGGATCACTGGTCTCGGGTGGCAGTAGCCCATTCATTACCAGGGCGAGAGTGTCCAGGGCTCTGCCCACAAATTGTGCGCCTCTGGCCACCCAAATCAGTCTGGGCCCCCTCCCAGCTTAATTCTGTTCACGCACTGTGTGTCCAAATCTGGTGGTCTCCATCACTTAAGGAACGGTCTGCTGCGCCTAGTGAGGGTAATACTACTTTCCTAGTCATGCAGTCAGATCAGGAGCAGTTCCAGGAGGACTCCTTGTCCTTCCTCCCTTGGGACGACGACTTCTACCAGGCAGTGGATGATTCCATATACAGGGCTGTAAACCAAGCCATGGAACCCTTGAAACAGCGCCTCTCTGTGCAGACTGCGCTGGAGTGTGCCAAATGGGCCAAACCCACCCCAGCACCCCCAAAGGTTCCCCAGGCACAAGAGGAAGGGTCCCCTCCCATGAAAAGACAGTGTAACCCTGGGGTGGACACGGACGCTTTAGCACGCCTAAAGCAGGCCTTTCTAGCACAGGTTCCCCCACAGCCAATGCTGTCTGGATTCCCCGACCCCCCCACGCACTGCCACCCCGGAACCCCAGGACACCAGGGATTACCCTGGGGACAACACGAGCCTGTCTAGACCATGGCTCCCCACCCCACTCCTGCCCCAGAGGTGTTTTAGACATGTTGGACCTGGATGACATCGTCCACCCTTGGTCTACGGACTGGGTCCCAGGGGACAAGGTGGCCAAGTATGTTGCAAGCCATCTACGTAAGTCCATGGAGAAAGAGGCTTGCAACCGCCTCCGGGCGGAATGTCCTAGACCCTGTTTAGATGGTAAAGTTGTCTTTACACCCAACATTGACCCGAAGATCGCGACGTTCCTGGCCAAGTTTGTGAAGGACCCACAGAAGGGTATCGACAGGTCCTGGTGTTCCTGCCAGGACAAACTGCTAGACGCGGTGGGCCCTCTAACCACGATCCTGTACATGGCAGAGGAGGCTAAGGCCTTGGGTTCTTTGATTTCCCCAGAAGTACGGTCAGGGTGGGCGCAGCGCGCCATTGTGTTCTTGGGGAATGCAAACTGTGCGCTCTCTACAGAGAGGCGTCGTTCCCTTTTGATAAAGGTGGACCCTAAGTTGGTAGACCTTGCCTCTTCGGAGGCTGGAGCTGTGGCCCAGGGGGGTTTGTTTGGGGACCCCTTTGTGAAGGAACTTAGCAAGTTCGTGGCGACGTTCACTTCACTGGACAAAGCCCAGTCCAACATTTGCAGGGTTTTTACCTCTTGGGTTTTCCAAGGGGCCGGTCGTGGCAGGGGCCCCTCGGCCAGCTGTTCTACTCCAACCCTGACAAGGGACAAGGCTCCGGGCGTGGGCAATACCAGGACAGCGCACGCTTCAATACATTCTATCCCACAAGAGGACAGAAGTTCCGAGGCCGCGGAGGATACATAGGTCAATCCAACAACTCTGGCAAAGGGGAGTGTGCTGCCTTTGGTGCACGTGCTAGTGGGGGGTTGTTTGGCATTCTTCCTCCCAGCTTGGGTCTCCCTCACGGGCGATACTTGGGTACTACAGATGGTGCAGGGCTTCCAGGTCGAGTTCCATGGCTGTCCTCACCATTTGACCTGTCCCGCCCCATTTCCTTTTCCCAACGCAACACAGAATTGATAAACGAGGAGGTTTCCACTCTTATTCAAAAAGGGGGGTTCTGCTGCACAGAAGAGCATCCAAACGGGTTCGTCAGCAATATTTTCCTGGTCGACAAGGCCGACGAGGGTCGGAGACCGGTGATCAACTTGAAGGAATTCAATGAGTGGGTGGTATATCCCCACTTGAAAATGGAGGGTATCCACCTCCTCAGGGTCGTGTTGAGGCCTCTCGACTGGATGGTCCGCCTGGACCTGAAGGGCGCATACATCACAGTCCTGATCTTTCCCCCTCACTGCCCTTTCCTACAGTTCAGGTGGGACGATCAGGTCTTCCAGTTCACCACTCCGCCTTTCGGGCTATCCTCTGCACCGTGGTGTTTCACAAAGGACCTCGAGCCGGCGGTGGAATTCCTAAGGGCGCAGGATATTTGGATGATCGTGTACTTAGACGACATGCTTTTTCTGGCCCAGTGCCCCAAGAATCTGACCAGTCACTTACAGACAGCAGTCAACTTACTGCAGGGGTTTGGCTTCGTCATAAACAAAAAGAAGTCTCTCTTTACCCGGGTCCAATGCGTGACCTTTCTGGGGTTCACGCTAGACTCCATCTCCTCTACCCTGAGCCTTCCGGCCCGAAAGATGGCGAGATCAGGCACGAGCTACGCCAAACCTTGGCCAAGACCCACACATCGCTGCACCAGCTTGCTCGCCTGGTGGGCCTGCTCTCCTCCTCAATTAAGGCCATCTTTACCGGCCCCTTACACTACCATGCGATGCAGCGTCTCAAGGCGCACCATCTCAGGAGGGGACTGACTTTTTCTAATCCGTTCCGCTTACGGCGGAGGTGAAGGAGGAGATGGTTTGGTGGCCAACCCACATGGAGGCATGGAACGGGAGAGCAATCTTCAGTTCCGCTCTGGACGTCGTGATTGAGTCAGGCGCCAGCCGTTCTGGTTGGGGTGCCAGATGCGGAGATTTTTCCACAGGTGGAGCCTGGTCTGCACAAGAACAGTCATTGCACATCAACAGTCTGAAGCTTCTGGCGGGGTCGTTTGCGGTGCAGTGCTGGACATAAGACAGAGTGCAATCCTGCGTCCTCCTCAAAATGGACAATATTTCCGCCGTCAGGCACATCAACCATCTGGGTGGCACCAGATCCCGCCCACTGGTGAACCTCACCATGGAATTTTTGAACGTCTGCCTAGAGAACCAGGTGTGAGTCACTGCAGAGTACCTCCAGAGTCGAGCGAACGAGGAGGCAGACTGGCATTCTCGTCACCTCCTGGACTCCAGCGTTTGGAAACTGGACCCGCAAGTGTTCTTCCAGTTGGCGGAAAGGTGAGGTCCCTTTTCAGTCGATCTGTTTGCGTCGCATCTGGATCATCAGTTACCAAGGTTTTTCAGTTGGAGGCCAGATCCTCAAGCGGAGGCGATGGATACGTTCCTCCAGGACTGGCGGCGGGGACAGGGCTACGCGTTTCCCCCTTTCTCGATGATCATGCGGGTGTCCGCCCACGTTTGCCACCAGCAGACGGAGATTGTGTTGATTACAAAGTTAGAACTTTCCTGGGATTTTCCAATCCAACTCCCCCACTTTCCTCGCATTCTACTGGATCCAGAGCTCAATCCTCATCGCCTGGTAGTGGAAGGGACACTACAGATGATGGCCTGGCGGATCTCAGGCAACGCTGGTCGCACACAGGCCTTTCGGGACACGCTGAGTATTTACTATACAGAGCATGGGCAGACAGCATGACCAAAAGTTACCGTTTCGCCTGGAGCAGATGGTGCCGTAGGTGTATGCGACGGAGTGTCGAGCCCATGGGCGCGGATGTAGTCCACATCCTCAATTTCCTGGCGTGCCTCGCGGAGGAAGGGTTGGCTTACATTCCGTTCGGCAATTTCATCGGGCCATTGCCCCATCCTCCGGTCGCCGGTGGGCGAACACCCGTTTGTCTGTAGGGTCCTTAGGGGGATTGGTCTGTCCCTCCCACCGGAACCACGTTATTCTGCGTTGTGGGATGTGAATCTTTTCCTATCCTGGCAGCCGAATAGGTTTCTGTCACGTAAAGAGATTTCAGCTAAGTTGGTGACACTTTTATGCCTGGTTTCTTGCAGGCGTGGGTCTGACGTGAGAGCCCGAGACATCTCAGCCAGAGTGTTCTCCTCAGATGGGGTTTCGTTCATGGTCAGTAGAAGGACCAAGTGTAGTACCAGGTTTATCTCATACCCGGCATTCCGAGACTCCCCCAAACTGTGTGTGGTACAGTGCCTCCGAGCATATGAGGAATTGACTGAAGAGGTCCGCCCTCCGGGTGAGAGACAACTGCTCATTGCATTACGAAAGCCGTACAGGGCGGTTTCGTCTCCAACCATAGCTAGATGGGTGCGCTGGGTAAAGCAGGAGGCGGGGATTGACAAAAGAAGTCTGGTGCCCACTCAACGAGAGGGGCAATGGCCTCACAGGTATTTACACTGGGAGCGCGTTTGGAAGACCTGAGGCGCACTGCCGACTGGTCCTCGGATTCTACCTTTAAGAGGTTTTACTTTAAGCCAGTGCTGGAAGTAGCTGAATTGGTGGTAGACAAGCTTTGAACTGGCATAATCTGAGCCTCCGGTCCAGACATAGGATGAAAATTTGCCTAGCTGTAGTACAGGTAAGTTTTAATTCTATTAAGAACACAGAGGCGAGGATTATCCCGCCCGGCGACCACTGAAGACGCGGACCCTCCCTGTTCTGGTTTAAGTAACTTGTTTTAAAAAGGTCAACTGAGATGTACGTTTCATGCTTCTCTAGTGTCTATGGTTATGCATTCCATAGCAGTGTTTGCTTTGGTGTTTGTTTTGATGATTCGTTCGTACTGAACATGGTTTCTGACGCTGCCTGTTTTTGCAGGGAATGATGGGTCCAAACAGGGCGAGTGAAGTTCGCGCGAATAAAGAGGAAGGGTGAACGGAGTAGAAGGACCAAGTGGAGACTGGAGTGCGGACAGAGAAGAAGGACTTGTGTTCTGAACTTTTCTATTTCCCTGCTGTTCATGGGAAAAGTAGTTTGTTACTGTGTTTTCAAAATTGTTGCTGAAATAATAAAGCGTAGGAAGAAGGCATAATCCTTGCCTCCGTGTCCTTAATAGAATTGAAACTTACCTGTACTACAGCTAGGCAAATTTTCATTATCGAAGCATTACTGTTTGTGCCGAATTTAAAATAGCGTGGTTGTTACAAAATAGCCATGTTTATTTTTTTTTAATGAAAACTAAGCTTATTTTGTACAGCAGAATTAAGCAAATGCCAAGGTACTGCCCCCGGCTAAAACTAAGCTTATCTTGTACAGCTGAATTAAGCAAATGCCAAGGTACTGCCCCTGGCTAAAACTAAGCTCATTTTGTACTGCCGAATTAAGCAAATGCCAAGGTACTGCCCCCTAAACTGGTTAGGTGCAAAATTGCGTGGTCAAGAGTGAATTAGTCCATTCAGGACAATAGAATTGACGCAGTAAACTCGTCACAAACTTCTTTACCCGAGACTGTACTTTGAGTTCAGCATAACGCCTAACCAGGATGCTTGCTAGCTTGGGCTCCAGCTCCAACCCCAGAAGTCGATGCTCAGGTTATATAGAACTTTTCTGATACATTCTGTTAAGTTACTTCTCTCCCTATTTGGAGGGTGCTGACATGGAGCTGTGTTTGTGGGTAATCGTCTCTCAATTACAACTGTACCAGAAAGGCCAGAGAAAAGACTTCTATACCCACAATTGACTAGGCACTTAAAGTTTTTTTTCAACCTATCGTACTGGCATAATTATTAAGCTTGGATGAAATTTAAGTTGCGCTGGCACAATTTCCGGAATTTCTCGATACACTTGTTATATGAAATTCCAGAGGTTACGCCATCATGCGACTTTGCGTAACTATGCGGCATTTGCGGTAAAGATTTGTTGCAAACGGCGTTAATTAACACACAGGAACAACAGAACGTGAAAGCTTTTTTCACAGAGGTCTTGTCTAAAAGCATCTGTGGACCAAACATTGATGAGAGGATGCATTTTGTGCTAAAATATAGCGCAAAATTACTAGCTTGCATTTTGCATAGTTACATTAAATTGTGCCATAACTTTGCAAATCCAAAGTATGTAAATTTCACACACCTTTAATCATTATGCATAGGTACTCAAATTTTCCTTAGGGCAAAAAAGTATGGTCTGCTGTGTGACCGAGGCCTGCGTTCAGGCCAGCAAGTTGGATGCGGTGTAAAGTGGGTATAGTGGTAAGTGAAACGTACATGGTATGGACAGCGAGTTGTAGAGTTATTCCGAGAGGCTCATTCCATTCGGTCTTCTAGATTAAACCCTAGCCTATAGAAGAGCGATAGATTTGACAATATTATGTTATGCTGTAAATGAGCAAATCTCAAAAAAATCTAGTCGCCGACTCAATATGTAGTCAGAATTTTGGACGGGCAAGCTATTTTTAGGGCCTACTGGCACAGTTATTGCGAATGCTGGCAAAAGACAGGTATTCTGTTCAATCAGAAAGTGAATGACCAATAAGGATGCCTTTAAATCTGGCTTTTATCTTGACACATTTACTGTGTTCAACAAAGATGTCAAATGTCAGCTTACGCCTTCTCACAAACTGCTGCTTATTTTATCCAGGAAATTTCTGTTTATTTTTCCTTTCTCCGACTGCAACGGATGGAGACAAAAGTTTGGCTTGGATGAGGACTTTCAGAGGTTACAGAACTTGTGTGTGTCCTTCAGTGCGTATCTGTAGTGGCACTTGGGGCAGACTCTAAATGGGGTATGCTCCATGCCCCTTTCATATTCTGACCACGTGTTTTTCTTTAGTTGGTCTTTTCTCTTCTGTGGTTTTCAGTGCATTCCTGGTGCTCTCGTCTTCCTATCAGTTGCTGTCAATCCTCTACCCTCGACAGTGATTTTTGGCAGGAAAAAAACTTTTCTTCTTGCAGTTCCTTCTTCCTCGACTCCGGAGTTCATTTACAGGCTTCCAGACCTAACAGCAGAAAAAAAGAATCTGAAGACGCGACCATGTGGAGGGATTTTCGGGGCATATGTTTAACGTCACACAAAGATGGGTTTAAACCCAAATGGTCAATGATGCCCAAGAAACAAAAAAATAATAATAGTAATCATTTAAATATGAATTGAGAAACAATCCCGCCCTTACCCAGATGACAATGCTATTAATGAACTAAGAGGCAAGTCAGGGGTCAAATTTACCCTATATGTGGGCTAGAGTTTTATTATACATGAAGCAAAACGTTTAGTCTATTAAATCAAATAAAATAGTTTTTTGTACATAAGACATGCTAAGCACACATATTTGAAGGTGCTCTTGTATGTGACAATGATGAAAAAGGTGACTTGCAAAATAAATAGTTGCCTAGGATGACACAATTTGAGAGGAGTTTATTGGTCAAGCACAATATAGTTAGGTCGGGTACTTTGTTCAAGTCACTAGACCTGCAGGTCTAGTACATCCCTCTACTGCACCCTGGGAAACATCTTCTTTACTTAATATTACTAAGTTTGGTGAATCAAGTGTACAAATGAAGAAACTTGATTTTTGTATTGGAATGAACACGAATCTTGGGCCTCACGATCTCCTTATGCCTTTAGACTCTTATCTGTAAACACAAGGATTGCTTAGAAAGAGGCTCCAAAGTAGCAAATGCTATAAAATTCCATGACTAAGCCCCCAAAACAAGTGCTCTTCACTGAGGTTGGCTGACACAAACACCCAACCTCCACTGCTAAAAAATGGGACAGTGGAAACGTTTTATCTATGTCACTATTGGACTTGACGTTTAATCCTGGCTTTACCTCTTTGCCAAAATATACTGTTGTGAACTCTAATGTCTGGGCAGGTTTCACAGCACAGTGGCATTTCTTTGGTGAGAGTAGTTTGAGTCTCACCATCGTAACCACTCCCCAGTTGTTGTGTTATGAGCAAGATGGAAACTATGGACCCAGAAAGCATGTTTTTATTAACCCTGCCCTCACTTTAAATCAAACTAAATACTGGCAGTATGTGATAAGCAAACCCAACAATCATTGATTTTACCCAATTGAGGGATGGGGGGGGGGCTTAAAACATCCAATCTCCCAGTCCATTCAGTAAAATATGGTGTAGTGCAAAAGTTACGGATCTCCTAACATGGAGTCCTGCACTATGGTGTTGGTTGCTGCTAGTCAAACCATATCCTTCCAAAGTGTTTGTCCCCTTAATTGCCATTATATGACAGAGGTGGGAAAGCCACTGAGGGCTCAAGCCAGATCTCTGACTCAGCTCAAGTTTCCTTGGTTCCTTGAGCCCAAAGACGAGCCAAGCATTCACTTGGCTACTGTCTGAAACCCACGCTCCAGCCTCATGTACCAAGAATTAAACACAAAGCATTCTCTTTTGATGTCTAACAAGAGGGAGAGATACCAATCTAATGGCTTGATTATACATTTTGAAACGAGAACACCCCAGATCTATCCCAGCTTCCTCCCTTTGCCAAACTGTATGTTTTATTCCACTTTGCCTCCTTTGTCTTCATCATCATCATCATCACATACGAGCGCACCTTGACATACAAGTTCAGGATGTGCATTGTACAAAACCTTCTCTTATGCTTGATTTAATAAACTATAATGTTGTTCCATGTATAATAATAGTCAATGCCACCCAGTGGATGCACATGACTAATGACTTGCCTCACTAATAGGAATGTGTCAGAGCAAGAGGAGGCACGAATGTTTTTAAGTTCATGTTTGAAAACTTCCACTTTTAATAAATGCCTCTCAAAGCAGGCATATAAACCGATGTAGTAAGGCAAAACGCTTTTCTTTTTTAATTTTAAAGAGCCGATCATATTTTTACGCCTATTGTACAATCTCTTTAAAAATATAGGTGCTCCTAAACATAAGTGGTGGTAGACACCTTTTCAGCTTCTTTCCCTGTACTCCAATTAACGTGCAAGTAAACTTCAGAATGTTAGTGCTCAGTCAAGTAAAAAGCAGCACAACCAGGGAGCCGCTTGTAAAGTTCAGGAGGGCTGGAAGTGGCTGCCATACTAGAGTATCCCGGTTATAGCATGATGTTTAGATCCCCAATCACCTGCATTCAGACGAGTGATCCATTTACAAATGTGGGAGCAAGTTGTTAGAGTTTCTATTGTTGTACTGAAAAATAGTAAAAGTTAATAAATGCAGATTGAGCTTAAAACAAGAGCCAAGTTCTTACAATGCTGGTTTCATGTACTAAATTAGTAATGCTTAAAGCGCTGTATTCTTTATGTTCATAATTCCAAGTTTCTAAAGTGTTAGGTGTAATACCCACACAGTTTTGGATTTCTAAAGTTTGCAATGTATTTTTATTATTATTTATGACACTGCTCATGTTGCATAACCCAACATATAGGCAAGTGTAGAACCAAATTGTCCTCTTAAAAAAGAAATAAAAATCTTCTCAGTGTTCCCAGATTAGGTTAAATCCTACTCAAGTAAAATTAATCATATTCCAAGTTTTTCAGACAAGAAATATTTTGTGTAACTACTTAATTTTTTAGGTGCCACTTTATTTCCATTGAACAGCCCTCGAACCCATGGAAAAAGTTACGAACACTCATATCACTCCCCATATTAAAATTAACAACAGGATGTAATGTCATATAAATGTACTTCCCTCTTCTGTACTACTCACACAGGAGATCCAAATTGTAATCCTAGATCGTCACATTCAACCACAGCAAATATGATCATTACTACTCATCTGGTCACATATATATGTGGATTAAACACACGTGCAGAATCCATGCCCCACATTGACGAAGCTAAGGACACAGCTGAAGGAGACTGGCAGTTAACTCAAAACAGGAGTAGCAGTAGACAACTCTTCCTGCGCAGACAATAGGTATAAAAGCTTGCCATACAGGTAGAAACAGCTACCACTGACAGTCCTTTACAATCCAGTTAGCTGCCAGCAGCCACAGTGAGGCGGGGCCCACAGTCTACCTCACCAAACCACAACGCCCAGCTCTAATTTGCATACCAAACCAGTGGGCCCCCAGTGTACACAAAACAAGGGGAGTCTAGAGCAAGGATGCACACTCAACCAAGCCGCACAGAGCACCATTTCCATCCCAACGATTGTTTTTACAGAATGCCTTAGTTCAAACCTCAGAACTCAAGAATTACTGAGTCTACAACATCAAAGATCAGTAAACACAAAATGATAAAATTAAAAAATAAAATAAAAATGTACCATTTTTTCACAATTGGAATTAAAAAGACTGTCTTCTAAAACTCTCTTGTGTAACTGAAAACGTGTGTATTTCTTCGTTGCATCCCTACTTTTTTAATGTTACATCATGTTTACTACATTTATGTAGTGTGTTGTACTGGTAAGCTGACAACCCCAAAGAACTAAGGGGCATATTATCAAAGAAGAGCGATAAACATTGCTAAGCGCACTTAGCGCATTTCTGTTTATCGCCGTCTATCGCTGAATTACATCGCCGTGTTAGCGGCGTATTATCAACGCTTTGCGAACAGGCGATGTAATTCCAGCGATAGACGGCGAGAAACATAAATATCGCCTGAAATCCAGCGATGATTATGGAGATGCTTGCTGATAGGGAAGTGTGGTCGTAACATGGCGATCCACCTCCCATTATCAGCATAGCCAAGTAGAAGAAAAAGCAGACGTTAACTTCATGCGATAAACCTCGGTTTGTTTTATCGCTGGGGCCGCATTGTTAATAGTGCGAAGTTGTGTTTGCCACGTTAATCATGCAGACATTGTGAGGAACGCCCACTATGCATGTCATTAGCGATAATAATCGCCGACATGCAAAATGGAGAAAAAACGGCTACTAAATCAAGGAAACACGCGTTAGCGTGTCCTTGATAATAGTGCGATATTTAAATCGCCGCTTTTCGGCCAAAATCGGCGAAAATGGGCTTGATAATATGCCCCTAAGCAAGGTATACCGAAGTCATTTCTGCATCCAATATAAACAAGCATTGGCATAGCCAATAGGTCTCGCCTTTGGGACCGTATAAGTATTTAGTTATGCAGCACATTATCCTTACTGCAACAACATTAACTGTTGCATGGCTAAACACTTATAAGGTCCCAAAGGCGAGACCTATTGGCTATGCCAATGCTTGGTGTTTGGAGTAGTGTGGATGTATGTGGTGTGTAGTGGAATTATGTTGCCTGTATTGCTTTAATAAAGAAGCTTTGACACTAAGATGGAAGTTGGATGGATGAGAGGAGAGACAAGGTGATGGATAGATGGATAGGGGGGACGACGTTGGATGTATGTATGAATGATTTTTTAGCCACTTGCAAGTGTACAGGGGGACGTTGAATCGTCAGGTAAACAAGCTGCAGGAAACCGATGGATAAATTGCTGGAACAATTTATTCCAATGGAAAATTACATCTATAAAAACATGCCCATGAAGTGCACACAGGAGGCGCAGCCAATGCTGTCATCCAGTGAAGCCGTCCAAGTGGAATGCCACTCTAAACAACAGCAAAAATCAGGGCAACAAAACATAAAATGTATTTTTTAAACCAAAAATAAACACCCACCTTGAGGAGATAAATATTGATAAAAATGTACATTCGCTGTCAGAACTGATAACAGAAGCAGAAATCCCTGTTACGGTACGTGTTTTAACGCAGAAAGCACACTCTGAAGTGCTAAAAAAAAAAAAAAAAACCAGCATGACCCACAATCCTTATTAACCCGTTGCGTGCGTCCGTCGGCCAACGGCCGTCGCGAGCACTACCTCTGTAGTGCTGCGAACGTCCATTGGCCGACGCGGCCCCGTCCACTCCGCTAAACCGCCGCACCGCGGCGGAATTGCCGTTGCGGTTAAAGAGCGAGAAAGAGGTTCTGTATATGGTATCAGACTACAATAATCTGCGGTATCACAAGCAGATTCCAACATTTCCAGTCTGAGGTAGACAGTACAAATAAAGTCCCTCTCTGTAACTGCAATATATTCGATATTTTGAATTAAAGTGTGCTGCCAATCTGCCTAGTTTTACAAGCAAATCATAGCGAAATGTTGAATTAGTAGACTTCAGCACAGAGACACTGCAATATGCTAACACGCCTCAGGGATGTATACTGCTACTAATAATGCCAGTTTGCTGTTATATAGCGGTTATAGCACAACAAAATGACACCCACCACGTGGTACTCACAGTTGCTCTTTGGAATGGCTGGCGACCCCCTGGGATTATGCATCGCCCATCACTCCTGCTCATGAATTGGCTGGACTGCTGCCTTACAATATTTCCATTGTTTACAGCATTAGCACGCAGCAAATAGTGGCTTCTGATTGGGTCAACCAACATAAAGAGCAGTACCGATGAAGAAGGACAACTGGACAAAGTGACGGGACTAAGGGCTATAGAAATTGAAGACATTCTGTGAGCTTAAAAAAACACTTATGAGTGTATGATTAGTTATTTAAGGAAGTACATCCAATTTTGTAATGCATGCAAATATGAAAAGCACGGCTCCCTTGGTATACAGAGCATCGCTGCTTCTGCAACATAACAAACTTAAAGTAGCATCTCCAGCAGCTCTGTCTGAAGTAGCCATTACGAGGGCAGCAGAGCACCCCCGCCCCCTCACACACATCGCACTTGCAGCATGGTAGTTTTCAGCAGTGCTTGTGTTGAAAGAAGCCTGCCCGTTGGCTGGGAAAAAGAGTTCCAACAAACATTTAAAGGCTGTGTTCAAATCTTAACAGACGATCCAGCAGCTCTGTCTCAGGAATGGATCACGTGAGCAGATAGATGCCGGAGGGGGGAGGGAGGATGGGCAACCTCACACGAGCTCTACGTTTTTTTTTTTTTTTTTTAAGTCTACGCTGGGAGGAAACATAAATTGTAAACAGTAGTGCTTGAGAAAAACACTGTTGGCCACAGAAGTGCTGATGACCAGCTGTGGGATCAACGAGCAGCAGAGCACCCCGCCCCCTCACACACATCGCACTGGCAGCATGTTGGTTCTGAACCAAAACGAAAATAAAAGGAGTGCGAGAGATGCTCCAGCAACTCTGCATGACACGAATGGATCACGTGAGCCAATTGATTGGGGGGAGCGAGGATAGGGAACTTCATGCGAGCTTTGCAGGTTTTTTTTAAAGCAAATTTGCGCCCGGACTCGTAGGAAATGTGAAATGTAGACATTAGTGGTCGTGAAAAGCATGGAGGCCACAGAATTGCGGATGACCAGCTGTGGGGTAATGAGAGAGTGCACCTGCACTCACCGAGCAGCACAGCACCCCAGCCCCCTCACACACTTCGCACTCGCAGCATGGTGGTTCTCAGTAGTGCTTGTGTTATGAGAGAAGCCTTCCCGCCCTGTGCTTCTCTTGCAGAGTCTGGAGAGCGATCAAACTGTGCTGAGCCGGATCAAGAAGTGCATGAAGGCGGGACACGTCTCTGGGCTGGGTGAGTACTGAGAGAAAGTTCCTGAAGCGGCGTGAGAGGGAGCAAGGGGGTGGGGAGACATGGAAAGTTCTGCCGGAGAGAGATGACAGGAATGAGACTGCTAGAAGCAAAATAGGGTGGAGAGACTGAGGAGTAACGTAGAAGGAGAGAGGCGGAGACTGCAAGTGGATGAGAGAAGGATAGAAAGACAAGCAATGGCCGCGCGGCCGTGAAACTGACACGGACGCGAAAGTGAAAGTAATTGCGAGGGAAGCCAGATGGCGAGGGAAGCCATATGGCGCCTGATCGCACGTGAACGCAAGCTGGTCGCCAGCAAACTGCTGTTTGCACTTCCAAAACCCGCTTACTAAAACTCTCGCCAGAGCAACGCATGCGCTGGCTCAGGCGAGACCTAAAAACACTATTCAGCCCATGTTTAAAAAAAAAAAAAATTCCACTCTCTCGACTTCGGTTTTCGATGATCTTCCCTCGTACCCAGTTACTCCTCCACTATGCAATTAACCGTGGCAACTGCAGCTGACATAGTACAGTATTTAACAGGTGTATATTGTGCAGGAGCAAAGATTGCAGGCCTCGAAAAATCTACTCACCCACTCCCTATGGCGAGTCAGATTTTATGAGGTCGAACTATATTTAACGCATACTCGCCCGTTCTGGCGAGTTGAAAAAGAACAGGTGTTCCTTTCAGTCAGAAATTGAAGGAGCAATAAAGATGCCTTTAAATCTTGTTTTTATCTTGTCACCATTTGCTCTGTTTTCAAAGACAGAGGTTAGAATTCAGTTTACAATTACTTTTCTTTCTCTGGCTGCAGAGTTCCAGGATTTTGTAAAGTGAACTGTCTGACATGCTGTACGAAGTGTGAAATGAAAGGCTGTAGCGTATCAGGTTTTCCCTAACACAAATTTAAACAGCTAATAAGTCAACTGTACAAACAGTTCAAAATATATTTCAGTAGGTGTGAAAGCACATTTTCTGTACTTCTGCATGATGGAAAAAAAATATTTGTATTGGATGAAAAACAAACCAGAACACTTTACTTGGTGATGTGCAAATGATAAATATGTTTTAGGAAACCGAATTTTCATAGATTGTAAATACACTATATAGTTTTATCAGTAAAGCTGCAAGGTTTTTGGCCATTTCCTGAAAATTTACTGTCTGTAATTGACAGTGCACTACCAGATCATGCTTTAGTAATACATTTATTAAAAGTGTGTGTTTAAACATCAACTAAGAAACACTCCTGCCCGTGCCCTGGTGGCACTGCTATTAGTAAACTGAGGCAAGTCATGGGTCATGTGTACCTTATGTGTAGGCTAGATTCTTATTACACATGGAGAAAACTTTTAATCTATTTAATGAAACAAAAGACTTTTGTACAGCAGAAATGCTTTTTTTATTTCAGTAAATCTTTTATTGATTTCTTAGAAAGGAAGGGCAACACAGGAAAAATACAATTGCATATCAGATAATGCCATTAGCTGATGGTTGGCACATTTACACCTATACATATACCATGAGCGTTGACAATGGAAGTAATGTCCTATCTGAACTGGCAAACGCAACAAATGCAGTAATGAAATGATGGATTAATTACATATCTCAGTTCCACTTGAATAAAAGCTGTAACAGGACATAGGTTCCTGTGGTGGTAAATTACAGTAGCATATTTCATACATCACCAACATAAGTTATGCAATACAGTATGTATGTACGGCAGAAATGCTGAACTCATATTTGAAGGTGCACTGATGTGAGAAAGAAGAAAAACGTGACTGTAAAATTATATGTTTGCCAATGATTACACAATTTGAGACTAGTTTACGGGTCATGTACATTACAGGTAGGTCAAGTAGACTATTGAAATTACTCGACCTGCAGGTCTAGTAAAAATGTTATGATTTTGAGAGGCCTGGAGAGATATAAATTAGCTTTACATAATTACAACAGTAGCAGCAAAGTCGTGCAAGCGCAAACGGAACCAGCAATAGAATAGCTGCCAACTGTCCAGTTTTTGCCAGGACAGTCCCGGCAAGTTGGAGAATGTCCTGGGTAATTCACTATCCCGGGACAGTCCCGGCAACGGGGCGTGCTCAAAGCACGTACCTAAACGCTGACCACCGCGACCAGACACCAGTCGCTAGTCTCAGCGCGGGCCAGGGCGGTGGGGGCGGGGGGCCAGCCCCAACGAGGAGGCCCGTTCATGTGCCCCAGCTGTGCTGCAAAGCGTCCCTTGAAATTATTTTCAAACGTTGGCTACTATGCAATAGGAGAAATGGGGGAAGGATTTGGAGGTCGGAGCATAAATGTTAAGCAGAAGGGGAGGGAGAGCAATAGGAAGCAGTAGCAATGTGCATGACAGAAGTAGGAGATGGGTCAAACATACTCTGAAGAGATGCGTCTTAGGAATCGGAAAGGGGCAGAAGGATAGGTTGGCTCCTCATATTGGAGCTCTGATTCAGTTTGGAAGCACACTTTCCCTCAAACTGGCTTGGAACAATGTAGTATACTGGTATTTAGTGTATTGCACCTTTCCTGCTTCTCTGTCTTGCTGCTCAGCCAGTGTGGATGTTCTTGGAATGTTGGTATGTGTGGTGAGGTAATAGAATGCTGGTATGACTGTGTGTGGAGTGTCAGTTGAGAGGATGGGCTGAGCAGCAAGGAAGCTGCTCCTGGTGGGGCTCGCTCTGTAGAGAAGACCTACTCTACATCTAATTCTGTACTACTCCATGTTGTGACTCCTGATCTACAATAAACCTACATGGAAATCCAACTGGTCTTGGTTCTATTCACTTATTACATTTGGCGACGATTGGAAAGAACCTGCCTTGCCACCTGATGGTCTACAGAAATTTTGAAAAGCAGGAAGCAACTCCAAGGTATGAGTTTCCTACAACTACGCATTTAAAAGGCATACTGGCACCCGGTGAGCCCCACCAGTGACCTTCCATCGGTCGCCCTCAACTGAAGTGTGCCAGTTCCTGCCTGCACACAACCGAAGTGTGCCAGTTCCTGCCTGCACTCAACTGAAGTGTGCCAGTTCCTGCCTGCACTCAACTGAAGTGTGCCAGTTCCTGCCTGCACTCAACTGAAGTGTGCCAGTTCCTGCCTGCACTCAACTGAAGTGTGCCAGTTCCTGCCTGCACTCAACTGAAGTGTGCCAGTTCCTGCCTGCACACAACTGAAGTGTGCCAGTTCCTGCTTGCACACAACTGAAGTGTACCAGTTCCTGCCTGCACACAGCTGAAGTGTGCCAGTTCCTGCCTGCACACAGCTGAAGTGTGCCAGTTCCTGCCTGCACACAACTGAAGTGTGCCAGTTTCTACCTGCTGTTTCTACTTGCTGACCTGCTATCTGCCATTTATTGTGACATCTGTCTTCCACAACTGAAATGTGCGAGTTTCTACCTGCTACTTCCCTGTTTTGCGAATCGCCTGCCTAGATGACTGCTTGTTCTGCTGTCATTGGAGATCTGCTTTACGTTGTTTTTCCTACCTCTCTACTGGATCTGTGCACGGAACTGATCCCTCTGAGATTTATACCAAGTCTGGGCAATGCTAGAAATATGGAGTTCGGGGGCAACGATCGAGTCCCAGCTGATTTCTGCGGACCAGGTTTTGGTGCAGTCTGCTGCTCGCTGTACAGTGTGTCACCCAAGGGAATTAGTAGTGCATTTTGGGCAGTGCTTTATATCTTCATGGGAAGCTGTTGAAGTGCTTCAATTTATTCGCACCACAGAGTTATTAACTTCAACACTCGCGATTTTCAAGTGCTTAAATTTGATGTGGTGATGTCTCAGGCCAGTATTCGGTACTTATGCCGTGAGTACTTTTACAATTTCTACATCGGCGCTTTGCCACAGTGTTTTTTTTTTAAGTTTTAATGCGCCATTTCCATTTTCTACGTGTTGGCAGTTGATCCGCTGCCTTTTCATTTTAGAACACGGCACGAGCTGCCTACTGCGCACACATCGAGAGCGCGCAGCCTCACCTGCATTTCATTGTCCTTGTCATCGTGGATCCGACGTTCCTGGTTGTTTTCCTACAAGCACGGACGTGCCGTGAGCCTCCCGGCACGGCGTCACGCTACGTGCCTCCATCTTGTCTTGCACCACCGGAGCACATTAAAATCGAAGTGCTCTAGGTCTTCCTATTTGTCTGTGTTATTCTGCCAACCATGCCAACCACGTTAACATCACTTCTGCGATGTTCGTTTCAAAGAGTATGTGACTGATTTTGTTTTCTCAGTTCAACGCTAGGGTTTCAAGGTCACTGCTTCGTGGTGAGTGTGCTTCGTAAATGACTTGCTTACTGTATCATTCTTTAGTTAACCATCAGAGGTTGCTGCAGCTCTACAGGACTCCAAGTTTCATTCTATATTTAGCCAGCAAACGAAGGAGTCTAATGTTGATCACTTCAAAAAAATACGACAATACTGAAGGAAGTATTTTAGTACTGGGTCATATGTCAAGGGATTATAAAGTCATCTGTGCGGCGAAGTCAAGAAAGTGTTATATTTTAAAATGTTTTCAAAGTGGTGTATCATTTAATATCATGAGAGTCACTTATGTTCTTTATATTGTGCTTAGAGCACCATCTTCTGGGCTTGTTATTTAATAACAAAGTTATATTTCTAACATGCATTTATTCTCAGAGGGAAATAATTTGTTTACAAGTTTGCCTTTGGAATATGTTTCACGTAATCCACATTGTCAAGCAGTTTCTTACTTACTTCTTGATGTTCCACATCTTGTTTATTTTCATGTCTATTTTAAAATTTAACAGTTGGCATATGCACTTGCACACAAATATTTGTAGGTGGAATTTTTTTTTTCACTGTTTATTTCAAGAGCTATTGGTGCGAGATTCTCTTTATTGACTCCACCTGTGCATTTTTACTGTTCGTGGATTAGTTAAAGGTTTATGTGGTAATAGCCTTCTGGCTATGTGACCTCCACTTATGCGTGGATACGTCACCTTATTTAAGTTATGCATTGGAATAGCCTTCTGGCTATGTGACCTCCACTTATGCGTGGATACGTCACCTTATTTAAGTTATGCATTGGAATAGCCTACTGGCTATGTGACATTCATTTGTGTGGATATGTCACCTATATTTTAAAATCCTCTGTTCTTGGGATCTACTGTTTTGACAGAGTGCGTTTTCACTTATCACATGGTACCTGTGCGTGATTTCTCACATACTTACTGTCATGTTGGATTTAATTTAAAATTCAACAGGGGGGAATTTTCACCCTCTTTTTCTCCTCTCTAGTTTTCTTCATTCAAGAATTGTATGTTGGAGCGTACCCAACCTTTTTCTTGCTTGTGCGAGTGAGAAAGTCTTGCGTTATGTCTCTTTGAGAGCGTTTTTTTCTTGTCTTTGTCTTGCACTAATTTTTCATTGGTTGACGTTCTCTGTTTATCACTTCCATACTAGTCTGGCCAACTGGTGTGTCTTGCTGGTGACTTAGATGTCAAGTTCCTGTTTTCTTCTGTGGTTTGTTTAGTTTTCCTGAGCATACGGTGAGAGATCTCTTTTTCTCACATTCTCTTTCTTATTTTTGTGAATCCCTTGATCTATTCTGTTTCTTTTTCAGACCTTTGTTGCTAGATCTATCTTTGATTGCAATTATTGTTTAGCGTATTGCATTTTCTACTTTTCTTGATTTAATCTGTAAAAAGGGGAAGAGGTGCGTTATGTCATTTTTGTTAATTAATGCAATATTTTACTCCTATGTTTATTTATGCTTTTACTATGCTTACTGCTTACATAATTCTTTTGTTGTTGTTCATTAAAGGGGGAAGGTGTGTAGTATACTGGTATTTAGTGTATTGCACCTTTCCTGCTTCTCTGTCTTGCTGCTCAGCCAGTGTGGATGTTCCTGGAATGTTGGTATGTGTGGTGAGGTAATAGAATGCTGGTATGACTGTGTGTGGAGTGTCAGTTGAGAGGATGGGCTGAGCAGCAAGGAAGCTGCTCCTGGTGGGGCTCGCTCTGTAGAGAAGACCTACTCTACATCTAATTCTGTACTACTCCATGTTGTGACTCCTGATCTACAATAAACCTACATGGAAATCCAACTGGTCTTGGTTCTATTCACTTATTACAAACAAAATTGTACAAGCCTCATTCAATATGTAAAGATGTGTTTATTTCTCACTGGTTCAAAAAGTCCTCTAAAAGTAGTTCCAAAAATACATATCGGAATTTGGAGGCGACATTCAAAAGTAATGAACGGTGCAAAATGTGTCAATTTGAAGAGCGGATTGTAAACTCCCTCCGTCGGACAACGTCTACCACCTACCTCCGCTGCAGGTTCTGTGCTGATGTGCCCCATAACATTTAGACCAAGGCTGACCTGTATGTAACTGCTCCTCGTGAGGCCTCGGTCTTTCCTATGTGTACTTATACCAATAAACATGAGAGTTCCTGACCAACTTCGTTACAGCGGGGCCTATTAACAAGCCCCTTGAGCTGCCGGTACATCACTTTTCCACCCATGTTAAAAGTGACGCACCGGCGGCGCAATGGGCTTGTAAATAAGCCCCATCATATTTAAGATGACGCATGCGATCGTAAAGACGTGACCTTTCACTCTCCATACTTGCGGAGGATACGGTGAAGGCACACTTATTTTGCAGTTGTATATGGCACGACCGCGACCCGTGGGTATTGGAACGCTTTTACACGATCACCAGTTACATTAAACAAGGTCACGTTCGTTTTTTATTTTCCCCTTATCACGAAGTAGAGCCCACGCCGAGAATAGAGCTGCGTTCCTGTAGTAATTGAATGAATGTCCGATCCGAGTAGTATCTTAAAGTTGTTTATTCAAGTAGGATGTAAGATGATAAGAAAAAAGGAAGTAACGAACCCCAACAGGAGCAGCCTCCTTGCTGCTCAGCCCAACACTCAACTGACACTCACCCACGCATCCAACACTCTATGACATCATCACTCATACTAACATTCTACACACATCCACTGGCTGAGCAGCAAGCTAGAAGCAGACACCACAGTTCCCCAGTTCTAAAGTCGGCAGCTTGGGTCTGGGTTAGACTACTACATTACTCAGTTTTATATTATTTAGATGTTTTTCTACAAGCCTTCGTCGAGATGCCACAGGGAAACATTGAAATAGAACGACTTCCGGGGAGGTACAAACAGACCGGTTGTTCTAGAAGAGACTTTTAGGGGCTTATTTACAAGCCCCTTGCGCCGCCGGTACGTCACTTTTTCCCATAATAAAAGTGGCGCAAGGGCTTGTAAATAAGCCCCTTAGATTCTGGTAGACTAACGCGCGTTTGTAACAAGCACATACGCATTACCTCCTCGTCCTGTCTTCCCGTCCCATTCCTTAACAGTGAGCAGCTAGTCTGCTCCACAGAAACCTACTACCTAGCAGAGCTTTTCGCACTTCCCCCAACATGGCGCCACCATCAGGTGAGGATAAAAGGGGGAAGTGCGTCACAGAACATCCTGTTCTTTTTTTTCTGCCTTCGCAGTCTACTGATGTCCTAGCAGGAGCTGTTGGGGGTAAGTTTTCTCTCCATTTTTTTTTTTTTTTTGTTTTTGGCGCGGCCTGCTTTAGCGGCCGCCTTTTTCTTTTTTGTTGCATGTGTGACTACCGGAGGTTCGATCCCTGCACTTTGTGGCTCCGCCTTTGTGTACTTTTATGTGGGGGGGGGCCTATCACTTGCGCGGTCCGCTCTAGCGGCCGCTTGTGCATCTTTTTACCGCTGCTCACCTGTGCCTCCTCGGCCTGCTCTAGCGGCCGTTGCTCTCCACGCCGGTCCCGATGCGCCCTGCTTTAGCGGGCGGGGATTCTTCGGCGGTGTTTCCTGCAGCGTGCGCAGCTCCCTGGGGATTTCTTTGGGCGGCCGGCCGCTTTTTAGCGTCCTCCCCTTTTCCTGGTCCCGTGTGAGGACGGGGCCTCGGGACTTCGTGCCTTTCGAGGCGGGTCTCTTTTTCTTGGTTCCCGTCCTCTGTGGCCGTTTTGTTTCATCCTCTCTTGCGTTGCTGCCATGGCACAGGGTGCCTCTTCTTCCGCACCTCCTCTGGATTCCTTGCGCCTGCTTCTTAATGTAGCGGTTGCTGCTGCCTTCCGGGCTCGGGAGGCTGTTGGCCCTCCTGCCAAGGATCTGTAGATGGTGAGGGGTGTGTGTATGGCAGCTTTGTTCAGGGTGCGGAGCTCTCTGACTTGTTCATCCATGTGTGGGATGCTTTGGGGTGTACGCAGCTGGTTCGTGATTGGTGGGAGGTGGACAAGTCTGCCTTTCCTCGCTTTTTGTCTAAGCGTTCTCCTCTGGAGGGGTTTGCTGCTGAGTTCCCCCTATCCGTCCTGGTTGGCGTTTTGATGGCTGACTTTTCCTCGCAGGGTTTGGTTTTGTCTGTCAACACCCTTCCTTCTGGCACTGTGGATACGCATGTTGAGGGGGCGGTGAAGCGTTCCTATGCTGCTTCCCACTTTTCTTTCCGGCGACGGCCTGTTCCACTTACATGGTCCGTTCCCTTCTGTCAGATTTCCAGGCCCTGGCTATTATTTTGCGGGATGGTGAGGATGCCTCCTCTCTCTTGGCCCTCCTGGAGTTGCAGGTGCGCTGCTTGTCTGGCATTTCGTTTGACACTGTGTGCCGCTGCGGCTGCTTCTGGTGCTTCATTTGCTGCGAGGCGTCCTATCTGGATGCGTTCCTGGAAGGCTGGGTCTTCTCAGTAGTCGGTCCTGCTTAAATTGCCCTTTGTCCCGGGTGTTCGGGCCTCCACTGGTGGACATGATCGTGCTGTCGGCAGGGAGCCGCGAGATTGTGGCTCCTGTCCACCCTCCTTCTCGGGGCGTGGGTTTGGCTCCTGCCGTGCCTTGGGGCCTTCTGCTCGGGGTGCTTTGCTGCCCTTTCGTGGCAGGGGTCGTGGCCGGGGGGCCCCTGGAGGTGCCTAGTCCCGTGCCCCTGCCGGTGGTGCTGCCCCCGCTCCTGCCTCTGCGCAGTGACTGTCTGCTTTTTCCGGTTGGGGGTCGCCATCGTTGTTTCCTGCCCCAGTGGTTAGCGGTTCCGGATGCCTGGGCGGTGCAGACTGTGTCCGGGGGTTATCGGATCGTGTTCTCCTCTCCTCCCCCCTGGTCTTCCGGGTGTCCCCCTGCCCCGTCCTCCTCTACGGCGGGAGGCTTTTGCTGGTCGGTGTGCGCCTCCTGTTGGAGTAGGCGGCTATCATGGAGATTCCTCTTCTGGGGAGGGGCATGGGTTGTTCTTCGATTCTCTTCCTGGTCTCCGGGTACGATGCTTCGGATCTGCGCCCTGTCTTGGATCTGGTGTGGGTCGTTCTCTTCGTCCCCCGCCGTACGTTCATGGTGGTGGCTTTGTTGTCCATCCTGCCTCGGGTGCTTCCTGGGGGCTTCCTGGCGTCCCTGGTCCTGATGGCTACTTATCTGCACGTCCCGATCCGTCCTGCGGATCGGCGGTTTCTCCGGTTTACGGTTGGTTCCTGGCACTTCCGGTTCCAGGTGCTTCCTTTCGGCCTTTCCTCGGCGCCATGGGTTTTCGCGCAGCTCTTGGCCCCTCTGGTGGGTGTTCTCCATTCCAGAGGTCTGCGTCTGTCGGATGTGGACCGGGTGTGTCGTCTTCTGGGGTCCTATGGGTTCCTCGTCATTCACCGGGAGTCCTCCCTGCTGCCCTCCCAGACTCTGGGGTTCCTGGGTGCTCTGTTCCGCATGGTTCTGGGGATGGTGTTCCTCTCCCAGGAGCGCCAGTTGACTTTGTTCCGTCACCTCTCTTGGGTTCTGTCCCAGTCCCGGGTGTCTGCCCGTCTCTGGTTGCGGAGTCAGGGGTGTTGGCTTCCACTCTGCCTCTCCTCCCTTGGGCCCGGCTGCATTTGTATCCCCTCCTGCTTCATGTCCTGTCGCAATGGGATCCTGCCTCTCTGGTCTAAGGTGCCCTGGTTCCCGTCACTCCGGGGATTCGGGTTGCTCTCCAGTGGTGGTTGTCCCCTCCGTCTCTTTCCCGGGGGTTCCACCTTATTCCTCCTCGGAATGTGGTTGTGTTGTCCATGGAGTGCGGTCCTGGGTGCTTCCGAGGCTCGGGTCGGTGGTCCTGTTTCGGGTCTCTCCTGTCCTCGACCTGGAAGGAGTTACGGGTGGTTTGGTTGGCTCTTCAGTGGTTTGCGCCTCTCCTTCTGGGCCATGCTGTCTCGGTTCGGACCGACTGCCAGGTTGTTCGGGCTTCTGTCAATCGCCTTGGGGGCATGTGCTGGTCTTTGTTTCTCTTTTCCAGGGTGTTCGGTCTTTGGGTCGACCGGTATCTCTGGCGGCTGTGTCTCTTCCGGGGACGGAGATTGGGCCTGCAGACTCTCCGAGAGGAGTGTTCCCTTCCTCTGTGGCTGTGTCTGTCCCCGGCTCTGTTCGATCTGATTGTCCTCCGGTTCCGCCTTCCCTGGCTGGATCTTTTTGCCTCGGAGGACTCTGCCCTTCTGCCTAGGGTTTGCGGCCTCGTTCCCTCCCGGTTGGCCTGGGCGATCGACGCATACTCTGTTCCGTGGTCGCTGGGGCTCCTGTTTGCCTTCCCTCCGTTTGCTTTGATTCCCCGGGTCCTCCGGTGGTTTCGGTTGGACCGGGCGGAGGTTCTTCTGGTTGTGCCGCAGTGGTCCCGTCGGCCTTTGTTTTCCCCTGCTTCTGTCCTTGTCAGTATGCCCCCTTTGGCGGTCCGCACTGTGTCCCTCCCTCTGCGGGCTCCTCTTCTCAGGGTTGCCTCCCTACGCCGCCTCCGGCTGGGGGTTTGGCGCTTGTGGGATTGAGTTTGTTGGGTCAGGGTTGCTCTGCTGGGGTTGCCCAGTGCATCCAGTTGTCTCGGCGCCCTTCCTCCTTGAAGTCCTACGACCGTCATTGGACGACCTTCTCCTCCTGGTGTCTTGGGTAGGGTCTCTCTTCTTCCTCCTGTGAGGCTGTGAGGGTGCTGGACTTCTTGCGGGATGGGTTCGTCCTGGGACTCGCTGTCTCTTCGCTCCGTACGCTTTGGGCTGCCGTTCTTGCTTTTCGGGGTTCCTCTGTGTCTTCTGTCTCCCCGTTAGTGGCTCGCCTTTTGCGGGGTTTCTTGATTCAGCGACCTGTCTCTCGCCTGTGCCGGCCTGGGGTCTTACCCTGGTTCTCCAGGCCTTGACGGGCCACCTTTCGAGCCTTTGGTTTCGGTGGACCTTACGTTCCTTTCTGCTAAGGTTCTTTTCCTGGTGGCCCTTGCTTCTGGGCGGAGTTGGGTGTGCTTGGTGCTTTGATTACTTCGCCCCCCTTTTTGCGTTTCTACGCTGCCGAGGTCATTCTCCGTCCCAGTCAAATTTTTCTGCCCTGGTTTTTGTCCTCTTTTCCCTGTCGGGGGTTTTTGTTCTCCCTGTTTTTCTTCCGGACCCTGCCTCCCTGGAGGTGTTGGTCCTCTGTTCTTTGGATGTGCTGTGGGCTCTCCGCATCTCTTTGGATCGGACCGGTGGTTTCCGGAAGGTTGATTCCTTGTTTGTCACCTGCGGCCTCTCTGGGAGGGGTCTTCCTCCTTCCTTGTCTACCTTGTCTCGTTGGGTCGAGGGTGCTGTTGTTTCGGCCTACGGGTCCGCCCGCTGTCCTCTCCCTTCTTCGGTTCGGGGTCGGTCTACCAGGGGTGTCTCCTCCTCCTGGGCCATGTTCAATGGGGCCTCCTTGGGGGACATTTGTATTGCTGCCACATGGGCTTCTCCCCATCCTTTTGTTTCCCGTTGTCGCCTTCGGTTGGGGATGGCGGGCTCGGCTGCCTTTGGCACCCATGTTTTGTCTGCTGTACATGGTTTATGTTTTGTACTGCTTTGTGTTGATTAAATGGACCTGCTTTTCGCTTTTCTGGTCTGTTTTCTTACAATCACCGTGTGCTTGGGTATGGGCTCACTGTTAAGGAATGGGACGGGAAGACAGGACGAGGAGGTAATGCCCGGTTACTCACCGGTAATATTCATTACTCCGAGTCCTGGTCTTCCCGTCCCATTCCTGAGCCCTTCCCTCCCTCCCTGAGTTTTGTGTTTGGTGATTGTTTTCCTTTCTGGGTTTTCTTTGGTATTCTCAGGATGTTCTGTGACGCACTTCCCCCTTTTATCCTCACCTGATGGTGGCGCCATGTTGGGGGAAGTGCGAAAAGCTCTGCTAGGTAGTAGGTTTCTGTGGAGCAGACTAGCTGCTCACTGTTAAGGAATGGGACGGGAAGACCAGGACTCGGAGTAATGAATATTACCGGTGAGTAACCGGGCAATTATCTGCAAATCCGACACTTGCTCTTGCAATACGACGGGCAACCATTTTTAGCGACTGCGTCACAGCCAGCGACTCAGCGAGCGCTCGGAGCGCCGCCATTTCACGTTATAGTCCGGGAGAATAACCGCGTCGACTCTAGGGGGCAGATTTACAAGCCCCTTGCGCCACTTTTGCGTCACTTGTCCCATGTTAAAAGTGGCGCAAGGGGCTTGTAAATCTGCCCCCAAGGTTGGGTTTTTCAGAGGTGCGCGACGTCGGAGTGTCAGAACTAACTACGCGTTCCCGTCCCAGAAAGACGAACGAGCCGTTCGCCAGCTATAAATTCCCGGAGCTGTGCATGAAGTCGAACAGATATTTAGGAACCTCCTAAAATATGGAAATGTTATGGGATTTGTTTCCTATCCCCGCTAAAAATGCACACCCCCTACAGCTGATCACTTTTACACAAAACAGGGAGTCTCTTGTGCGTGTACGGAGCTGTCAACCGTGCTGCACTTCACATTCCCAAGTACCCCACCACAGGACAACCTTCTAGTGTTACGTACCGCCCTGGTAGCGTCCGCCATACCGCGACATCTTCCCCTGTCGGTTGGTCTCCGCACCACGGACTCGCTCCCCGCACCCTAATGGCGCCTGTAGCCAGTCAGTTACGCAAAAGATATGCGGAGAGCTTACAGCTCGCATGCGCCGAGACGCAGAACCAGCCAGGCCCCGTGCTCGATAACTCCGGTCGTTGTAATATCACGTGACGGGCAATGCTGTGGCTGGTTTCCATGGCAGCGGAAGGGCCTGCACCTTTGCCTAAGAACTGACATGAAGATAGAAAGCTTGCTAATTCGCGCTACTTGTGGAGAAGTAGATTACATACATGCCAGCCCTCCCGATTGAGGCGGGAGACTACCGATTTTAAGGCTAATCTCCTGTCTGCCGATTCCTGAATGCAAAAGCCCGATTCCTTTGTGGGCTTTTGCCGACAGGTACTGGTCTTGTCTGCATAGGAGTATGTACTGCCAGGAACCTGCTCCTGCAGTGCAGTGCACATGTCATGCACTCTGCCTGCCACAGTGCTTTATCCATGCTCCTGACAGATAAGAACAACTTAAGCACTGGAATGCAATAGGTCTCGCATTTGGTTGAGTTAGAGCTATTTGCGTTTTAAATGACAATGTTTTTTACCCATGTGTTATGGAGTGGATGTATGTGATGTGGAGTGGAATTAACGATCAATCAATCAGGGAGTTTTAAGCGTGCTACTCACCTGTGAGGGTCTCAAGACGTAGGGTGGGGGGGGGCAGGTCCGGTCAGTCGAAGGTCGAAGAGCCAGGTCTTGAGAGTCTTCCTGAAGATGTGCAGCGTGGGGGCGCGTCTGATGTCGATTGGGAGCTCATTCCAGGTCTTGGCTACGATGTAGGAGAAGGTTCTTCCACACCCGTTCTTGCTCTGCGGATGCGCGGGGGTTCGGCGAGGTCGGCGGATCAGAGGTTCCTCTTGAGTACGTGGAAGGAGATTCTATCGTTGAGATATTGGAGTCCGGTGTTGTGGAGGCATTTGTAGGGGTGGGTGAGTATCTTGAAAGCTACTCTCTTCTCGACGGGGAGCCAGTGGAGGTTACGCAGGTGTTGGGTGATGTGTTCGTGTCGAGGGATGCAGAAGACGAGTCTGGCTGCGGTGTTCTGTATGGTCTGGAGTTTGCGTAGCAGAGACTTGTTGATCCCAGCGTAGAGGGCGTTTCCGTAGTCCAGTCTGCTGGTTATGAGTGCGTGGGTGACGGTCTTCCTTGATTCGGGGGGGGGGATTCATTTGATGGTCTTTCGGAGGATGCAGAGGGTGTTGAAGCAGGTGGAGGCGACGGCGTTGACCTGTCGGGTCATGGAGAGGGAGGAGTCAAGTGCAATGCCGAGGTTTCAGGCGTGGTCCGTGGGGGTGGGGGGCTGACGAGGGCGGTGGGCCACTAGGTGTTGTCCCATGAAGAGCGGGAGGGTCCGAGGACGAGGACCTCTGTCTTCTCCGAGTTGAGCTTCAGGCAGCTGCTGCTCATCCAGGATGCAACGTCCTTCATTCCCTCCTGGAAGTTGAGTCTGGTGGTGATGGGGTCCTTGGTGAGGGAGAGGATGAGCTGGGTGTCGTCGGCGTAGGATACTATGCTTAGTCGGTGCTGTCTGACGGTGGCGGCGAGGGGGGCCATGTAGATGTTGAAGAGCCTGGGGCTGAGCGATAATCCTTGGGGTACTCAGTTGATTTCCGTGGGTTCGGAGAGGAAAGGTGGAAGTCTGATTCTTTGGGTTTTGCCGGTGAGGAAGGAGCGGAGTCAGTCGAGGGTGGTTCCCTGTATGCCGGCGTCGTGGAGTCTGGCAGTGAGTGTGCGGTGGGAGACGGTGTCGAAGGCTGCAGAGAGGTCGAGTAGGATCAGGACTGCGGTGTGTCCTTGCCGACGAGGGTGCGGATGTCGTCTGTGGTGGTGAGTAGAGTGGTCTCATTGCTGTGGTTGCTGCGGAATCCGTATTGGGAGGGATCGAGGGTGGAGTTTTCTTCGATGAATTTCGTTAGTTGGACGTTGACGGTCTTCTCGTTGACTTTGGCCGCGAAGGGGAGGAGGGAGATAGATGGGTCGGTTGTTCTTGAGGTCCGTGGGATCTGCTAAGTGCTTCTTGAGTAGGGGTCTGACTTCTCTGCGTTTCCATTCTTCGGGAAAGATGCAGGTTTCGAAGGTGGTGTTGATGGTGCGTCGTAGTTCCGGTGCGATGGCGGCGGAGGCTCTGTGGAAGATGTGCGGGGGCAGGGGTCGGTGGGGGCTCCTGAGTGGATGCCTTTCATGGTGATTGGGGTCCAGGAGGAGATGGTGGGCTGGCTGGCATTGCTGGAGGAGGGAGTGGTTTCGGAGTCAGGTGTCTGGTTGTTGAAGTTGTCTGCCTGTCTATCTCATCACAGAGAGCCGAACAGCTCACAACACCCTGCAGAGCACAGCCCGTCTTCTATTTCAACATGAGACTAGGCATCCTCTTCCTGTTTGACAGGGTGTCCCCTGTCCCTCCTCCTGGGAAAAACAAACCTATAAAATTGCCAAAAAGAGCTTATTATGTGATGACATTATGCCGTAGCGATCCGACTGTAAAAAAAGGCCTAAATGTTCCCCCTCTTTGACATAAGGATACGGTTGGCGCCTCACTCGATGCATATGGAATGGGTGGTGGGGAGGAAAACGCTGCATATGTGCTCGGGGGTGGTGGGAGGGCTGAATGCAAATCGGGAGGGTGAAAGCAATATTTTATGAGAGCGCCCAACTTTGAAGCTCCCAGGTGTGCTCCTTTAGTGGCCTAATAAAAATAAAAATGAAGCAGCGCACACTGAATTAAAGGAAAGGCAGCCACTAGCTAAGCGCGAGCGTGAACAAGATGCACACAGAAAGGGTGGGAAGAGAGAATGCTGCGTTTGTGCTTGGAAGGTGGGAGGAGGGCTTCTAATGTGAACTAGGAGGGGGAAAGCAATAGAGCATGAAAGCAGCCGACTTTGAAGCTCAGCGAGCTGAAGAAAGAAAAGGCAGCTATTAGCTGAGCAGAAGCGCTGTTAGAGGACAGCTAAAAAAATAGTCCTCACAAGTGTAATAAATAACATACGGAGTAAAAACACATGTAAGAGGGGCAGTCCACATGGGAGGTTACAATATGAGGCAAGGAGGTACTACGGAGGGACTACTAAGCCTATTAACAAATCAAAAGCCACCTTTTACAAAGGACAGTAACAGGAGCCAATTGAAAACATGGGCGGAAAAATGGGGAGGCTTACAGTCCATACCTGAATACAGTATGTCTCGAAGAGACAGCGCAAGCGCTGCCTAGGCGAAACCTAAAAAAAGTATATTTGCATTTCTGATATCTGATCCTCCAGCAGCACGCGTACAAGTCCCATGCATGACAATGGACCTGATTCAGGCCTCAATAGAAGTCAATGGAGAGAAATACATTCTCCAGATTATTATTTTTTTTTTTTCCAAACCTCCTACATTTCCCTTCTAAAATGTTGGCATGTATGAGGGAACCACCTACACAGGCTATTGCGACTCCAAGAAAACATTTTAGAATTATTGGTGGGTATGCCAACCAGTTAATAGGGAGAGCCCAGCCAAGAGTCTGTCTTGGCTCTTGGAGTCTGTGCACAAGCAGAGCCTAAATGTGTTGACATATACATGGTGCAACAATCAGAAAGCTACACACGAACACTCTCAATAGAAGAATCAGTTTTATAATAATGATGGAAGACAAACTTGTTCGTCCTAAGCATATCAAATAGAAGCACTCTAAACTACTAGAAGCAGAGCAAAGGAAAGAAGAACATCTTTATCACTTATTAGGGAATAAAAATAGCCCAACTAGGGATTCGAAGAGTTGTCACGAATGATGAATACATTTTATTAAATTTCTCAGAAACAATTATAAACATCATGCTAAAATGAGCCAGTACATTATGATTATATAAACAATGCCATAACATTTTACATTAATCATTACACCACATAAACATTCTGGGCCTAATTACGATGTCGGTCAGAAAGACCGTCCGACCGACGCGGAAACATTCCGACCGACTAGCCCGCGATGTCTCCGGCCGCCGTATTACAATGTATGTTTTTAACAAAAACAAGGGAACCCAGTTAGGTAGGCAAGGACCTTGGGTATCAATTTGTATAACGGACAACGGTCCTTGTCGGAGGTCAATAAGGAAAATAAGTATAGAACGGAATCAATTCTATATGATTACTATCCAGCAGGATAGTGGGATTTAATCCAATTTATTCTTAGTTATCAAAACACAAAACAATACGTAGTACAATACGTAGTGGGATACAATCCTGTATCCAGAGACATAAAAGTGAAGTAGTATGTAAAGAATTGGTGACATATGAACAAAAGGGACAAAACAATCAGGCAAAACAAAAACGAAAAACTTGTTAAAAAATGTGAACGATGAAACAAGCGTAATAATTAACACAACCGTGACACAGGTTTACAAAGATAATTTGTGTGCACGGTGTTTAAGGAGGTCGACGACGTTTCGATCCCGTTTACATGAATAATGGGATCATCATCAGGACAGACAATAAATGCCTGAGCAACATAAAGGTCTATACTCTATTAAACAGAAATCAAGAAATAAGAGGAGGGGAACAAAAAAAAGGAAAAAGAAGAATTGTATGTTAGTGAGAGAATTGGTCCCTAAGCGCATTTGTCTGGCAGCGCACTGGAGGATCCTTGCATATGGAGCCTGTGATGTTTAATGTGAAACCGCGCGGGGGGATGTGAAGTGAGCGCGCGACGACAAGGTGCAATAAGGTTGGGGGTGGGAGGAGCACTAATTGGGGAGCCTGGCGAACAAGGCCAAAATTGCCAAGAAGGAGCAGAATTACCTTCGGTAGGAAAGCAGAATTCCAGAATGTCAATGCATATACCGAGCTCTGGGACCCAAGGGGGCTGCCATAAATCTGAAATGGGAGCGGGGGATCAAAAGTGAGTACGCGATAAGGGTACGGGCAGGGAAGATGTCATCGGCAAGACTGTAACATACCTGGATAGATCGTGAAGTACTGGGGTCCAGGAGTGATTCAAAAACAGCACGGAAGAATTAGGTCAATTTGGTGCTGTGGAGCATGTAATACGAAGGACTCGGATGTGAATGGGGTCGGGAACCGGTGCAAGTTGCTAGAAACCGCAGCGCGTGGGGCGTATGCTCCTACCTTCGTACAAGTGGATTACGGCATGGCCGATGGCAGCGAATCTAGTGGCAATAAGAGTCGATGCTGCAAGGCTGACAAGGTTAGGGAACGTCAGTGCGTAGTTCCAGGAGTAGTTGCCAATCAGTGTAGCGAGGGACAAGCCTGTAACGGGGATAAATATGTTAAGGGAGAAGGTAACAGCGGGGCAGTTTGTAAGCGGGGCAGCGCGTAGAGCAAGGCTCCTTACCTGAGAGTGGACAATTAGTGCCAGATACTGGGGGCCTGGAACGGTCGAATACCGTTTGCTAGGAGCTCAATGGCTCAATGGCGCTGACGGGTTGGGGGAAACTCCGGTAGTATAAATAACGCGGGAATTTCTTGCTAGTGAAGGGAAAACTAGAACGCGAAATGGGGCGGCCATGTTGGATGTGGTCAGGGTGCCTACGGTACAACTAATGTAGTGCAATATGTCATAATGAAAATTGAATACATGTAAAATTAAACAGTCGTGACATTAATGAAGTTTAGTAAAAACTGCGCAAGTGTATCTAGAAAGTTTTGAAAAAACAACGCCGCAGAATACATATAAACATAAAAGAAAGGCTATATCAGTATACATTAGTAGGTAAAAACCATGTGCAGGATAAATACAGTACAGCATATATTAATCCTAAGTAAGGGGAGGCGCGGTAGTTTCGGAAATGCATGTCTAGGACGTATACATGTGCTGATTTACAGTAAGGATGTCCAATCCTCATTTCTATTCAATCCATTTTTTATGCTTTGGGTGCGCAAAATCCATTTAAGGTCCTCTTTGTTTAGCAAGACACCAATGTCTCCTCCTCTTGGAGGAGGCTTGATCAGGCTGATTATAGTCCATTTTATGTCGTCTTCATTGTGCCCAGCATTGGAAAAATGTTCAACCAGTGGTGCGTTGGCTGTTTTGCAGCGAATCCTGCTGCGGTGCTGGCTGATCCTTAGACGGACTTTCTGCGTTGTTTGTCCTATATAGATTTTTTGACAGGGGCATTGTATTACATAAATAACATTACATGAATTACAATTGGTGAAGCATTTGGATGTGATTCTGACGTTGTTGAATGTTAATTCTTTTTCTTCGATAGTATAATCGCATACGCTACACATACCGCATTTGACATGCCCTATTAAGGGGTCAAGACCCCATAGTTCAGTGAGAGTGGATGGAGGTTTTTGAATTGGCAGTGCTGCTCTAACTAAATGGTCCTTAATGTTGCGGCTTTTTCGAAAAGCGAATAAAGGTCGTTCAATGTTTAATGTGCCTACATTCAGGATCGACCAATGTTTAAGGACAGATTTGCGTACGGTGTTTGACACGGGTGAAAATGTAGTTACGCATACCATGCGGTTAGAATCAGTCTTGGGTTTAGGGGATAGAAGGACCTCCCTTGGACAATACCATGCCCTTTTCAATGCGGTACGTACCAACCGTTTCGGGTATCCACGAGTATGAAGCGGTTTCACATTAAACATCACAGGCTCCATATGCAAGGATCCTCCAGTGCGCTGCCAGACAAATGCGCTTAGGGACCAATTCTCTCACTAACATACAATTCTTCTTTTTCCTTTTTTTTGTTCCCCTCCTCTTATTTCTTGATTTCTGTTTAATAGAGTATAGACCTTTATGTTGCTCAGGCATTTATCGTCTGTCCTGATGATGATCCCATTATTCATGTAAACGGGATCGAAACGTCATCGACCTCCTTAAACACCGTGCACACAAATTATCTTTGTAAACCTGTGTCACGGTTGTGTTAATTATTACGCTTGTTTCATCGTTCACATTTTTTAACAAGTTTTTCGTTTTTGTTTTGCCTGATTGTTTTGTCCCTTTTGTTCATATGTCACCAATTCTTTACATACTACTTCACTTTTATGTCTCTGGATACAGGATTGTATCCCACTACGTATTGTACTACGTATTGTTTTGTGTTTTGATAACTAAGAATAAATTGGATTAAATCCCACTATCCGGCTGGATAGTAATCAGAACGTATTACAATGTATAGCAGGGAAAACTCCGACGGCGTCGGTCGGAGACCATTCCGAACCAGCCGGGTTGGTCGGAAACGAGTCTGAACCGACCACGTCGGTCAGAAAGGCTGTCCCATAGGGATTCCGTTTACGAACATGCATTGGTTGTCCCGCCAAGCAGATCATGATACATCTGACGCGGTTGCGGAACCATGGAGGTTTGTGTGCCACATGCCACATGGCAAATGCAAAACTGAAAAACTGAACAACAACAAGCATAGGCAGCGCCAAAAAAAAAGCTAATTTAAATAGTAAACACACCCACAATCTACCTATATAAAGACAAAAAAATGGCCATGATCCTTTGCCCACACAATACTGCAGAAGGAACCAGGGAGAACTTTCCACAGTCATTGCTGTCAGCCCTGCACTCACTCACGCACTGCATTCAGACCACTACTTGCACATATCACTTTTTTTTTCAGATTACTTTCTCAGACACACCTTACTTATTCACATTCACACTCGCACTCACCCTCAACCTCACCGTGTCCAAGAAGAAGCAACCACGTTTCACTGATGATGAGTTGAGAATGCTTGTTGATGAAATCCTAAGAGTAGAGCTACATTTATTCGGTACCCTTGTCCAACAGACCCCCATCAGCCAGAAAAATAAGATGTGGGACAGGATAGTCAAGAAGGTGAACGCTGTAGCACCTGTCCTGCGCACAATGGATGATATCCAGAAGAGGTGGTTTGATGTCAGAAGGAGGGTCAAAAAAATTGTTCGCCAGGGAACACCAGGCTGCACAAAGGACTGGTGGTGACCTTTCTGTACTACCTGTGCACTTTACTTCCTGGGAGGAGAAGGTGCGTGCCATCATTCCGCCGGAGAGCTTGTTTGGAATACCATAAGGAAAGGAGTCTGGTAAGTAGAACTCCACATTTCACACAAGTTAGCAATGACACTCCTGCAGACATCTCTGTAATGGTCCCAGTTAGCTAAATTAACATTTTTTGATTTAAACAAATTAATAGTTAGAAATCATGCAATGTAAATGTAATACAGATAACCCACATACTTGCAATGAAGTTGAAAAGGGTCAAAACTACTGCCATGTACACACTCCTTCCAAACTCACATCAAGGACTTGTGCTGTAAGCACCAGTTACCAGTGTCAGCCATCCTGGCAGTACATTTCCACTCACTGTCAGGAAAGCAGAGTTCTAAGTAGGCTGGTTGGGATGGGTGGGAGGAGGAGTGTTTGATATCACTAAATCTCCCCATCAGGCCCTGTCCTACACACACCTTCCCACCCAGCCCAACCAGCCCACCTGGAAGTATGCTTTCCTGACAGTGAGTGGACATGTACTGGAAAGATGGTTGACACTGGGGACCGGTGTTTGGAGCACAAGGCCCTGTTAGTAGTTGTGGTAAAGACAAACACCAGTCTCCGGTGTCAATCATCTTTCTAGTCCATTTCCACTCACTGTCAGGTAAGCATAGTTCCTGGTGGGCTGTTTGGGCTGGGTGGGAAGAGTGTGTGTAGGACAGAGCATGATGGGAGTTGGAGTAATAGCAACCACTCCTCCTGCCACCCATCCCAATCAGCTCATCTGGACCAATGGCTACCTGGCAGTGAGGGGAAGTGCACTAGCAAGATGGCTGACACTGGTGCCTGGTGTTTGGATTACAAGGCCTTGATGGGAGTTGTGGTCATGTCAGACATCAGGCACCAGTGTCAGCCATCTTGCTAGTACATTTCCACTCACTGTCAGGAAAGCAGAGTTCCAGGTGGGCTGGTTGAGCTGGGTAGGAATAGTGTGTTTAGGACAGGGCCTGATGGGAGATGTAGTAATAGCAAACACTCCTCCTGCCACCCAAGCCAAACAGCTCACCTGGGCCTATGGCTACCAGACAGTGAGGGGACGTGTACTAGCAAGATGGCTGACACTGCTGCATGGTGTTTGGAGCACAAGATCTTGATGGGATTTGGCTTCAAGTAAACACCATGCAACAGTGTCAGCCATCTTGCCAGTACATTTCCCCTCACTGTCCTGGCCCTGTTGGTAGTTGTGGTAAAGTCAAATACCAGTCACCAGTGTCAGCCATCCTGCTAGTACATTTGAAACCACTGTGAGGAAAACATAGTTCCTGATGGGCTGGTTGGGCTGGGCGGGAAGGTGTATGTAGGACAGGGCCTGATGGGAGATGTAGCCATTGCAAATGCTCCTCCTCCCACCCAGCTCAGCTAACGCCTATGGGTACCTGACAATGAGTGGAAGTGTACTAGCAAGATGGTTGACACAGGTGCATGGTGTTTGGAGCACAAGGCCTTGATGGGAGTTGGGGACAAGTGAAACACCAGTCACCAGTGTCAACCATCTTGCCAGTACATCTCCACTCACTGTCAGGAAAACATTCTGACAGGTGGTCTGGTTTGGCTGGGTGGGAAGAATGTGTGTAGGACAGAGCCTGATGAGAGATGTAGCCATTGCAAACACTCCTCCCACCCAGCACAACCAGCCCACCTGGAACTCTGCTTTCCTGACAGTGAGTGTAAATGTACTGGCAAGATGGCTGACACTGGGGACTGGTGTGTGGAGCACAAGGCCTTGATGGGAGCTGTGGTCAACTCAGACACCAGGCACCAGTGTCAGATCTTGCTAGTACATTTCCACTCATTGTCAGGAAAGCATAGTTCTTGCGGGACTGTTTGGGCTGGTGGGAAGAGTGTGTGTATGACAGAGCCTGATAGGAGTTGTAGTAATAGCAACTACTCCTCCTGCCACCTATCCCAACCAGCTCATCTGGGCCTATGGCTACCTGACAGTGAGTGGAGGTGTACTAGCAAGATGGTTGACACAGGTGCCTGGAGTTTGGAGCAAAAGGCCCTGTTGGTAGTTGTGGTCAAGTCAAACACCAGTCCCCAGTGTCAGCCACCTTGCTAGTCCATTTCCCCTCACTGTCAGGTAAGCATAGTTCCTGGTGGGCTGTTTGGGCTGGGAGAGAAGAGTGTGTGTATGACAGAGCCTGATGGGAGTTGTAGTAATAGCAACCACGCCTCCTGCCACCCTGCCAAACTAGCCCACATGGAACTATGCTTTCCTGACAGTGAGTGGAAATGTACTGGCAAGATGGCTGACACTGGTGATTGGTGTTTGGAGCACAACACCTTGATGGGGGTTGGGGTAAAGTCAGGCACCAGTGACAGACATTTTGCAAGTACACTTCCCCTCACTGTCAGTTACCCATAGGCACAGGTGAGCTGGTTGGGCTGGGTGGCAGGAGGAGTGGTTGCTATTACTACATCTCCTATCAGGCCCTGTCCCACACAGACTATTCCCACCCAGTCCACCTGGAACTATGCTTTCCTGGCAGTGAGTGGAAATGTACTAACAAGATGGCTGACACTGGTACCTGGTGCTTGAGTTGACCACAACTCCCATCAAGGCCTTGTGCTCCAAACACCATGCACCAGTGTCAGCCATCTTGCCAGTACATTTCCACTCACTGTCAGGAAAGCAGAGTTTCAGGGGGCTGGCTGGGCTGGGTGGGAAGGTGTGTGTAGGACAGGGCCTGATGGGAGATGTAGTCAGTGCAAACACTCCTCCTCCCACTCAGCACAAACAGCACCCCTGGAACTATGGGTACCTGAAAGTAGGGGGAAGTGTAGTTTTAAGATGGATGACACAGGTGCATGGTGTTTGGAGCACAAGGCCTTGATGAGAGTTGGGGACAAGTGAAACACCAGTCACCATTGTCAGCCATCTTGCCAGTACATTTCCACTCACAGTCAGGAAAACATTCTTCCAGTTGGTCTGGTTTGGCTGCGTGGGAAGAGTGTGTGTGTGACAGGGCCTGATGGGAGATGGAGTCAATGCAAATACTCCTCCTCCCACCCAGCACAACCAGGCCATCAGGAACTATGCTTTCCTCTCAGTGATTCGAAATGTACTAGCAAGATGGCTAACACTGGTGCATGGTGTTTGACTTTTTTTTTTTTTTTAAACAAACTTTATTTGGTTTACAAATCAAGACATTGACATTTCCCAAAAAATAAGTCTAGACCCCCTTCCCTCTTTATGGTGCACAATCGTATGAGCATAGGATCTTTGGCGCATTCCCATGGCATTTCCCTGCAGTGACCTCGAAAAATAAGAGCCATGTGACAAGGGTAGTAACCTCCAATGCTCAATGGGGCCCATATAAAGAAACATCACTATCCCTAATAAGTCTAACCTAAATCTAAGTTTCCCCCCCCTCCCTCCAGGCATGTCACATCCCGCGCTACTCTGTACTTATCTATAACCATTAGCAGTGCGCAATTGGTGGTCTCCATAACGCAAACAATACAGGCTTGTATAGGCTGCCACTTAAGTCTCACTCATCGTATATATATCTAATGCGGTCGCATGGTTATATCTATTCGCTATAAAAGTCTACTCTGTTTCCGGCACTCCTGGATCAGTGTCGTCCTCGCTCTCAGCGTCTGGGTCTTTCAATAATCCCACCAAGTGTTCCCACGCCCTAGCCGCCTCAAGTGCTCTCTCACTACCCGTCCTCTTTGCTACCTGTAGCCTAACTACTCCATCACATTCTGCCCATTTGATGAGCTCTCCCATCGATATAAACTCGGGGCCCCGCTCGCCTTCCAGTGCATCGAAATTTCCCTCTTGGCCACTACCAACCCCATATCTATAAATTTGCTGGTGATCTTAGTTTTAGCTGTGTGGGGGAACCAATGCAGTATACAAGTCCCCAATGCCAGATCTAGCTCTCTTTCTGTCACCGCCTTCAATAGTGCAATTACTTCATTCCAATAACTAGCTAGAAGCGGACACCCCCAAATCATGTGGGGGAAGTCTGCCCCTTCTCCTCGACATCTTGGGCATTTGTCTGAGTTAGTGTTGAAATATGTTTTGATTTTCGCCGGCGTGAGGTAGGCGCGATGTAAAACATAAAAATGAAGCAATTGAAAGCGGGCGTTCCTGGTGCTTTTCCACGCTCGCTCTACCACCTCAGCCCAAGCCCTTTCCGGTATCTCTCCTCCTACATCTACTTCCCACTTTCGCTTGAGTACGTCCAAAGGGGGCAGCTTCTCAAGAGTCATGCGCTTGTACAGACATGTGACCTCTTTAAACTTCCCCGCTGCAGTCACTATATATTGACACCCTAAAGAAACCTTAGGTTCTGCTTGACCCTCTTTCCAATGCGCACGAATAGCCGCCGTGAGCGCTGCATGGAGCAGGAAGTCCCCCCTCTTAAATCAAATCGCTCCTGTAAAGCACAAAAGGGCAGCATAGTCCCGTCCTCATATAAATCCCCAATGGTAGTCAGCCCCCTCTCATCCCAGTCATTCATCTCCCGCCAAGAACCCCCGTGGGGAAGCGCCTCGCACATAGAGAGCGGTATATCAGGGGCATACGGCACCTTCAAACCTGCCATCTTGAGACTCCGCCTCCAACATTGTCTTGCTGTCTTAAGGTCCTCAGGGAGGGCACCCATGCGTACAGGAAGGTCCAATACTATTTGAGAGAGCTGCTGCAGCTCCGGGACTCCCCCTCTCTCCTCCTCCGCACCTCGCAGTCTCATCGCCACTCTTTGCATCAACCACTGCAACTGTGCAGCTAAGTAATAGGTTTCGAAGTCAGGTACCGGCCATCCACCCTCCGACCGTGGACGCATCAGCACTTTCAGGGAAACTCTCCGTCTCCCAGTACCCCATAAAAACCCCGTGGTCATGGACGTAAGTTGTTTAAATATCCACGCTGGTATCCAAATCGGCAGGGTTCCGAAATAGTACAACAGTCGGGGAAGTGCCACCATTTTAAGTAAAGACACCCGCCATGCTACCGACAATGGCAGCATTCCCCAAAAATCAAAACTGCCCGCCAGGCCTCTTACCGCTCTAACGATGTTGCCCTCCAGTATGTCTGATCTGGAATGATATATCTGGACTCCCAGATAGGGGAGGCACCTACATTCCCATCGCACTCCCGCTATTTCCTGTAAGTCACTTCTATTGCCATCTGTGGGAAACAAGCAGGATTTAGCCCAATTAACTCTAAGGCCAGACATCTCCCCTAGTTCATGCAATACCGCCTTCGCTCCCAATAATTCTCTCTCTGTGTCTCCCAGGAACATAAGCAGATCATCCGCGTATAGGGCTATATGATGTATTTGATCCTATACCCGCAGCCCCCTAAAATATCTCCCAGTCCTAACTTTCGCCGCCAATGGCTCCATAGCCAATGCAAACAGAAGAGGGGAAAGCGGGCATCCCTGTCTTGTGCCCCTAGCCACTTCGCAAGCTTCCGATATCACCCCTCCCGTCCGGACCCGCGCTGTAGAGGACTTATAAAGTAAAGCTGTCCATGCTATAAAATCTTCCCCCAACCCAAATCGGGCCATGACATGAAAGAGATAAGGCCATTCCAAACTGTCGAAAGCCTTCTCTATATCAACGGCAAATATCGCAGCAGTAGCTTTGGGGTATGAGTCCGCTTCGAGTATTCGCAGCAATCTCCGAACGTTTAAGGCCGTATTCCGAGTAGGAATAAAGCCAGATTGATCGCGATGGATTATGGTTGACATGTAGGGCAACAGACGGGTGGCTAGGATACGGCTTAATATCTGATAGTCCGTGTTAAGCATGGATAGCGGACGATATGCGGTTCTATCCCATGCCGACTTACCAGGTTTCAGGAGCGGGATAATAACTGCCTCTCTTGTGGACACAGGGAGATGGCCCAGGTGTCTCGCCCTATTATACAAAGTCATCAACCGCGGTGCCAACTGCTCAGAGTAAGTAGCATAAAACTCAATCGGGAGCCCGTCTGTTCCCAGCGTTTTGTTCCGCGCCATGTGTTTAATAGCCGCCCGCACTTCTCTTAGTTCAATATCCCTGCCGAGCGCCTCAGCTTGATCACCCTCCAGTTGTGGGAGCTGGAGCTCATGTGTAAATCCCTCTAAATCGTCCCCGGTCCTGTCTGTCTTGCTCCTGTATAATTCCTTATAGAAATCGTAAAACAGCTCGTTTATTCCTTCTTGAGTGAAGCAGGCGCCTCCCTGTGTGTCACGGATCTCCAATATTGGCGATCCCCTGCGCGATGGATTAGCCAGCGAGGCCAGCAAGGCTCCCGATTTATCTCCCTCGACATGAGTGCGTGTAATATACGCCTTGTGATCAAAGCATCTTAGGCGCTCCACCTGTCCTGCCACTACCTCTCTTGCCTCTTCCAAGTCCCGCTGTCTATCAGGTCTTTCAGAGCATATTTTCTCAATGGCCCGCAAGCGTTTTTCGGCCTCTTCTATCTCCTCCAACAGCACTCTGCGCACTCCCACCATCTCAGACATACAGCGCCCTCGAAGCACCGCCTTAAAGGCGTCCCATTCCACTAGCGGCGTGGAGGAGGTTCCCTCATTGTCCCCGAAATATTGGGTGATGGACGTACCCACCGCGTCCCTAAACACTTGGTCCTCCAATGCCCCTGGGCGGAGCCGCCAGGTAGGTATCCGGGCCCGGATTCGCGACCAGTGCATCCGGAGGAATACAGGATTATGATCTGATAACGTTCTGGCAAGATATTCACTACTTTGCACTCCGGCATGTACGTCCGGAGTACATAACAATGCGTCCAGGCGCACGTGAAGGTCGTGCAACGCCGAGAAATAGGAATAATCCCGGGCATCTGGATGTTGGGTCCTCCAGGTATCCACCAGGCCCTATCGGGCCTGCCAATTCCGCCTGGCTTCCGCAACCTTATGAGTGGGAGCATTAGGGAGCGGGGGGTGGGAGCGGTCCAAAGCCACATCAATTATACAATTAAAATCCCCTCCCAATAACACCGATCCGGTAAGATAAGGTGCCAACTTCGTGGACAGCTGTGCAAAAAAGGCGGGCTGCTCCGTATTGGGAGCATATATACTACCCAGAGCAATGTCACGCCCATCTAGTTTCCCAAGGACCACGACAAATCTGCCCTCTGGATCAATAAGCTTTTCCCTACATTGTAAAGGCACCCCGCTCTTATCCAAACCAACACTCCCCGGGCGAAGGCAGAATAGGTTGTGTAGTACAATTGACCCCGCCAGCGCCACTGCAATGCTGCCCCCTCCTGCGCCTGCAAATGAGTTTCCTGTAACAGCGCAATATGAACTCCTCTCCGCACTAAATACGCATGAAGCTTTTGGCGACGCCACATAATATGCATGCCCCGCACATTCCAGGATATACACTTCAGATCATTTGTAGGACCCATCCCAACTGCGTCTGGAAAGCAACCCTGTGAGCTAGGTTAGTGACATGCCTGGCCCTATTAACCCCTGATACTAAGAAACAACCCCAACTCCCCCTCCCCAGAACAGCTACTACAAAGCTAGTACCCATCCAAACCATGAAAACAACACTCTCAAATGTCCTCTGACGAATTCAGAGGTGCTGGGGAATGCAACTGGCTCAAATAAATCCCAAATAATGCACACCAGCCTCGAATCATCTACACCAGTCCGGGCTGTCCACCATTCCCTCGCTAGCGGACCAGTTCGCAGGTTTCTAGTTTGGCACAGTCCTGCAGCCGTCTGCTTCAGGCTATGTTATCCGCCGTCTGCGGTGTCACCACTGGCATCCGCTCCTCGCCAGTTAAGGATGAGTCCGGGTCCTGCCCAACAGAGCCGTCAGTGGTATTGCCCTTTTCTTCATCCGATGTAGGAGCTTGGACTTGCGCTAGTTCCACCACTGCCTGCAGCGCCGCTGCCCGCTCACTAGCCGTCTGTGTAAGCGTGGGCTTCTTCTGGGTCCTGTTGCGGGTGCGCCGACGCGGTTGCGCGGGTCTATTAAGCCTTCGGTCACGCATCTCTCCCTGGGCCCCATCTCTCGGTATTTCCTTCTTATAGTTCTCCAGCCAGTCCCAAGCTCCTGGGGAGAGTCAACATAGTGAGTATTTCCATCCAGAATAATACGCAACCGAGCTGGGAACATTAGGGAGTACTGGAGGCCCTCCTCCCGCAAAGCCTTCTTGACCGCTATGTAAGAGGCGCGCCTCCTTTGCACCTCCATCGTATAGTCCGGAAACAACGTGACTTTAGCATTGTCCACTGTAAAGGGGCCATCTGCTCTTGCCTTTTGTAATAGTAAGTCCCTGTCTCTGAAATGAAGCAGGCGGGCCACCACCGGTCTTGGGGGCCTCCCTGGGCCAGTGGTCGGGTTGGCACTCTGTGGGCTCTCTCAAGCGTATAAAATGCTGTAAGTCCTTCCGGAGCGACTATATTTCTGAACCATGTTTCCAGGAATGACACCATATCGCCCCCTTCTGATCCTTCCGGCAGTCCCACGACCCTTACGTTATTCCTCCGGTTGCGTCCTTCCGCGTCTTCAGCTCTGCGTTCTAGTGTCGATACCCTGTCCGTTAAGGCCTGCACTTGCTGCGCCACATCTTTGTGTGCTGGCGCTATTTCCGCGATATCGAGTTCAGTTTTTTTTACCCTCTCAGAGAGTTTCTTGTGCTCGTCTCGCAATAGGCCAAGCCCCACTGCTACCGTGCTAATGTCCTGATGAAGGGTCGCCTTTGTGTCTGCTATGGCAGCCAGGATCTGCTGCAACTGCCTCTGCACTGGGTCATCCGAGGAACCGCTCGCCGGCCCTTGTGTTTCTTCCCCCTGGTCCGGGGGCACCCCAGCCTGGCGGCCCTTAGGTTTGCCCATAGTTGCAAGGACTCCTCTTGCTCCTGTCATCACACTCCTCGCATTACTCTGAGTGCTCTGCAGGGTCTGTATTGGCTCTCTCCTCATTTCAATAAGAGTTGTCGTCCCGTTACTTGCGGCAGGAGTTCGGGCGTGCTATTCTCAGCTCTGAAGTAGGGGCTACAGGACAGAACGTGGGTCATTCCATTTTCCAATCACCCCGCAGTCACAGTCCGCTAGCCGGAGGGCTCCGTTCCTCTCATGCTATCTTCATCGCCGCCACTGGGGTATCTGCATGCCCCTGTCTGTGCCTCTCAACGGGGGACCCAGCGCCTCCCAAGCGCTCAGTTTTCACTCTGTTGTCTAGGCGGTCACTCCGTGAATGAATCCACACAGTCGCAACAGGGGCCCCTCTCTGGGTTGCGGCGCAGCAGGCTAGGCAGTTCATAGATCCCTGAGTGATCCCGGGGCTCTCCCACATCCGGGATCCCTCCAAGGGGTCGAGCGATCTCTTCTAGGCCTCCTCTGTTCTCTGCGGCAGCCCCTCACTCCCAGCGGGCCCTCCAGCTTCTAGCCTCTTTGCCCCTAGGGTCTCCCAAGTGGGACTTTTATTCAGCGGAGGAGGGTCCACCGCCGAGTCCAGTCCGCAGGTCACTGCTGCCGCCCAGGGCCGGGATCAGGGGGTCCCAGCCCAGTCCTCAGACCTCCCTGCCCCGCGTACCTTCAGCGAGCCGTCCGCTCGCTCTTCGCCACCAGTTCTCCAGGCCGGTACTCAATAACAAGAGGCAGCTCCAGTGCCTCTTCCAGGAGTCCAGGAGTGCGAGTCACTCGTTTCTGTTCGGCGCACACCACTCTCGCCGCCGACAGCAATCCGCTCCGCGATCTCCCCCAATCAGCCGGAAGTCCTCCACGGTTCGTCAGGGGAAACGGGCCGGGCCGCGGCTGCCCGCCGCTCTCCTACAGTCCCTCACTCTGCCAGTCCGCCAGCCACCACCATCAAACTGCAGCTCTGGTCCGATAGCACTCGCAGGACCTCCCTCCTACTCGATTCGGTGCTCAGAGCCCCGCGGTCGCCGCCTCAGTCGGCATCATTATCGCCGCCGCCATCTTGTGAGCTCCCTGCGTCTCAGGGCTACTTCACGGTTTCCGCCGTAACTCGATCAGACAGCCCTCTCCACTCCTTCCGACCCTCTCTGCTCGCTCACAGCCCCCCTCAAAGGGCTCCGGTGGCGCAAAATTCAGCCTCGGACGCCTGTAAAATCAGGATAAACGTGAGGCTGATGCGGAGCTCTCTGCTCACGCGTACGCCATCGCTGCTGGCCACGCCCCGTGCATGGTGTTTGACTTGACCACAACTACCAACTGGGCCTTGTGCTCCAAACAACAGGCACCAGTGTCAGCCATCTTGCCAGGACATTTCCACTCACAGTCAGGAAAACATTCTGCCAGGTGGTCTGGTTTGGCTGGGAAGGAAGAGTGTGTGTAGGACAGGGCCTGATGGGAGATGGAGTCAATGCAAATACTTCTCCTCCCACCCAGCACAACCAGACCATCAGGAACTAATCTTTCCTTGAAGTGGTTCGATATGTACTAGCAAGATGGCTGGCACCGGTGCATGGTGTATGACTTGACCACAACTACCAACAGGGCCTCGTGCTCCAAACACCAGGCACCAGTGTCAGCCATCTTGCCGTGACATTTCCACTCATTGCCTTTCATTTAATTCTTTATTATTCATTCACATTTATTGAGCAGAGTGACGAAACGTATGGTCCTGGGGAATGCCAAGAACCGTTTAGGTCTAACAAGGCAGAAACATGTTGACCAGATTCTAATAGGGAACATCCCTATCCCTATTCTCACTTAGCTGTTTTTAATCTATCCACTGGGGACACTAATAAAGGACTGACTTCGTCATCCAGGAGATAGTTTTAAACCGCTTTTTGATTTTTGCACTCTGCCCCTCACTCAACCTAACATTGGATGACATAAAACACCTCACGCTCCTCTCCTGCGGGAGAGTTGTAGCCCACACTGGGTGCCTTGTGGTCCGAGTGTGCAAGAGGGAACCCAATGATGAAGCATGTCACCTTACGGTGAGTGAGGGTTCTCGTCTTAACACTTGTGTGCGTCTGTCCCCTCACTTTCACAGAGAATATTTGATGTGTAGTGTAGATACACATCCGGTTACCTTTGTGTGAGTTCTGATTATATGGAGTGGTACCGTGGATGGTAATAATTCCTCCTTATAGAACCCCTATAGTGAGATTATACTAATTACAGCTGCTTGCTGTGGATCACTTTTTTAGTTTTTTTGTATCAGACACCTTTTTCTAGCTTGCTCTCCTCTCAAAAGCACACTTGATTAGTTTAACCAACACAGTAACCTAGACATGATGGATACCACGGGATTGGCCTTTGATGATGAGATGGTACAGGCGAAACTGCAAACGCCCAGTATACTAAACACGCATATCTCACAAACCCTTTCACAAACAGAAGACTGGTCCAAACTTAGCAACACCAAAAAACAACACGTTAGAATGCTCCTACACGTAGCAATACTAACGGAATACCTTAGAGGGAATATTGCCCTGCAAGGCTTGATAGTGTCCAATGCACCACGACTCTTCTTGGACAACAAGGTGTTCACCACAAATTGGTCGAAAATAGCCTGGCGTTGTACCAGAGATTGGCTGGTCCTACTAATAAATACAGCCAAAGAGACAGCTGATCTCCTTTTAATAGAGATCCAAACTTTAGAAAACCAACTCAAGACAGGCATACAAATAACATCATACAAGAAAAAGTTGAAGGAAATCACTAAAAACCTGAATGAGATAAAAGACGATTTGGTTAAATTCAAGATTACCAAATTGAAGAAGGACCTGGAAAGATTCTCCTTGGAGAAGGTATATCCCTATACAGCTGACGGATATCAGGCGACATTGAACAAGAGATCAAACAAAAGAGGAACTAGAGGTTGGCATAAAGATACCGACGAGTGGACATCTAACTCAGACGAGTGGAGTGACTCCAATGACTCAGACTCAGATCTCTCATTAAAACCCAACACTAGGAGAGGTAGAGGTCGAGGTACACCACAACCCTTTCACTAACAGGCGGCCTGGTGGCCACCACAACATCGGGCTTTTCCACCACAATCCTTTAACGCATGTCCCCCCTTTGGAGGCCCGCCATACCAACCTTTTTTTGGGCAGGACAGAGGAAGAAGAGGTCGAAGAAGAGGCAACAGAGGACGGTCGACATGGAACCAACAACAAGTGAATTGGGACCCGGCCCTGGAACAGAGAGTAACGAGGAGCATGACAAGGGAACCTATGGTGTCCACAAGCGACCCGACAATCTGATTGTGAACCTAAGCAGTAAAATCCTCACAGATTTAGAAAATCGCGTCCTAGCAAAGGGTCTGGGCTTTGTACCCACCAAATTGGGTGATGATTTTATGGTACATGAAGAACTAGCTGAATTTTTCCGCAAAGTACGCCTTCACTTCTTCTTCTCCAACATTGAGAGTGAAACCCCCGCTTCTAAATCCAATACGGGTTTGAAGAATAAATCATAATTTTTACCTTCACTACAACAGGTACCATCTGAAGTCTCTACTTTTGAGAAAGCTGTGATGAAGGAATATGAATCCAACAAGGACCGTGCCAAGAGACCATTTTGCAACATTTCTAGAGAAAAAAAGAAGTGTGTTGATGAGTTGGGCAAAGACGTCACCATCACCATAAAACCAGCTGATAAAGGCGGCGCCATGGTTATACTGGACACGGAGGAGTACTGTAACGAATGCCTTAGACAGTTGAGTCACATCAAATTCTATAAACCCATCCAACGGGATCCTACCACCAGACTACAACGGGAAATTAAGTCCCTTAGTGATGAAGGGAGAGACTCAGATTGGATCACGAAAGGGGAAGTCGAGTTCCTTAACCAGAAAATCCTAGAACACCGGCTTTTTACATCTTACCCAAGATCCACAAGGAACAGAGACCCCCACCAGGAAGACCCATAGTGTCGGGATAGGTTCTCTCTTGGAACCCCTCTCGCAGTTTGTAGACCACTTTATACGCCCCATAGTGGCTGACATGCCATCCTATTTACAGGACACAAAGCATGTACTATCCCTGTTGGAAACAGTATCTTTTGACCCCCATACCAACCTGATGGTGACGTATGATGTTGAAGCACTATACACGAATATTCCTCAGGATGACACCCTGGACACCATAAACCATCTCCTTGAGCAATACCCTCGCGAGGACCAGACACCCAACTCCTTCATCATGCGTTGTGCGAGGCTGGCACTCAAAGAGAACTTCTTTAGTTTTGAAGGTCAACTCTACTGGCAAACTACCGGAACTTCCATGGGCAGCACATGTGCACCCAGCATGGCTAATCTGTTCATGCATGGTTTTGAAACTAAGCACATCTACTCAGTCACCAACCCATTCCAATAACATCTGAAACTATGTAGACGATATATAGATGACATCCTGGTCACCCGTGAAGGGGACCGGATGTCCCTGGATACTTTCTCTACCTGGCTTAATTCTCGTGACCACAATCTACGTTCACAGGCGAATCGAGTTCTGCAGAGGTCTCTTTCTTAGATCTCCGGCTCTATCCAAAAGATGTGAAAATCTACACTGAACTGTACCAAAAACCCATGGCACGCAACTCTTTACTGAGTTATTCCAGCTTCCACCCTCGTGCACTTTTGAACAACCTACCAGTAGGACAATTCCTGAGGTTGAGGAGAAATTGTACGGAGATAGCCAAATACAAACAACACTCTATAAATCTAAGTACTGAACTACGGGCAAGGCAATATCCTGACCATCTTGTGCGGATAGCGGCCAAGAGAGCACGCAATAATAACAGGGAGGCTCTCCTTGAGACACATCACAAAGAAAAAAACAATAGAATAGTGTGTTACAACATTTCGCAACCTGACAGATAACATCAAGAAAGCTATAAACAAAAACTGGCACATCTTGAATACAGGAGAACTATCCCTGGAGAAACCTCTTTTTGCTCTAAAACGGAGCAACAATCTCAGGGATATGTTGGTGCACACACGACCGAAATATGGACAGACACAGGAGAGACAACAATCACTCTGGAGTGGAACATCGGTAGTAGGACACTATCCATGTGGATCCTGTTCGGTGTGTCCATTCACAAAACAGATTAAACAACTCGACTTGGGTCTACAAACACCCTGGCTATTGAACACGCACACAAATTGCAATTCATGGGGGATGATTTATATGATCACATGTCCTTGTTCACTCAAATACATTGGAATGACCACACGCAAGGTGAAACACAGAATTGTAGAACACCGAAGTTCAATCCGGTGTAAAAAATCTAATACACAGTTGACCAGACACTACATTGAAATGTCCCACACAGAGGACGACCTGACCTGGGTGGTAATTGACAAACCCAGATATGACACACAAATGGGTCCTCTAGAAAGAGTTCTCTTTAGGAGAGAACAACGATGGGTGTTCCGTACTAAGAGCCACATTACCGGACTTAATGATGATATTCCCTGGTGTTCACTGTAGTTGACTCACAAAGTATGTCAATTTGACCCCTGAACAGATGGTAGGTACACAACTACTCTATAAGGGTATTTTGAATGAGTGACAATGAAGAACACCTTTTCCATGGGACATTTAGACTTCTATGACATCCATACCCACATGAAGGGCTACCTCATAAAACATTTAATAGACACACATTCTAGTATCATGGCCCCACAGATCACGCAACCATGGGCAGAGTACCGTAGTTATTATGACTATTGAACACTCGTAGTGTGAGGACTGTTTTATATATACATATATCTTCATGACATGCACTCTAGACTGATAACCGTGTATGACTTACAACCACATAGGTATTTTTCACATTCGTATACGTTTATGGTCCTTTCGCAAGACCAAACTACATTTCCCATGAGCCTGCATGAACCTGATATAGTTTCCCTGTCTTCCGGTTCGCCGTGTTATTAACAAGGGGGCTGGCTACCGGTTCTCCCCCTTCAGCCCTTTGCATACATGCGGCGAGCTCCGGAGAATCAGGTAAGGCACCCTTGGTGCTAGCCCAGCAATCCACATTTGTTGCACGCGTATACTGCCCGACCACGTTGGTCTTAGTCTAGATAAGCATTCAGATACTCCATCGTATCGATGCAACGGACACAGTTTCACGGTCCGACCGCATTTAAATCACCACGCGCCCGGCAGTCATCAATATTACCACAGACGAGACCCGAAACCGAAACATTATGCCTTATGGTTTCAGCTCTCGCACTTGACATAAGCGGCTTAGAAAGTTTTCCGTATTACCCTCGCAACTCTCACTTAACGAAGAGGGATTACGGCCATAATGCAAGCCGTTTTTCGGAAAGTGACATGCAGTCCAATAATTACGTAACTGAGTGTATTCTCGGCCACACTTTATTTCATTTGCACATATGTTGTGAGGAGGACTCCTATACAACGACATGCAATCTGTACGCTGCCCATGTAGGTTAGTTCCTATACTGTACAACACTTTGTATTCTGCCAGCGTGGTTTCCTGCTATACACTAGTGACCTGTAGTGGGTCTGTGTTGTTAGTTTGGCACATTTATTGCGCAAGTTGGAGGCACTATATCCAATCACTCGCCAATGCTATTCACAGCGCAGTGAATGGGATGGTTACCCTCACCGGTAACACGGACATTGGTCTGACGTGGCGCCAAATGATAAAGATACTTAGTTTCCAGATGACAGACCTATTAATTAATACATTGTTGTTTGGCTAAGTACAGACACATACTTGAGACACCCTGGCATGCCCTTCCTCACACTTAACTGCCCTACATAGGTATGCTCTTAGAATGGTGCTGTGTAGTGGACGCATCATGCCCTATTGTTACTAAAAAGCAATTGAGTTTGTAAGAAGAACGAGTGGGCTAGAATTGATTACATTCACATTTGTGTAGTGCCTGAATATGTATTACTGTACCCTTTATACCTCTAGAGTCCCGAGATCTGCCACTAAGGGACCTATGAAGGTGGACATAGACTAGTAGTCTTGATTTGGTGAGACTACATGCAACTGCTTGTTTTTATGTGTATCTATACACTTTTGCAGTGATGGTGATAGACACTGGTGTTTGACAAAGATTGGGACATTTGTAATGCATACTGTTTTTTTATGTGTGTTCTTATATCCCTACAGAATGTGGACCTGACTTCAAGCTGGTACCACAGATCAATTCCATACTAGTAAATGTATGGCCTTTCATTTAATTCTTTATTATTCATTCATATTTATTGAGCAGAGTGACGAAACGTATGGTCCTGAGGAATGCCAAGAACCGTTTAGGTCTAACAAGGCAGAAACATGTTGACCAGATTCTAATAGGAAACATCCATATCCTTATTCTCACTTAGCTGTTTTTAATCTATCCACTGGGGACACTAATAAAGGACTGACATGGTCATCCAGGAGATAGTTTTAAACCACTTTTTGATTTTTGCACTCTGCCCCTCACTCGACCTAACATTGGATGACATAAAACACCTCACGCTCCTCTCATGCGGGAGAGTTGTAGCCCACACTGGGTGCCTTGCGGTCCCAGTGTGCAAGAGGGAACCCAATGATGAAGCATGTCACCTTAGGTTGAGTGAGGGTTCTCGTCTTAACACTTGTGTGCGTCTGTCCCCTTGCTCTCACAGAGAATATTTGATGTGTAGTGTAGATACACCATCCGGTTACCTTTGAGTTCTAGCAAGATGGCTGACACTGGTGCATGGTGTTTAACTTGACCACAACTACCAACAGGGCCTTGTGCTCCAAACACCAGGCACCAGTGTCAGCCATCTTGCCAGGACATTTCCACTCACTGTCAGGAAAACATTCTGCCAGGTGGTCTGGTTTGGCTGGGTAGGAAGACTGTGTGTGGGACAGGGCCTGATGGGAGATGGAGTCAATGCAAATACTCCTCCTCCCACCCAGCACAACCAGACCATCAGGAACTAAGCTTTCCTTGAAGTGGTTTGAAATGTACTAGCAGGATGGCTGACACTGGTGCATGGTGTTTAACTTGACCACAACTCCCATCAAGGCCTTGTGCTCCAAACACCATGCACCAGTGTCAACCATCTTGCCAGGACTTTTCCACTCACAGTCAGGAAAACATTCTGCCAGGTGGTCTGGTTTGGCTGGGTAGGAAAACTGTGTGTGGGACAGGGCCTGATGGGAGATGGAGTCAATGCAAATACTCCTCCCACCCAGCACAACCAGACCATCAGGAACTAAGCTTTCCTTGAAGTGGTTCGAAATGTACTAGCAGGATGGCTGGCACCGGTGCATGGTGTTTGACTTGACTACAACTACCAAAGGGCCTCATGTTCCAAACACCAGGCACCAGTGTCAGCCATCTTGCCGGGACATTTCCACTCATTGTCAGGAAAACATTCTGCCAGGTGGTCTGGTATGGCTGGGTGGGAAGAGTGTGTGTACGACAAGGCCTGATTGGAAATTGAGTCATTGTAAATACTCCTCCTCCCACCCAACACAACCAGGCCATCAATAATTATGCTTTCCTCACAGTTGTTCGAAATGTACTAGCAAGATGGCTGACACTGGTCCATGGTGTTTAACTTGACCACAACTACCAACAGGGCCTTGTGCTCCAAACACCATGCTCCAGTGTCAGCCATCTTGCCAGTACTTTTCCACTCACTGTCAGGAAAGCAGAGTTTCAGGGGGCTGGCTGGGCAGGAAGGTGTGTGTAGGGCAGGGCCTGATGGGAGATGTAGTCAGTGCAAATGCTCCTCCTCCCACCCAGCACAAACAGCACCCCTGGATCTATGGGTACCTGACGGTGAGAGGAAGTGTAGTTTCAAGATGGATGACACAGGTGCATGGTGTTTGGGGCACAAGGTCTTGATGAGAGTTGGGGACAAGTGAAACACCAGTCACCAGTGTCAGCCATTTTGACAGTTCATTTCCACTCACTGTCAGGAAAACATTCTGCCAGTTGGTCTGGTTTGGCTAGGTGGGAAGAGTGTGTGCAGGATAGGGCCTGATGGGAGATGGAGTCAATGCAAATACTTCTCCTCCCACCCAGCACAACCAGGCCATCAGGAACTATGCTTTCCTCACAGTGGTTCGAAATGTACTAGCAAGATGGCTGGCACTGGTGCATGGTGTTTGACTTGACCACAACTACCAACAGGGCCTCATGCTCTAAACACCAGGCACCAGTGTCAGCCATCTTGCCGGGACATTTCCACTCACTGTCAGGAAAGCATTCTGCCAGGTGGTCTGGTTTGGCTGGGTAGGAAGAGTGTGTGTAGGACAAGGCCTGATTGGAAATGGAGTCATTGCGAATACTCATCCTCCCACCCAGCACAACCAGGCCATCAGAAACTATGCTTTCCTCACAGTGGTTCGAAATATACTAGCAAGATGGCTGACGCTGGTGCATGGTGTTTAACTTGACCACAACTACCAACAGGGCAGTGTGCTCCAAACACCAGGCACCAGTGTCAGCCATCTTGCCGGGACATTTCCACTCACTGTCAGGAAAACATTCTGCCAGGTGGTCTGGTTTGGCTGGGTGGGAAGAGTGTGTGTAGGTAGGACAAGGCCTGATTAGAAATGGAGTCATTGCAAATACTCCGCCTCCCACCCAGCACAACCAGGCCATCAGTAACTATGCTACCCTCACAGTGGTTCGAAAGGTACTAGCAAGATGGCTGACACTGGTGTATGGTGTTTAACTTGACCACAACTCCCATCAAGGCCTTGTGCTCCAAACACCATTCACCAGTGTCAGCCATCTTGCCAGTACTTTTCCACTCACTGTCAGGAAAGCAGAATTTCAGGGGGCTGGCTGGGCGAGAAGGTGTGTGTAGGGCAGGGCCTGATGGGAGATGTAGTCAGTGCAAACACTCCTCCTCCCACCCAGCATAAACAGCACCCCTGGAACTATGGGTACCTGACGGTGAGAGGAAGTGTAGTTTCAAGATGGATGACACAGGTGCATGGTGTTTGGAGCACAAGGCCTTGATGAGAGTTGGGGACAAGGGAAACACCAGTCACCAGTGTCAGCCATTTTGCCACTTCATTTCCACTCACTGTCAGGAAAACATTGTGCCAGTTGGTCTGGTTAGGCTGGGTGGGAAGAGTGTGTGCAGGATAGGGCCTGACGGGAGATGGAGTCAATACAAACACTTCTCCTCCCACCCAGCACAACCAGCCATCAGAAACTATGCTTTACTCACAGTGGTTCAAAATGTACTAGCAAGATGGCTGACACTGGTGCATGGTGTTTGACTTGATCACAACTACCAACAGGGCCTTGTGCTCCAAACACTAGGCACCAGTGTCAGCCATCTTGCCAGGACATTTCCACTCACTGTCAGGAAAACATTCTGCCAGGTGGTCTGGTTTGTCTGGGTAGGAATAGTGTGTGTAGGACAAGGCCTGCTTGGAAATGGAGTCATTGCAAATACTCATCCTCCCACCCAGAACAACCAAGTCATCAGGAACTATGCTTTCCTCACAGTGGTTCGAAACGTACTAGCAAGATGGCTGACACTGGTGCCTGGTGTTTAACTTGACCACAACTACCAACAGGGCCGTGTGCTCCAAACACCAGGCACCAGTGTCAGCCATCTTGCCAGGACATTTCCACTCACTGTCAGGAAAACATTCTGCCAGGTGGTCTGGTATGGCTGGGTTGGAAGAGTGTGTGTAAGACAGGGCCTGATGGGAGATGGAGTCATTGCAAATACTCCTCCTCCCACCCAGCACAACCAGGCCATCAGGAACTATGCTTTCCTCACAGTGGTTTGAAATGTACTAGCAAGATGGCTGACACTGGTGCGTGGTGTTTGACTTGACCGCAACTGCCAACAGGGCCTTGTGCTCCAAACATCATGCACCAGTGTCAGCCATCTTGCTAGTACACCTCCACTCTCTGTCAGGTAGCCATAGGCCTAGATGAGCTGATTAGGATGGGTGGCAGGAGGAGTAGTTGCTATTGCTACAACTCCCATCAATCTCTGTCGTTCACACACCCTTCTCACCTAGCCCAAACAGCCCACCAGGAACTATGCTTACCTGACAGTGAGGGGAAATGAACTAGCAAGATGGCTGACACTGGGGACTGGTATTTGACTTGACCACAACTCCCATCAAGGCCTTGTGCTCCAACACTAGACCCCAGTGTCAGCCATCTTGCCAGTACATTTCCACTCACTGTCAGGAAAGCAGAGTTCCAGGTGGGCTGGTTTGGCTGGGTGGGAGGAGGAGTTTGTTAAGTTTCCCAAATAGCCCAGCAGCCCTCGAACCGCAGGTCACAAAATTAGTTGGCTATAAAGTAGCAAAAAAAAACATTGAGATCACATCTAACTATGGAGTCAAACTTCAAAATCCATGAAGTGTGTATGCACAAAGCTAAGCAGTCACATGTTTGCCTCCTTAGGGGGATTCAATCGAGGATGATGAGTTGAGAACAATAAGCACATCACTCACACCATGATTACAAAATTACAGGGAAAGAAACAGAATGTGAGTGTGTAGGCAGCCACACCTATGTTACTGCTGATCCATGGACTATGTCCAGTATACAGGACAGAGAAACTCAAACATTACGATCTAAAGAGTATGTATGTCATTGACATTCTACAGATGTGGAGCACACTAATCCACCAGTGTCATCTAGAGAGTGTCAGGTACAAGTCAATGTCAGTGGACATGTCAGAAGAACTAAACAGAACATGGCCATTTCTCCACATAGGTGGAGCTGATTACCAATACACATCTTGTCAAAGTTGCATTGTTCTTCCCAAACATAGGTGACTATCATGGTTAAAGGAGGCCAATCAATCATCATAAACAGTCTTATTTGTCCAGACATTTACGTAAAGGGTATCATTTGAGGTGCAGTGGACATTCACATAATTGACTGTGTCATTTCTGTACCTACAGGGCAAGCTGGGAACACCGCCGTGCCCACTGATGATGACAGCCAGGCTCTGACTCCAGGCCAGAACAAGCTCACCGGCGTTGAGGACTCTCCCTCATCCTAAGGATGAGGAGGAGCAACCAGGCCCATCCGGTTTGGGTCGGCAGACAGCACCAGCATCTACAGCAGGATCCACAGCGACAACTCCCGCCTCAGCACCGACACTCAGCTGACCCCTACCCTGACGGACACAGCAGACATGGCAAACAACAACAGCACAGCAACACGGAGCACTCTGGAGCTGATCGAAGACAACAACACAGTCAATGAGGAAGGAGGCTCAGGGTTGACTGTACCACTGGAAACTGTGAATGCTCATGGAGGTAGGGGTGGTGGAAGAGGTTGTGTGGATCCACACCATTGATCAGCTGGTGCTACCGATGCACACCCAAACCTCTCCCGGGTACTCAAAGCTTTTGAGGGGTACAAGGGAAAAATGGACCAGGTTGTTCAACATCTCAAGAACATCTACAGCTGCTGGCCTCCCAAAACCAACGAATAGGCCATTTTAATGAACAAATGGACACGGTCATAGGGGTCCTGCGGGATATCAGTAACAGCCTCCACCAGATAGCTCGTCATCAAAGTACCCCTCCCTGTGTGCCTACTTCATCCGTGCCAACAACATCTGCACAAGCCACAGGGAGGGACGTTGATCCTGGCGGAGAGTCCCCAGTATTCCAGGAGACTGCAGCTGTGTGTCCCGCACCAAACGTGGGAAGGGGCATCTGAGGAAATATCCGGGAGAGTCGGATGGCAATGCACTACCCCCAGGAAGTAAAAAAGGTGCCCTTGATGTCATCCATTGTGTGCCGAGCATTCACTTTGTTGACTGTCCCAACAAACTGTTCCACATCTGATGGAGGGTCAAAGTTGGACTTTGGACTTGAATAATTGTGGCTAAGCTCTTTAGCATTTCATCTGCAAACACTCTCAACTCCAATCAGCACTTTTGTTTGTTTTGTGAGCACATCACCATTGTGCGGCTTCACCTATGCACTATGTATGTCAAAATAAACCACTTTACACAGCAATACTAGCTCATGTTGTGACTTTGACTTCAAAATGAAAACATTGTAATCACCTTCTTATCATAATGATGAAAGTGTCACCAACATAGGTAATCAAGCACTTGTAAGTAGTGAACTAAGTGCCAGTAAGTAAATGAACTTTTGCACAATATGATAGATATACACAATCACAGTATCAGACAGAATGTAGTCCACGGTACATATTCACTGGAAGTCAATTGTATACACAACTATCACTATTGACCAGCCCAATCAACAATCATTGTTAGCCAAGTAGTTCATCATGGTCAAATTAGATTAGAACTTGTTTGGATGTGTGATATCAGACAAGGCACACCTCAATATGGAACATATTTTTATTGGCCTGAACACAAACTATATTTTTACTTGGTGCCTGAACACAAACTATAATTGTCATCACACAGTACTAAAAGGCACTAATAACAAAAAAAACAGACTATTATTTATCTGAAGGAAGTGCATGCCAGGGACTACATCAATATTTACATGTCGGTGTCTGTCACAGCATCATCTGTCTGGTGAGGTCACAACTCTGCAAGTCCACTCTATAGATGACATAGCAAAGTACCATGGTACAAAAGCATAGAGAACAGAGTTTAGCAATCGAAAATAATGTATCACAAGTCAGAGGTATGATATCTAAACCACAACAATGTAATTGTTTACACTAGCTAGGCTTCACTGAAACACTGTACATGTAAATCTTGAACATTTCAATAACCAGTCTCCAAAAATACTTCAGGACACTTATCCTGCACTCTCAAGCATACATACACATTGTCCACCAGCTACACAACAACAAGCAATGGTGGTTAGGCACCTCCTCTCATTGCATACTTACAGTCATGTGAAGAAGTTGTGGATAAGCTGTTGTCTCAAATCCACTCCATCATCATCATCACAGTCATCATTGCACAGTCCTGGATCGTCTATCGGTGGCACCTGCTGGTCTCCATCGTTCTCAATTAGAGGTATGTTCTTACGTATTGCTGTGTTGTGTAGCATGCAGCAAGCCACAATTATCAGGCACACCTTTCCTGGGGCATATTGGAAGACTGCTCCAATCTTAAACAGACAGTGTAATCTTGACTTCAGGAGGCCAAAAGTCCGCTCCACTATCCACCTGGTCCGGCCATGGGCCTCATTAAAGCGCACTTCTGCTGGGGTGACTGGGTTGTGCAGTGGTGTCAGTAACCATGGCTGGTTGGGATATCCAGAGTCTCCTACATCGAACACAGAAAATAGTTCAGTTGTCAAACAACATGTCACTATCTGACATACAACAACATACACTACAACATTCATATACAACATCACCTACGAACAAGCCAGCCCCATTCAGGTTGCAGTTGACTCATCAAATGTGGGATGATGCTGTTACGCAGGATAAAAGCGTCATGTGCAGACCCAGGAAATCGGGCACAAAAGTGTAGAATGCACTTTGTCAGGTAAACACACCACCTGGACATACATGGAGTGAAAATGTTTCCTGTTGTGATACACCTGTTCATTGTCCTGTGGTGGTATCAATGCAACATGAGTGCCATCAATTGATCCAATTACAAAGGATATTTTTTCCGAATGCATAGAAATCACCCTTGATGGCGGCCAATTCTCCAGGTTTCGGAAACTTGATATAGTGGTCCATGTATCGGGTCAATGCCTGCAACACATCTGGAAGAACATTACTGAACATGGGCTGGGACATTCCACCTGATGTTGCCACTGTGCATTGGAATGTTCCCGTGGCAAAGAAATGCAGTGCTGCCATCACCTTCACCTTGAAGGTAGTGCTGTTGGATAGGTGCATTGAGGCCGCAAATAAGGTGACAACTGCTGGCACAACTCATCAATTGTTGCCCTTGCGAGATGGTATTTTTGTATAATGTCTCGCTTTTCTAATGTTTGTAGGTCTGGAAAGGGCCTGTACTCAGGAGGCTGTCTTCTGGCTCCTCTACGATACCTATGTGTAGAGTGTATACACAGTTGGTGTTAGTTCACAATGTACCAAGCAACATGCACTTGGACCAACAGCAAAGAACAATCAACCACACATAACACTCCATGTCAGTGAAAAACCCATTTCAATGATCAATGTTATCCTTAGATACATATCACAGCATACATGTCTTTGCTAAACATGTCTGATAGGTTTGGTGACACAGCAATTAAAGTGCAGAAGTGTAATCTTCACTAGTGTCAGTTATTGTTCATGTAAATCAAGCAGGACATACTGCCAAAACTCACACGCCAAGAAGCCTAGACTTATGTTTGTGATATCAATTATATGGTTCATCTGTACACACAATAGGATACTGTAATGCATGACATCTGGGATACCACATACATCAAGCGTATCACAATGCAATATATGCACACTAATGTCACAGGGTGGATCACTGTCATGTTGTCATGTCTGCATTCCACAAACAATTACATACACAAACCATTTACAATGTAGAAATGTCAGAAAATGCTGTTGTACACTTTAGTGTAGCACGTCAAAGATGGCCTAGAAACTCACATATCACATATCAGAGATAAGCGTATGTGGCTGCTTAATGTCACAATGTAGTCATTTCTCTGGGAATGTAGTATCCCGGACTTGAAAGACACACCACCTTTCCAGTCTCACACTACACAGATTGCACACTGGGTCACACTGTCCTGTAATACAGTAACTAGGTGAAAACTGTACTTGGAATGCACCAAACACACATATTGACTGTGATGAACCCTAAGTAGCACAATGGAGTAGTTTTATTTCATGTTGGGATTAGCCTCCCAATCAGTGAGTAATGTGCCCCTTAAAGTTAGGTCATCATAGAAGAGTGAGCGTTTCAGTTAGATGTCCCTTACACCAGAAAAATGCTGCGTTCAGGCATGGAATATCACAAACTCAGAACATTTACCAAAGTGTTTGCACCTCAAATCGATTTTTTAAAGGTCGCGGTAGGTGCAGCATAACCGAATCGGACACAGCCATAGGCTGTTAGTTGTTATGGTGACAGTTGCAGATCTCAGATTGTGTCCGCATCGTGTGTAAACCGACGCAGTAAACTTCCATTGGTCATGTATCACAGTTACTTGTGGACCGCAGATATTTTTTGAACCGCTCGGTAGGCATAGTGTCAGTAAGCAATGGGATGCATTGGGCGGGTTCGGAAAATGCGACTGACGCGGACCTATTGCTTTGGCCGCCTGGACTGAAGACCGCCTATGCAGTCGAGATATAAGTCTGGCGGTTCCCTGGAGATTTCACTTGCCTGCCCTAACTGCATTATTCCAGGCACCTCCCCATCTCTCTGTTGCTGTCCACATCCTCTGGGAGCCTACAATGTCTTGCGGTACAGGGTGCAGGGCTCCAGCCTTCACAGCTGAGGAAATCAAGATGGTGGTGGACACGCTCCTGCCCCTGTACAGGCAACTCTATGGCACACCAGAGGTGCAGGTGAGTGATGATCAGACAGCATTGTTAGTTTACATGTGCAATAACCATGCACATCTGGTATGTGGAATCCTAGAGACAACCATTTAAACCTGATTTTTAAACTTGCAAAGTATGTATATAACTGGTGTGGGCAAGTACACTGCTCTAGATGTGTATGCACTGGTGTTAACATTATATCACTGTTCTCATGGGAAAGAGTCATAATTGAACACTGGTAAAGTGCACAGAATACCACTTTGCTAACTTTTAGACAGTGTGGGCAAGCTGTTCATGAACTATGTGTACCAGTATTTGTATATGTACATGTTGCATGTGAACTAAGGGCCTGTCACCATATCATCCTTATAGATCAACTCCAGTCAGATGGTATACCCGCGGAGGACTATCGCACGGAAGGTGCGCTCTGTGGGGTCACACGTCTGCGCAGTGCCAACTGCAGGAAACAGTGGCAGGACTTGAGAGGTTGGACCAAGAAGTTTGCGAGAGTCCAGCTGGGCCTGTCACCTCCAGGCAAGAGGGGCGCACGCCGCACCCTGACCCCCCCCCTAATGCGACTCATCCTTGCGGTGGTCTTCCCTTACCTGGATGGGCAATTGAGAGCCAGACAGCAGCAAGGAGGGGGTGAGTATGTGCCTTGTTGCACAACATATTAACCCATGCATGTGCAAGTATTTGAGCCTGTCTGCCCTCTTTTTAGGTTGTGAGATGCACAAAACCACTGTTCAGTGTTAAAAGATGCATATGCAACAAATTTAGAAGATGCATGGTTATACCCCTTTCGTCTGGGACATGTGAGGATAAAATAGTCTGGGTATTGACAGTAGTTCCATGCTATTGTAATCTGAACGCATGAGAACAACATGTGCATGGACATAACCTTCAGAACTATTGTAAGTGTTCAACATGTGTGAGCACATTGGCAAATGTCTGGACTGTTTTCTGTGTGGCCACACCAATTCTGTAAACTATGTTGATGTTGGATCACTTAACTGTAAAATCCCATGCTATACATCAAGGTAGCAGGTAATGTCTATGTTGAGGGCTTGGTGAGTAGTGATTGGTCAGTGTGCCAATGTTAGGTCCCAGCTCTGGTGCCCAGTGTACTCCAATGTATCCGATGGGCAAATTACAGGTTTGGTAACTCATGTTGCCTGTCACACTGGCCATTCACATTATTGAGTGTAAGATTCCATCCTCTCGATTACAAAACTGCGTCCACATGCCATTCAGTTTACTAACAAAGTAGGTCTCTGGTGGAAACAGGGTTTTAATTTAAAGTGTTGATGTCAAAAACACATTCACAACGGTTCTCATGTGTATAAATGCTCTTAAATGGTCATACATGATGCTTTGTAAACCATGGTTTAGTTGCCTTACTGGTAGATTCAGAGATGTCACATGAGCATCATTCTGAAGTAATTTAAAGATACTGAGATGAAAAGCAATAGCATTTAAGCTGTACATTGTGTGCACGATGCAAGAAATAAGTGAGGGACATTCTGACTTGGGCTTTACAAATGTGGACATTTGCAGTGTTGACGCAATGGTAAGAAGTGTTGATTACACATTTTCAAGTAAGATGTTTAGGACTAATAGTTTGTACAGACAATGCATCCAGATGGCCCAGTGGTTAAGTGATCCACATGAATCATAAGGAAGATGCAGTCATTGGACTTGGCAGTGTGCTGACCTGTGTTTACAAGGCAAACTGGTATAATGTTTCCAAAGTGGATAAAATATGATTAATTTTTCTAACACTGTGCATAAATGACACAAGGCTGTGCGCCAAATACCTTTCACCCTAGCTATGCCTACTTCCTTAGTGTGTCCTTGATAAGAGACACCCATGTGACCTGACAAACAACTACTTCTGCTACTATGACAGCATTGTTAGTTTACATGTGCAATAACCATGCACTTCTGGTATGAGCAACTTAAATGTCATCTGTGTGATATGACCAATTCAATGACTACACCAGCTTGCTGTATAACAATAAAGATATGTAACCTGCAACACTACACCTGCTGGTTCCCAAGTTGATGAATAGGGATAGCAGAACGGATACCATGTCTAAAATTAATTGTGTGACTCATGTTCTCATTATTAGGTCTAAACTCCCTTGCATTAGATGAGACAGGTATGTCATGGCACAAGGCCGTCAGTAGCGAGAGACAATACATCAGCTGGTACATAGTCATGTTAAAGATATTGTGAATGAGGAAGTCGACGTTGCAGCACACAATGTTGATGACATTATCATGTGTGAGAGCACACAGGTTTTCTTGCTGTCAAACATGTGGGATTTACAGAACAGCATCAAGTTTGTTACCCACAAGTTAAAATAATATAGTTGTGTAATCTTGGAAGAGCTGTGATGAGACCTCTATGGCAACTCCATATGGACAACCTATGTGATTCATTCTACTGCTTGTGCACAGCATCAGACCCGGCCAGCGAAGGAGACAGCACCTTGGATGTTGGGGGAGCAGCTAGCCAGAGTGGTTCCTGTGCTGACACAGATCAAGAGGGAACTAGTGGCACGGAGGGTGATGGGAGCATCACTTATGGCACGAGCAACATAATATCAGTCTCATCAACATCTGGCTCCAGCTCCAGTGACGACTCCCAGGTGGTGGTGGATGCCCCTGGACCAGTGTCCACTCCATCAGAGTCTACCACCACCCCTACCATCTCCACCCTCCCAGCTGCTCCCCAGCCCCCTGTCTGTGGCCGCTCCCCTTTGCGCCTGGAACCTCACCCCCTGCTTCTGTCTCCCCTGAGTGTGGAGGCCATTGACCTACTGAAGAAGATCTCTGTGGGGCAGACAGCAGTGCTGAATGTTCTCCAGGTGGATACCAATCACCTTACGCAGATGGTATCATTCCTGGAGGTCATTCACTCTGACATGTCTGTCCTAAAGAGATCCAATCAGACTCTAGCCTCCACACTGACGGCAGCATTGTCCCAAAATCAGCTGTCCCACCCCTCTCCTGCCTCTTCCCCATCCACAGTCCCAATTCCCCCCTGACCAAGGCACACGCAAACATAAACATGCATCCACTTCAACATCCACAAGCAACGCACAAACACACAGACATAAGGGAAAATGCACAAACACACACACACTCACAAGACAGATGTCACACTCACTACACAGACATGCCAACAGGCACCACACCAGCATCCACAGACATGCCACATACCTCACAACCCTCTTCCTCCACAGCCCCTACCCATGCCTCTCCTCGTACCCACTCTGCCCAAAAACTCCACCTCATTGTCCTCGACATCTTCCCTACCCAAACAGACCAACCCCCTCGCAAAAAGAATAAAATGACCCTAATGCCACTGCCATACACTTCAGACCCTCCCCCCAACACCACCCCACACAAAAAAAAGAGTACCTCTCAAGGTTCCCACAAAAGAAAATCCCCCTGTTCAAAAAAGTCCCCACTCCCTCCTGAAACCCTAACTTCACCATCCACATCCCACCCCAGTACCTCGACCCCCAAAAAATCACGGCCCAAGAAAGCACCAGCCCTCCCTATTCCCTTGCAAACCCTTCAACACTACTGTATTCCCAAATTCCTAAAGCCCAGCCCATCCCCCTCTATCTAGCTCTCCCACTGCAGTTGTCCTACCCCCCTCCATCTAGCCCTCCCACTGCAGTTGTCCTACCCCCTCCATCGAGCTCTCCCACTGCAGTTGTCCCACTCCCCCCTCCATCTAGGCCTCCCACTGACATTGTCCCACGCCTCCTCCTGATCCCACCCCTTCCAAAGACCAACCCAGTCCTCCCTAGTCTTGTCCCTTTGGTGCCTGGCCTGCCGCCTAGATGTCCCTCCCCGGGGAGGTGTCCCTTTCCAGGACAAGTGCAGGCAAGCGATGATGGGCATGAACTTTGTGGCCAATGTGAGGAACTCCCCTGGACTGGCCATTGGCCTTTATCTCTTTAAAGACACACCTTTTTTGCTGAATAAAGCATGTTCTAATTTCGTTTTCAGATTTCTGTGTCCCCGAAATGGATTTGTTGTTAACTGTAATTCATGTGTAATTAGTGATGTAAGTAGGCAATGATGTTAGTATGGCATGGATTGCATATGGCCCATGGAGTATGGGCACTCAGTTAGGATGTGGTATACATTCTTGCGCCTACATTGGCTGAGTGTCAATGTCTACATTAGTTTTGTCTAGGAGTGTGACATGAAGTCACAAGCCTTTGCTTTTGAAATTAGACTTCCTAATAGTTTCTGCTTACAGAACATAGTGCAAGTGTGGCAAAGTACAACAGTTTTGGAGAAGCATGCTGCATATGTATGTAACGGGCTGAAAGACAGCTGTCTTATCAGTACACCTGGAAACATATGGACTCTGCCTACGTGGTAGTGACTGCGGACACACATATGTACACAGATTAATGTTACAATTGATGTATGTGACTTGATAGTGGTGGAGCAATGTCTCTGCCTTCAATCAATCTGGTTAACTAGTTGCAATGACAACATTGTCACAGGTGGCTGCCACTGTAGGCCAATACCCTTTCAAGGCAGTTGACCCATATTACACATGTCCTGTGCCTATGGTGAGTGTGAGGTAGGTATTGTTCTGACAGTGTCCTAACCCTGTTGCCTTTCAGGACTCCCCTTTCTTCAGATTTTCCTGTCAGGCAAGTTGTCTGTGGTCTGTATCCTCCAGTGCATTTAAAATTAGATGTTAGTCATTACATCCTGATATTTTTTGGGTACATCATGTGGATGGTGTGTGTGTCCAGGACATGTCTCAGTATGTTACAGTGTTTTTCTGTCCTTACAGAGACACAATTGTTGTATGTGTTCGTTGCATGTGGACCCAGCGTATGGTACATGAATGGTTGTCACACAATTGGAATGCTAGTTATGACATGCTGTGATTGTAGAGTTGTACAGTACCTAGCGTTGTAATGTACCTATCATTCTGGACTTTTGCCACAGTTAGAGTGTGAGAGTCTGGGCATTTCCTATTCGATGAACTGGACATAGGCCACATCATGCTTTTATGATGTTCCTTTGGATTCTGTATTGGTTCACACATGGCCCTGCATTTGCTCATATGCCCAGAAATATGATGCACCATACCAGAGTATGGTAAGCAGCAGGATAGGGGATGTATGACCTATCCAAGGGTAATGTTAGTTGCAATTTGTTGTCCAAGCTTTTAAATGAGTATTTGTGAGATAAGTGAAGTTGAGTGTGGCTACATGGCCAGAGAGGATGTGTGATATTCTAACTGTGATCAAGAAACAATACGTAGGACTTCTGGGTTGTGGTTTTGTTGTTTAGTCTACTTATTTTTTGCATTGTGACATGCTTTATGTTGTTCCTTAGATGAAACATATTGGGTATTTTAGTTTGACAGGGTTTGGTTGTGTGGAGTCATAGGGATGTGTATCATGAGTATGTGGCTACCTTTTCCGCCCAACTGAGCAAATTGCTAGTGCATTTCACATATATGCACAAGTTCTAAAGGTTGTACTTTCAGGCATATGATGATTCTGAGATTGCATATAACACACCTAACATTGTACCTAAGATGGCAGACAGTTTGTATTTGGCAAACGCTGTGATAGTCATATCAGTTATGTGACACATATGTGACTTTGCTCCATAGGGATTTGGAGTTGTCACAATACTCACAGGAGTGGATTGTGCTTGTTGTGTCCAAGATATTTCATCTACTTGTTCTGGGACACTGGTGCGTGCTGCATGGGCTAAGTGTGTTATTTATGTTAAAGACATTTAGCTGAACTCTTTTAATTTCAAAGGGTATTTTTTATGTACATCAAATTTACATGTTGGGAATGCTAGGCTATGTCAAGTCCTGTTAGTACATTATGATTGAACAGTATTTGTCTGTGCTTGGTCATCCAATGCCCCTTCTAGCCCCCTCATGTGATACAGCTGAAGGTATACCATTTCAACATGGCAATGCATGGCAACAATCTCCTTCAAGGTTGAGGCCAATTGGGTCCTCGGGTAGCCAGAGCTACTATTAATTCAAAAGTAGTCTTAGTCTGGGTTTTATTAGTGAACAGAAAGTACCAACAAAATTTTTGAGAACAAAGTATGCAGGGACACAAGGTTGTATGAATGATATCACATTTATTAACATCATAAAGGGAGTATCATTCACATGGTAGGAGCTAGTCCTGGTGCTCACACAGAGGGTGAAAAGTGCGTGAAGTGATAAGTGCTGGTGACTTAAAATTTACATCGCATTGACAACACTGTACAAAACTCCATAGTTAATAAGGTATGTTTAAAGGAGTTTCGGTTGTGGAAGTCGACGGCGTTTCGATCTCCTTAGTTAGAGATCATCATCAGGACGAGAAAGCGTGTGAGCAGGTAGGATCTGGGAAATGAAACGATGCGATTAAGGATCGTCAACGGGTCATGATGACCGTGGTGGTAAAACCGGATCTGCAAGGAAGGGGTAACCGGTTAGGGTGCGCGAGGTACTGGAGGGATGTGAAGGCAAAAAGACTCGTAGCAGCTTACGTAGTAATAGGAGGTCTGGCCACTCAGCGAAGTACGTACTGGTTGTAGGCAAGGGGGAATCAATCACGATAAATCCAAGGAGCCAATTAGGTTCGAAGGAAGGGGACTGGATCCTGCTAATTCCAATGCAGACAGCATACAATGAATGGTGCCGGAGTCTGGTAGAGCGGATTAGTCAGCGTGTTGGCTAATCCAATTATTAACTATGGAGTTTTGTACAGTGTTGTCAATGCGATGTAAATTTTAAGTCACCAGCACTTATCACTTCACGCACTTTTCACCCTCTGTGGGAGCACCAGGACTAGCTCCTACCATGTGAATGATACTCCCTTTATGATGTTAATAAATGTGATATCATTCATACAACCTTGTGTCCCTGCATACTTTGTTCTCAAAAATGTTGTTGGTACTTTCTGTTCACTAATAAAACCCAGACTAAGACTACTTTTGAATTAATAGTAGCTCTGGCTACCCGAGGACCCAATTGGCCTCAACCTTGACCGCTGTGTTTTGCAAATACATATATTACCCCTGGTCGCACTACTGGGGTACCCTTGTTCTTTACATATAACAATCTCCTTCAGGCTCAGTTTATGCAAGCAGACTGAACCTCAGTCGTTCGTAACATGAGTGGTGTAGAGTATATTTAGTTCAGGGTGTATGCTGTGTGCCAGTCCAGCTGGTGCTGCCCGTGGACAGCTGCCCAGGGCCTCACAAATGCTAAGGACTACAGGGCCAGGCAACAGAGCACTGCCTTTAGTGGGCTGAGAGTGTTACGAGCTACAGGTGGTCAGTCCCCTCTCTTGGGTTTTTCAGCCATGGTGCAGCAGGATGATGCACAATAAACGCACAACTCTCCTCACCTGGGTCCCTTAGAAATGGGCTGAGAAGTCAATATGTTTGGCACAAACAGACTTTCAGTTTACAAACTGGAATGAGAATGTTCAATTTGAGTTTCTTTTCCTGCCAGACTTGCTTTGCTGTCACCCCTCACTCGGCGTAAACAATGCTTCAGCATCATGACAGCAAATAGCCACATCACTTTAGGGTGCTATGGATGTGAACAGCACCTTCCCTTGCCTGAATAAACATCGGGAAATCCTATGGCATGCCCACAAAACTTGAGTCTGACAGCCATTATGCCATCGTATCACAATGTGCACTGCTCACCAAGGATGACGGCAGAGGGAGAAGAGTGGAGAATGGATGAGATTAGCGTTTTGTTCACACTTTTCCACTGACAAATCTTTTGTTTGTACAAGCTATGACTATACTTTTTCACCCACACATCATTTGGAGTTGAGCATATGATAGGTGTGTATGTAGTCATTTGTGTATTGAAAATAATGGAGGAGTTTTGAGAAATGCTTGATGCTGGCCCAGATCAAACAGAGATGAACTTGGAGGGTTGTTAAGGCTAGTGGATTGCCTGCGCTACATGTGGTCAGCCGAGTGGACTGTGAGACCCTAGAAGTGTTGTGGGCCCGTCTGCTGTGCAGGTGCTACAGGAGCTTGTGTTACACACATGCACTAAATTGACAGACAAGGGAGGAGATGGGTGTTGAAATGTGAAGCAAAGCTGCACATGTTGTTGGAGATGTTAATGTTGGAGGGGCTGACCTAGCTAAACAAGGGTAGAGGTGAGAATGAGTTGTGTTGACATTTTGCGCATGGAGGGGAGAATCAGACGTAATAGGGGCAGAACAAGTAAAAATTTAGATAAGAGTGGAAGGAAGGAGTTAAGGTCAAAGGCAGTGCTTGGATAGGATACGTACAGTATCCTCTTTAATACAATGGGAATTGTTGTAAATGCTGGGGTGTGGATATCAGAGTGTAGGACTTTGAAAAACTGGTTGAAGTCTGAGCGAGGTATGCTAGGAATAGGTAGATGTGAAAGAGGTAGAACCAGCTAGACGAGGTTAGAGGCTGGCAGGAGATGAGAGGTGAAGAGGCAGATTCATTGAGAAAGTAGTTGTTAATATGCAAAAGTTATTGGAGGTATGGAGCATGGAACTGAGATGTGGATGTAAAAGATCCACAGTGAGACAAGGTAAAGTTTTTGTAGAAACAACGTGGATAGGTGGATGTCAAGGGGATACACCAGTTGTGTAAGTTAGGATGCTGGATGGACAGATGCGAGGTGTTGGCCAGTAGATGGGTGGTGTGTTTGAATATGTGGATGCACTAGTTTGTCAAATGAGCAGTCTGTTGTTTGTTGGCCTGTCTCTGCTCCTGTTAAGTGGCCTGTTTATTTAGTGCACAGGCTCCATGAAACGCTCTCAGCCGCCGCTGCATTTGCCTTGCTGTTTGCCCGACTTCGGTGTTTATTAAGCTTCGCCGCCACTTAATCTCCCCGTGCTGACCCCCCACCAACCCCCCTCGCCCCTCCCACAACATTGCTTTTTTTGTTTTTGTTTTTTGCACCCGTCTTTGGTGTTTTAGCTTTGTCGCTGCTTAATCTCCCCGTGCAGCCTTCCAGCCAGAGACTAACCCACCCCACCCCTCCTCACCCCTCCAACAACACTGGTTGAACTCGACACGAAGGTATCAGAGTGCTTTACATGACCACAAGCTGCATTTCAGATGCACATATTCAATTTTCAGGCAGTGCCGATGCCAAGACTCGAACCTGATACCCCAGCTTCAAGATCGGCAGCTCTGGCTGTTATGCCACATCCAACCACTGCTCCCTTCTCTCCTGTTCTTCCCTCTTCTGCCCATCGTGTTTCATTTGCGCCATCTATCATTGACTGCACAAGGAAGGGCAGGGGCAACGGATGACCGCAGCAGCATGGTTTGCCAGCTTTCTAGGGCTGTTTGACCCGTATATATAGTAACAGAAAACAGTTGCAAGCGAGTCACAAGCGCAGGCTAGAGAGGACGCACAAGACCCCGGGAGCATACACAACAATAACAGACTAGAGTTGTAGCCTTTTTGGAACAGGGGATTTAGTTCCTTAACCCGTTCGGTGCTCAGGACGGCCGGGAGCCGTCCTGAGTCATAGTGGGAGTGTGCTCACGACGGCTCCCGGCCATCCTGGCACCCACCCACGGGGGAAGCGCTGGCGCTCCCCCCGTGGAATGCCCTTTAACGTGCACCCACCGGGGAAGGCCCCCGCCTCTACGTCATCAAATGACGTCAGCGCGCCTTCCGGATGCACTGGAAGCCATTTGCTTCCAGCGCATCGGTGTAAGAGGAGGTAAGTTTCTCCTCAGGGAGGGTGGGGGCTACATTTTAAAAGGCATCGGAGGAAAGGAAGGGTTTTCCTTTCCTCCGATGTCTTTTAAAAAAGCATTCCTGTTGCACGATCGCGCCTGGGGCGCGATCGTGCAGCAGGAATGCCCGTTTTTTTTTTTTAATGCCTTTTTTGTTTCGAGGAGCGGCCCCTTGGGCAAGGGTCGCTCCCCTTGGGGGTGAAATGTATGTACTTTGATCTGCCCCACTTGGGGGGGGAAGATCCGAGTTAAAAAAATATATATATCTATATTTGTGCCCACTGGACCACCATTGATTTTTTTTTTCTCAATGGCTAATTTGTTTCGGGGAGCGGCCCCTTGGGGGTGAAATGTATTTACTTTGATCTGCCCCCCTTGGGGGGGGGGCAGATCCGAGTAAAAAAAAAAATATATATTTGTGCCCACTGGAACACCAATGATTTTTTTTTTCTCAATGGCCATTTTGTTTCGGGGAGCGGCCCCTTAGGCAAGGGTTGCTCCCCTTGGGGGGGGGCAATGTGTGTAGGGGGCAGATGTGGTAATTAAAAAAAAAAAAAGTATGTGTGTGCTCAGCACATACTTTTTTTTTTTTAAATTACCACATCTGCCCCCTACACATTGCCCCCAAGGGAGCAACCCTTGCCCAAGGCGCTCCCAAGCAAAATGGCCGTTGAAAAAAAAATCATTGGTGGTGGGCCACCAGGGATTTTTTTTTAAATGTCATTTGTGTGTCTGGGAGCGGCCCCTTGGGCAAGGGTCGCTCCCTTTGGGGGAGCAATATGTTTTTGGGGAGCGGCCCCTTTGGCAAGGGTCACTCCCCTTTGGGGATCATTTATTTTGGCCGTTTCTGGCCCCCTTGGGGGCAGATTGGCCTTGTGAGTCTAGGCCAATCTGCCCCCAAGGGGTGCAGAAGCCATTAGACACCAGGGATTGTGTTAGTGTTCTTGGGGAGCGACCCCTTGGCCAAGGGTCGCTCCCTATGGGGGAGCAATATCATTTTGGGGAGCGGCCCCTTCGGCAAGGGTTGCTCCCCTTGGGAAGCATTTATTTGGGCTGTTTCTGATCCCTTGGATGGGCAGATCGACCCAAATAAACAATTAATTTTATTGTATGCCCACTAGGCCACCAGGGTTTGTTTTAGTGTTGTTGGGAGTGGCCCCTTGGACAAGGGTCGCTCCCCTTTATGGGGTGAATATTGTGGCTGTTTCTGCCCCCTTTGGGGGCAGCTTGGCCATATGTTTTCAGGCCCATCTGTCCCCTGGGGGGCAGAAGCCACTAGACACCAGGGCTTTTTAAATGTTGATGTTGGGGAGTGACCCCTTGGGCAAGGGTCTCTCCCCCTTTATGATGGTGAATGTTTTGGCTGTTTCTGCTCCCCGCAGGGGCAGATCGGCCTTATGCTTTTAGGGCCACCTACCAACTTTGCTTGGCTGGTGGATAGTGTGTGGACTAGTGCATTATTTCCATATGTGATTGTAATGTGTATTTTCTCCTTTTTATTCTAGTGCAAAGCTTTGGATTCTTGTTTGTGGTTTCGGCAGCGGTTGATCTGCAGTTTTGCGTAGTTGCATTTTTTTGGTAAGAAAAACTTTTTCATTGTGTTTACTCCAATTGAGTATTAATGTCATGCATGAATGAAGTTTTTGTAAGTAGTGTCATAATAGCAGCATATTTCGTTAGTGTTTTGTGCATGAAATTGATTGCGATGTGTTTTGCGTTGTCTTAAGTGTCTTTTTTTTTTCTTTTTTAGTGGGATACTGTTGGTCCTTACTGTGTCTGTCCAGAGTAGGTGGTGGTGAGTCTAGCTGCTTCTGGCAAGTGAGTGGTATAGTGTTGGAGTATATAGGTCTTTGTGATAAAGCTACATTTTGTTTATTTCTTTTTTTACAAAGGGTTTGTTGTTGTTGACTTGTTTGACAAGTTACCTTTATTAGTAAGCATTATGGCTAGCCGTAGAATTACTGCTCAGCAGGTGGTTGGTATGCTTCTTGAATCTTCCTCTGAGCAGGATTATGAGACTGACAGTGCGTCTGAGGGAGAGGAGGGAAGGGAAGATTCAGGCAGTGAGTTTTCTCTCCACATGGAATCATCGGATGATGAAGCTACTCTCAGTGCGGATGAAGGTACTCTCAGTGCGGATGAAGTGCCTGTTTTAGAGGGGGACAGTGATGTGCCGATGGTGCAGCAAGAGACATTGGTATTGCAGCCTGAGGCTGCAAGGCTTCCTACTGGAAGTGCTGGACTCTGGGTTGATCCAAACATGGTGCAGCCGGTGTTGCCTGCCTCTAGTGTGGATGCAGGGTGTAGAGTGGATTGTGAAAATATTTTGCCTATACAGTTTTTTCAGTTGTTTATGGATGATGTATTTTTGGCTGAGATTGTTGAGCAGACTAATTTGTATGCTGAACAGTTTTTGAGGGACAACAGTGCCAGACTTAAGCCCCACTCTAGAGCTACCCGGTGGACTCCCACAAATCTGTAAGAGATGAAGAAGTTTTTGGGTTTGACTTTTTTGATGGGCTTGACAAGGAAGCCATCCATGGCTTCATATTGGTCTACCAGTCCCTTGATGGCAACGGCCATATTTCCTGCGATTATGAGCCGTGATGGGTATTTACTTTTGCTTCGGATGCTGTATTTTGTTGATAATAGTTTGGCGTTGCCACGAGATCACCTTGACTGTGACCGTCTTTTGGTCCTGTTCAAGGGCTGTTTGGTTTTTAGGCAGTACATTCCCAGCAAGAGGGCACGTTATGGAATTAAGCTGTATATGTTGTCTGAGAGTAGGACAGGTTATGTCTTTAATTTCCGGGTGTACACTGGTAGGGATTCCACTATTGGCCCCCCTGGTTGTCCGTCCACTTTTGGAGTTTTAGAGAAAATTGTGTGGGATCTTGCTAGAGGACTGTTTAACAGAGGCCACCATTTGTACCCTGATAACTTCTACACTGCTGTGCAATTGTTTAAGGAATTGTTCAAAGTGGACACTTTTGCTTGTGACACAATCCACTCTAACCGTAAAGGTTATCCGGATGACCCCAACAGGCCCCGACACATCAGACCCGCTGCACCCCATCGACCACGACCCCCTGACAGCCTGGGTCAACGTGAACACCGAGGACACAATCAAGACCATGGGCACAATCCACTCCGGCTCCCCATCAGACCCTTTTCCACACCACATCTTCAACAAAGCCGGCAGCTCCATCGCACCCCACCTGCGCAACGTCATCAACCTCTCCTTCGAGACCGCGACCTTCCCAGAGAGCTGGAAACACGCCAAGATCAACGCCCTACTCAAAAAACCCAAGGCGGACCCGAGCGACCTCAAGAACTTCCGGCCCATCTCCCTGCTTCCATTCCCAGCTAAGGTCATCGAGAAGATCGTCAACAGACAGCTCACCCGCTACCTCGAAGATAACAGCATCCTGGACCCCTCCCAGTCAGGATTCCGCAGCAACCACAGCACCGAGACCGCCCTCATCGCCGCCACAGACGACATCAGGATCCTGCTGGACAACGGCGAGACGGCGGCCCTCATCCTCCTGGACCTCTCCGCCGCCTTCGACACTGTCTGCCACCGCACACTACGCACACGCCTCCACGACGCAGGGATCCGAGACAAGGCCCTGGATTGGACCACCTCCTTCCTTTCCGGCAGAACCCAGAGTGTCCGCCTCCCCCATTCCGATCCGAAGCCTCCGAGATCATCTGCGGCGTACCCCAGGGATCTTCCCTCAGCCCGACACTGTTCAACATCTACATGGCTCCACTCGCACGCATCGCCCGACAGCACGACCTCAACATAATCTCCTACGCCGACGACACTCAACTGATCCTCTCCCTCACCAAGGACCCCCTCACCGCCAAATCCAACCTCCACGAAGGAATGAAAGCCGTCGCCGACTGGATGAAGTGCAGCCGACTTAAGCTGAACACAGACAAGACGGAGATCCTCATCCTCGGCTCCAACCCATCAGCCTGGGATGACTCCTGGTGGCCCTCGTCACTAGGGGCACCCCCGACACCAACCGACCACGCACACAACCTGGGAGTCATCCTCGACTCAACGCTCACCATGACCAAGCAAGTCAACGCAGTCTCCTCCTCCTGCTTCAACACCCTCCGCATGCTCCGCAAGATCTACAGGTGGATCCCGACAGACACGAGAAGAACAGTCACCCAGGCCCTCGTCAGCAGCAGACTCGACTACGGAAACGCCCTCTACGCAGGAGCCCCGACCAAGCTCATCAAACGACTGCAAAGAATCCAAAACGCCTCTGCACGCCTGATCCTCGACATTCCACGCCACAGCCACATCACCCCCCACCTGAAAAACCTGCACTGGCTCCCCGTCGACAAGAGAATCTCCTTCAAACTCCTGATCCACGCACACAAGGCACTCCACAAAACCGGCCCAGCCTACCTCAACAGTCGACTCTCCTTCTACGTTCCCAACCGTCAGCTCCGCTCCGCCGACCTCTCCCTGGCCACCGTCCCGCGCATCCGGAGAACCACCACCGGAGGCAGATCCTTCTCTCACCGCGCCGCAAAGATCTGGAACACCCTTCCCCTCAACCTACGACAGACCCAAGACCTGCTGACCTTCAGGAGACGACTCAAGACCTGGCTATTCGACCAGTAGCGGCAACACCCCCCTCCTCTCCCTCAGCGCCTTGAGACCCTCGTGGGTAAGTAGTGCACTTTACAAATCTTGTGATTGATTGATTGATTGATTGATTGATTGATTGATTGAAAAGAGCTTGTTTGCAAAAAAATTCAGAGGGGACAGTGCAGTTCCTTGCGTAGTGATGAACTACTAGCTGTGAAATTTGTGGACAGGAGGGATGTGTACATGCCGACTACCATCCATGATGAGAGTACTTCACCTGTGGCTGTTTGGGGTCAGATTGCTGAAGTACGCAAACCTGTGTGCATTTTAGACTACAATAAGCACATGGGTGGTGTTGATAGAGTAGATCAGAGGTTGGAACCTTACACGGCTATTCGTAAGGCTTACTTTTGGTATAAGAAGTTGGCCATCCATCTCTTCAATTTAGCAACCTTCAATGCTTTTGTTGTGTACACTCTGTTCTCCTGAGTCAAAGTTGACTTTTGTTCAGTTTCAGCAGACTGTGATAGGCAGCCTTGTTGTTGTGGAACAGGCAAGTGTTCCTAGAGTTGGAGTGGTGGAGGATGTGGCTAGATTGAAAGATCGCCACTTTCCTGATTTAATTTCTCCCATGCCCAAAAAAACCAATCTCTGTAAGAGATGTAGAGTCTGCTTGCAAAGAGGTGTGCGGAAGGAGAGTCGTATGCACTGTGCCGATTGTCCTTCTAATCCTGGGCTGTGTGTGCCCTCATGTTTCAGATTGTATCACACTAAAAAGAGTTTTTGGGAGCAACCGTGAGTCTAATAGTGTACTGCCTGGTCTGTATGGTTTTATATAGTTGTTCAGTTTCACGTTTGGCAATAGAATGATGTCTTTAGTTACTGCTGTTGTTTTTGTAGTTATAGTTTTGTATTTAGTTGCAATTGGTTTGTGTTTTCTTTCTTGTTTAAAAAAAATGTATAAAGGTGTGCGTGGACTGGCGCTTGGCTGGCGGTGTGCGTGGATTGGGGCTTGGCTGGCGGTGTGCGTGGACTGGCGCTTGGCTGGCAGTGTGTGTGGACTGGCGCTTGGCTGGCGGTGTGTGTGGACTGGCGCTTGGCTGCCGGTATGTGTGGACTGGTGCCTGGCTGGCGGTGTGTGTGGACTGGCGCTTGGCTGGCAGTGTGCGTGGACGGGCGCTTGGCTGGCGGTGTGTGAGTAGTGACTTGCTACTGGTCACTACACACACTGCTAGCTAAACGCCACTCCACGCAATCCGTGAGCTGGTGTGGTTGCTGTGTCAGGAATGTGGGCGTGTGAAAGTGATGGGCCCTTGAATGGCGCTGTCTGCTGGTGTGAGTGTTGTAATGTGCTGGGCCCGCGGCTGGCGGTGTGAATGGTTTTGTATGTGTCACACGTATGAAAGGTGTATGAATGGCCTGTAAAGAGGTTGGTGCCTTGTCGTGGCTTTACAGCTCACGAGCTGTGAGTCAATGGTTCAGTTTCTCGTCCTTTCAATTATTAACAGTGCATTTTCATTTTTGTGAAATCTCTGGTTAATACAACTGTATATACTGAACCATCACTCGCCCTCGTGCCAAATCCAACCAGTATGTGTGTGTGCTTGAGGAATACATGGCTGTGCAGTAATATTTGTCTTTTTTGTCTCTCTGCCAAGGTGTACATTCCATCTAAGAATAACATACCAACTGTAGATATTGTCGTAAACTAAACACCCATGGGAATACATGGTGATGTCTCTCTTGTGGATCCCAACAAGTTATCTTACCCACAATGTCCTGCAAACCTCGAATTGTGTCTGTCACATTTTTCTTGCATTATTGTGCCAAACTTTTCACGCTGCAGACAGAAACAACAAATTTCCTACCCCCCGCTTTTTTCCAAGTATCCCAATAGAAATGGTACCTCACTCGCGTGGGTGGGTCAAGGACCCGCGACAGGCAAGGGCCCAAAACCTAGTGAGGCGACATCAAAATTACCTATCACAAACTAACCTGGTTTTCAAGTGGGGTCCCATGAGGTTTTGGCCCCGGGGTTGGCGGCCACCTAGAGAAACCTACCGAACCCACACATTTCTGAAAAGTAGACACCCAGGGGATTCCAGGGAGGTATGGCTTGCATGGATCCCCCAACGTTTTCTTACCCAGAATCCCCTGCAAACCTGAATTTTAGCTGAAAGAATCACTTTTTTCACACATTTTTGTGTGGGAAAGTTGTGGCATCACGGGGCTGACACAAATTTCCATAACACCTAGCGTTCCCCCAGGTCTCCCGATAAAAATGGTGCCTCACTTGTGTGGGAGGCCCAAGTACCCGCGACAGGCAAGGGCCCAAAACGTATTGAGGCGACATCAAAATTGCCTATCACAAAATGACCTGGTTTTGCAAGGGGGGTCCCATGACTTTTTGGCCCAGGGCTCGGCGGCCACCTAGGGAAACCTACCAAACCCACACATTTCTGAAAAGTAGACATCTGGGGGATTCCAGGGAGGTATGGCTTGCGTGGATCCCCCAACGTTTTCTTACCCAGAATCCCCGGCAAACCTGAATTTTAGCTGAAAAAATCACTTTTTTCACACATTTTTGTTTGGGCAAGTTGTGGCATCACGGGGCTGACACAAATTTCCTACCACCCAGCGTTCCCCCAGGTCTCCCGATAAAAATGGTGCCTCACTCGTGTGGGAGGCCCAAGTACCCGTGACAGGCAAGGGCCCAAAACGTATTGAGGCGACATCAAAATTGCCTATCACAAAACGACCTGGTTTTGCAAGGGGGGTCTCATGACTTTTTGGCCCGGGGCTCGGCGGCCAGCTAAGGAAACCTACCAAACTCACACATTTCTGAAAAGTAGACACCTGGGAGATTCCAGGGAGGTATGGCTTGCGTGGATCCCCCAACGTTTTCTTACCCAGAATCCCCTGCAAACCTGAATTGTAGCTAAAAAAGTCACTTTTTCACACATTTTTCTGTGGGAAAGTTGTGGCATCACGGGGCTGACACAAATTTCCTACCACCCAGCGTTCCCCCAGGTCTCCCGATAAAAATGGTGCCTCACTCGTGTGGGAGGCCCAAGTACCCGTGACAGGCAAGGGACCAAAACGTATTGAGGCGACATCAAAATTTCCTATCACAAAATGTTTTGGGCCCTTGCCTGTCGCGGGTACTTGGAGACCTGGGGGAACGCTGGGTGGTAGGAAATTTGTGTCAGCCCTGTGATGCCACAACTTTCCCACACAAAAATGTGTGAAAAAGTGATTTTTTCAGCTAAATTTCAGGTTTGCAGGGGATTCTGGGTAAGAAAACATTGGGAGATCCATGCAAGCCATACCTCCTGGAATCCCCAGGTGTCTAGTTTTCAGAAATGTGTGGGTTTGGTAGGTTTCCCTAGGTGGCCACCGAGCCCAGGGCCAAAAAGTCATGGGACCCCCCTTGCAAAACCAGGTTGTTTTGTGTTAGTCAATTTTGATGTTGCCTCAATATGTTTTGGGCCCTTGCCTGTCGCGGGTACTTGTGCCTCCCACACAAGTGAGGCCCCATTGTTATCGGGAGACCTGGGGGAACGCTGGGTGGTAGGAAATTTGTGTCAGCCCGGTGATGCCACAACTTTCCGACACAAAAATGTGTGAAAAAAGTAATTTTTTCAGCTAAATTTCAGGTTTGCAGGGGATTCTGGGTAAGAAAACGTTGGGAGATCCACGCAAGCCATACCTCCCTGGAATCCCCCGGGTGTCTAGTTTTCAGAAATGTGTGGGTTTGGTAGGTTTCCCTAGGTGGCCGCCGAGCCCCGGGCCAAAAAGTCATGGGATCCCCCTTGCAAAACCAGGTCGTTTTCTGATAGGCAATTTTGATGCGCCTCAATAGGTTTTGGGCCCTTGCCTGTCGCGGGTACTTGACCCACCCACGCAAGTAAGGTACCATTTTTCTCGAAAGACTTTGGGGAACGCGGGGTGGGTAGAATTTTGTGAATCCACGCAGATTCCAGAACTTTCCACCACAGAAATGTGAGGAAAATGTGTTTTTTTGGACAATTTTTTAGGTTTGCAAGGGATTCTGGGTAACAGAACCTGGTGAGAGCCAGTCAAGTCACCCCATCCTGGATTCCCCTGGGTGTCTAGTTTTCAAAAATGTATAGGTTTGCTAGGTTTCCCTAGGTGCCGGCAGAGCTAGGGTTAAAAAACTACAGCTAGGCACATTGCAAAAAAAAGGGTCATTTTTCACTGTGAAAATGTGGTGTCTCCACGTTGCGTTTTTCGCTGTTTCCTGTTGCGGGCACTAGGCCTACCCACACAAGTGCGGTACCGTTTTTCTCGAAAGCCTTTGGGACTGCAGGGTGGGTGGAATTTTGTTGATCCACGCAGATTCCAGAACTTTCCACCACAGAAATGTGAGGAAAATGTGTTTTTTTCTATAATGCTTTAGGTTTGCAAGGGATTCTGGGTAACAGAACCTGGTGAGAGCCAGTCAAGTCACCCCATCCTGGATTCCCCTGGGTGTCTAGTTTTTAAAAATGTATAGGTTTGCTAGGTTTCCCTAGGTGCCGGCAGAGCTAGGGTTCAAAAACTACAGCTAGGCACTTTGCAAAAAAAAGGGTCATTTCTCACTGTGAAAATGTGGTGTGTCCACGTTGCGTTTTTCGCTGTTTCCTGTTGCGGGCACTAGGCCTACCCACACAAGTGAGGTACCGTTGTTCTTGAAAGACTTTGGGGAATGCGGGGTGGGTGGAATTTTGTGGATCCACGCAGATTCCAGAACTTTCCACCACAGAAATGTGAGGAAAATGTGTTTTTTTGGACAATTTTTTAGGTTTGCAAGGGATTCTGGGCCTACAGAACCTGATGAGAACCAGTCAAGTCACCCTATTCTGGATTCCCCTGGGTGTCTAGGTTACAAAAATGTATAGGTTTGCTAGGTTTCCCTAGGTGCCGGCAGAGCTAGGGTTAAAAAACTACAGATAGGAACTTTGCAAAAAAAGGGTCATTTTTCACTGTGAAAATGTGGTGGGTCCACGTTGCGTTTTGCGCTGTTTCCTGTCGTGGGCACTAGGCCTACCCACACAAGTGAGGTACCGTTTTTCTTGAAAGACTTTGGGGAACGCGGGGTGGGTGGAATTTTGTGGATCCACACAGATTCCAGAACTTTCCACCACAGAAATGTGAGGAAAATGTGTTTTTTTGGACAATTCTTTAGGTTTGCAAGGGATTCTGGGTAACAGAACCTGGTGAGAGCCAGTCAAGTCACCCCATCCTGGATTCCCCTGGGTGTCTAGTTTTCAAAAATGTATAGGTTTGCTAGGTTTCCCTAGGTGCCGGCAGAGCTAGGGTTCAAAAACTACAGCTAGGCACATTGCAAAAAAAGGGTCATTTTTCACTGTGAAAATGTGGTGTCTCCACGTTGCGTTTTGCACTGTTTCCTGTCACAGGCACTAGGCCTACCCACACAAGTGAGGTACCGTTTTCTCGAAAGCCTTTGGGGAATGCAGGGTGGGTGGAATTTTGTTGATCCACGCAGATTCCAGAACTTTCCACCACAGAAATGTGAGGAAAATGTGTTTTTTTATAATGCTTTAGGTTTGCAAGGGATTCTGGGTAACAGAACCTGGTGAGAGCCAGCCAAGTCACCCCATCCTGGATTCCCCTGGGTGTCTAGTTTTCAAAAATGTATAGGTTTGCTAGGTTTCCCTAGGTGCTGGCAGAGCTAGGGTTCAAAAACTACAGCTAGGCACTTTGCAAAAAAAAGGGTCATTTCTCACTGTGAAAATGTGGTGTGTCCACGTTGCGTTTTTCGCTGTTTCCTGTTGCGGGCACTAGGCCTACCCACACAAGTGAGGTACCGTTGTTCTTGAAAGACTTTGGGGAATGCGGGGTGGGTGGAATTTTGTGGATCCACGCAGATTCCAGAACTTTCCACCACAGAAATGTGAGGAAAATGTGTTTTTTTTGGACAATTTTTTAGGTTTGCAAGGGATTCTGGGCCTACAGAACCTGATGAGAACCAGTCAAGTCACCCTATTCTGGATTCCCCTGGGTGTCTAGGTTACAAAAATGTATAGGTTTGCTAGGTTTCCCTAGGTGCCGGCAGAGCTAGGGTTAAAAAACTACAGATAGGAACTTTGCAAAAAAAGGGTCATTTTTCACTGTGAAAATGTGGTGGGTCCACGTTGCGTTTTGCGCTGTTTCCTGTCGTGGGCACTAGGCCTACCCACACAAGTGAGGTACCGTTTTTCTTGAAAGACTTTGGGGAACGCGGGGTGGGTGGAATTTTGTGGATCCACACAGATTCCAGAACTTTCCACCACAGAAATGTGAGGAAAATGTGTTTTTTTTGGACAATTCTTTAGGTTTGCAAGGGATTCTGGGTAACAGAACCTGGTGAGAGCCAGTCAAGTCACCCCATCCTGGATTCCCCTGGGTGTCTAGTTTTCAAAAATGTATAGGTTTGCTAGGTTTCCCTAGGTGCCGGCAGAGCTAGGGTTCAAAAACTACAGCTAGGCACATTGCAAAAAAAAGGGTCATTTTTCACTGTGAAAATGTGGTGTCTCCACGTTGCGTTTTGCACTGTTTCCTGTCACAGGCACTAGGCCTACCCACACAAGTGAGGTACCGTTTTTCTCGAAAGCCTTTGGGGAATGCAGGGTGGGTGGAATTTTGTTGATCCACGCAGATTCCAGAACTTTCCACCACAGAAATGTGAGGAAAATGTGTTTTTTTTATAATGCTTTAGGTTTGCAAGGGATTCTGGGTAACAGAACCTGGTGAGAGCCAGCCAAGTCACCCCATCCTGGATTCCCCTGGGTGTCTAGTTTTCAAAAATGTATAGGTTTGCTAGGTTTCCCTAGGTGCTGGCAGAGCTAGGGTTCAAAAACTACAGCTAGGCACTTTGCAAAAAAAGGGTCATTTCTCACTGTGAAAATGTGGTGTGTCCACGTTGCGTTTTTCGCTGTTTCCTGTTGCGGGCACTAGGCCTACCCACACAAGTGAGGTACCGTTGTTCTTGAAAGACTTTGGGGAACGCGGGGTGGGTGGAATTTTGTGGATCCACACAGATTCCAGAACTTTCCACCACAGAAATGTGAGGAAAATTTGTTTTTTTGGACAATGTTTTAGGTTTGAAAGGGATTCTGGGTAACAGAACCTGGTGAGAGCCAGTCAAGTCACCCCATCCTGGAATCCCCTGGGTGTCTAGTTTTCAAAAATGTATAGGTTTGCTAGGTTTCCCTAGGTGCCGGCAGAGCTAGGGTTCAAAAACTACAGCTAGGCACTTTGCAAAAAAAGGGTCATTTCTCACTGTGAAAATGTGGTGTGTCCACGTTGCGTTTTTCGCTGTTTCCTGTTGCGGGCACTAGGCCTACCCACACAAGTGAGGTACCGTTGTTCTTGAAAGACTTTGGGGAATGCGGGGTGGGTGGAATTTTGTGGATCCACGCAGATTCCAGAACTTTCCACCACAGAAATGTGAGGAAAATGTGTTTTTTTGGACAATTTTTTAGGTTTGCAAGGGATTCTGGGCAACAGAACCTGATGAGAACCAGTCAAGTCACCCTATTCTGGATTCCCCTGGGTGTCTAGGTTACAAAAATGTATAGGTTTGCTAGGTTTCCCTAGGTGCCGGCAGAGCTAGGGTTAAAAAACTACAGCTAGGAACTTTGCAAAAAAGGGTCATTTTTCACTGTGAAAATGTGGTGGGTCCACGTTGCGTTTTGCACTGTTTCCTGTCGTGGGCACTAGGCCTACCCACACAAGTGAGGTACCGTTTTTCTTGAAAGACTTTGGGGAACGCGGGGTGGGTGGAATTTTGTGGATCCACACAGATTCCAGAACTTTCCACCACAGAAATGTGAGGAAAATGTGTTTTTTTTGGACAATTCTTTAGGTTTGCAAGGGATTCTGGGTAACAGAACCTGGTGAGAGCCAGTCAAGTCACCCCATCCTGGATTCCCCTGGGTGTCTAGTTTTCAAAATCTATAGGTTTGCTAGGTTTCCCTAGGTGCCGGCAGAGCTAGGGTTCAAAAACTACAGCTAGGCACATTGCAAAAAAAAGGGTCATTTTTCACTGTGAAAATGTGGTGTCTCCACGTTGCGTTTTGCACTGTTTCCTGTCACAGGCACTAGGCCTACCCACACAAGTGAGGTACCGTTTTTCTCGAAAGCCTTTGGGGATTGCAGGGTGGGTAGAATTTTGTTGATCCACACAGATTCCAGAACTTTCCACCACAGAAATGTGAGGAAAATGTGTTTTTTTTAATAATGCTTTAGGTTTGCAAGGGATTCTGGGTAACAGAACCTGGTGAGAGCCAGTCAAGTCACCCCATCCTGGATTCCCCTGGGTGTCTAGTTTTCAAAAATGTATAGGTTTGCTAGGTTTCCCTAGGTGCTGGCAGAGCTAGGGTTCAAAAACTACAGCTAGGCACTTTGCAAAAAAAAGGGTCATTTCTCACTGTGAAAATGTGGTGTGTCCACGTTGCGTTTTTCGCTGTTTCCTGTTCCGGGCACTAGGCCTACCCACACAAGTGAGGTACCGTTGTTCTTGAAAGACTTTGGGGAATGCGGGGTGGGTGGAATTTTGTGGATCCACGCAGATTCCAGAACTTTCCACCACAGAAATATGAGGAAAATGTGTTTTTTTTTACAATTCTTTAGGTTTGCAAGGGATTCTGGGTAACAGAACCTGGTGAGAGCCAGTCAAGTCACCCCATCCTGGATTCCCCTGGGTGCCTAGTTTTCAAAAACGTATAGGTTTGCTAGGTTTCCCTAGGTGCCGGCAGAGCTAGGGTTCAGAAACTACAGCTAGGCACTTTGCAAAAAAAGGGTCATTTTTCACTGTGAAAATGTGGTGTGTCCACGTTGCGTTTTGCGCTGTTTCCTGTCGCGGGCACTAGGCCTACCCACACAAGTGAGGTACCATTGTTCTTGAAAGACTTTGGGGAACGCGGGGTGGGTGGAATTTTGTGGATCCACGTAGATTACAGAACTGTCCACCACAGAAATGTGAGGAAAATATGGTTTTTTTGACAATATTTTAGGTTTGCAAGGGATTCTGGGTAACAGAACCTGGTGAGAGCCAGTCAAGTCACCCTATTATGGATTCCCCTGGGTGTCTAGTTTACAAAAATGTATAGATTTGCTAGGTTTCCCTAGGTGACGGCAGAGCTAGGGTTCAAAAACTACAGCTAGGCACTTTGCAAAAAAAGGGTCATTTTTCACTGTGAAAATGTGGTGTGTCCACGTTGCGTTTTGCACTGTTTCCTGTCGCGGGCACTAGGCCTACCCACACAAGTGAGGTACCGTTTTTCTTGAAAGACTATGGGGAATGCGGGGTGGGTGGAACTTTGTGGATCCACGCAGATTCCAGAACTTTCCAATACAGAAATGTGAGGAAAATGTGTTTTTTAGGACAATATTTTAGGTTTGCAAGGGATTCTGGGTAACAGAACCTGGTGAGAGCCAGTCAAGTCACCCCATGCTGGATTCCCCTGGGTGTCTATTGTAAAAATGTATAGGTTTACTAGGTTTCCCTAGGTGCCGGCAGAGCTAGGGTTCAAAAACTACAGCTAGGCACTTTGCAAAAAAGGGTCATTTTTCACTGTGAAAATGTGGTGTGTCCACGTTGCGTTTTGTGCTGTTTCCTGTCGCGGGCACTAGGCCTACCCACACAAGTGAGGTACCGTTTTTCTCAAAAGGCTTTGGGGAACGCGGGGTGGGTGGAATTTTGTGGAACCACACAGATTCCAGAACTTACCACCACAGAAATGTGAGGAAATTGTGTTTTTTTTGACAATTGTTTAGGTTTGCACGGGATTCTGGGTAACAGAACCTGGTGAGAGCCAGTCAAGTCACCCTATTCTGGATTCCCCTGGGTGTCTAGTTTTCAAAAATGTATAGGTTTGCTAGGTTTCCCTAGGTGCCGGCAGAGCTAGGGTTCAAAAACTACAGCTAGGCACTTTGCTAAAAAAGGGTCATTTTTCACTGTGAAAATGTGGTGTGTCCACGTTGCGTTTTGCGCTGTTTCCTGTCGCGGGCACTAGGTCTACCCACACAAGTGAGGTACCGTTGTTCTTGATAGACTTTGGGGAACGCGGGGTGGGTGGAATTTTGTGGATCCATGCAGATTCCAAAACTTTCCACCACAGAAATGTGAGGAAAATGTGGTTTTTTTGACAATTTTTTAGTTTGCAAGGGATTCTGGGTAACAGAACCTGGTGAGAGCCAGTCAAGTCACCCCATCCTGGATTCCTCTAGGTGTCTAGTTTTCAAAAATGTATAGGTTTGCTAGGTTTCCCTATGTGCCGGCAGAGCTAGGGTTCAGAAACTACAGCTGGGCACTTTGCAAAAAAAGGGTCATTTTTCACTGTGAAAATGTGGTGTGTCCACGTTGCATTTTGTGCTGTTTCCTGTCACGGGCACTAGGCCTACCCACACAAGTGAGGTACTGTTTTTCTTGAAAGACTTTTGGGAATGCGGGGTGGGTGGAATTTTGTGGATCCACGCAGATTTCTGAACTTTCCACCACAGAAATATGAGGAAAATGTGTTTTTTTTTACAATTCTTTAGGTTTGCAAGGGATTCTGGGTAACAGAACCTGGTGAGAGCCAATCAAGTCACCCCATCTTGGATTCCCCTGGGTGTCTAGTTTTCAAAAATGTATAGGTTTGCTAGGTTTCCCTATGTGCCGGCAGAGCTAGGGTTCAGAAACTACAGCTAGGCACTTTGCAAAAAAAGGGTCATTTTTCACTGTGAAAATGTGGTGTGTCCACGTTGCGTTTTGCGCTGTTTCCTGTCGTGGGCACTAGGCCTACCCACACAAGTGAGGTACCGTTGTTCTTGAAAGACTTTGGGGAATGCGGGGTGGGTGGAATTTTGTGGATCCACACAGATTCCAGAACTTTCCACCACAGAAATGTGAGGAAAATGTGTTTTTTTGGACAATGTTTTAGGTTTGAAAGGGATTCTGGGTAACAGAACCTGGTGAGAGCCAGTCAAGTCACCCCATCCTGGATTCCCCTGGGTGTCTAGTTTTCAAAAATGTATAGGTTTGCTAGGTTTCCCTAGGTGCCGGCAGAGCTAGGGTTCAAAAACTACAGCTAGGCACTTTGCAAAAAAAGGGTCATTTTTCACTGTGAAAATGTGGTGTGTCCACGTTGCGTTTTGCGCTGTTTCCTGTCACGGGCACTAGGCCTACCCACACAAGTGAGGTACCGTTTTTCTCGAAAGACTTTGGGGAATGCGGGGTGGGTGGAATTTTGTGGATCCACGCAGATTCCAGAACTTTCCACCACAGAAATATGAGGAAAATGTGTTTTTTTTTACAATTCTTTAGGTTTGCAAGGGATTCTGGGTAACAGAACCTGGTGAGAGCCAGTCAAGTCACCCCATCCTGGATTCCCCTGGGTGCCTAGTTTTCAAAAACGTATAGGTTTGCTAGGTTTCCCTAGGTGCCGGCAGAGCTAGGGTTAAAAAACTACAGATAGGAACTTTGCAAAAAAAGGGTCATTTTTCACTGTGAAAATGTGGTGGGTCCACGTTGCGTTTTGCGCTGTTTCCTGTCGTGGGCACTAGGCCTACCCACACAAGTGAGGTACCGTTTTTCTTGAAAGACTTTGGGGAACGCGGGGTGGGTGGAATTTTGTGGATCCACACAGATTCCAGAACTTTCCACCACAGAAATGTGAGGAAAATGTGTTTTTTTGGACAATTCTTTAGGTTTGCAAGGGATTCTGGGTAACAGAACCTGGTGAGAGCCAGTCAAGTCACCCCATCCTGGATTCCCCTGGGTGTCTAGTTTTCAAAAATGTATAGGTTTGCTAGGTTTCCCTAGGTGCCGGCAGAGCTAGGGTTCAAAAACTACAGCTAGGCACATTGCAAAAAAAGGGTCATTTTTCACTGTGAAAATGTGGTGTCTCCACGTTGCGTTTTGCACTGTTTCCTGTCACAGGCACTAGGCCTACCCACACAAGTGAGGTACCGTTTTTCTCGAAAGCCTTTGGGGAATGCAGGGTGGGTGGAATTTTGTTGATCCACGCAGATTCCAGAACTTTCCACCACAGAAATGTGAGGAAAATGTGTTTTTTTTTATAATGCTTTAGGTTTGCAAGGGATTCTGGGTAACAGAACCTGGTGAGAGCCAGCCAAGTCACCCCATCCTGGATTCCCCTGGGTGTCTAGTTTTCAAAAATGTATAGGTTTGCTAGGTTTCCCTAGGTGCTGGCAGAGCTAGGGTTCAAAAACTACAGCTAGGCACTTTGCAAAAAAAAGGGTCATTTCTCACTGTGAAAATGTGGTGTGTCCACGTTGCGTTTTTCGCTGTTTCCTGTTGCGGGCACTAGGCCTACCCACACAAGTGAGGTACCGTTGTTCTTGAAAGACTTTGGGGAACGCGGGGTGGGTGGAATTTTGTGGATCCACACAGATTCCAGAACTTTCCACCACAGAAATGTGAGGAAAATTTGTTTTTTTGGACAATGTTTTAGGTTTGAAAGGGATTCTGGGTAACAGAACCTGGTGAGAGCCAGTCAAGTCACCCCATCCTGGAATCCCCTGGGTGTCTAGTTTTCAAAAATGTATAGGTTTGCTAGGTTTCCCTAGGTGCCGGCAGAGCTAGGGTTCAAAAACTACAGCTAGGCACTTTGCAAAAAAAGGGTCATTTCTCACTGTGAAAATGTGGTGTGTCCACGTTGCGTTTTTCGCTGTTTCCTGTTGCGGGCACTAGGCCTACCCACACAAGTGAGGTACCGTTGTTCTTGAAAGACTTTGGGGAATGCGGGGTGGGTGGAATTTTGTGGATCCACGCAGATTCCAGAACTTTCCACCACAGAAATGTGAGGAAAATGTGTTTTTTTGGACAATTTTTTAGGTTTGCAAGGGATTCTGGGCAACAGAACCTGATGAGAACCAGTCAAGTCACCCTATTCTGGATTCCCCTGGGTGTCTAGGTTACAAAAATGTATAGGTTTGCTAGGTTTCCCTAGGTGCCGGCAGAGCTAGGGTTAAAAAACTACAGCTAGGAACTTTGCAAAAAAAGGGTCATTTTTCACTGTGAAAATGTGGTGGGTCCACGTTGCGTTTTGCACTGTTTCCTGTCGTGGGCACTAGGCCTACCCACACAAGTGAGGTACCGTTTTTCTTGAAAGACTTTGGGGAACGCGGGGTGGTTGGAATTTTGTGGATCCACACAGATTCCAGAACTTTCCACCACAGAAATGTGAGGAAAATGTGTTTTTTTTGGACAATTCTTTAGGTTTGCAAGGGATTCTGGGTAACAGAACCTGGTGAGAGCCAGTCAAGTCACCCCATCCTGGATTCCCCTGGGTGTCTAGTTTTCAAAATGTATAGGTTTGCTAGGTTTCCCTAGGTGCCGGCAGAGCTAGGGTTCAAAAACTACAGCTAGGCACATTGCAAAAAAAAGGGTCATTTTTCACTGTGAAAATGTGGTGTCTCCACGTTGCGTTTTGCACTGTTTCCTGTCACAGGCACTAGGCCTACCCACACAAGTGAGGTACCGTTTTTCTCGAAAGCCTTTGGGGATTGCAGGGTGGGTAGAATTTTGTTGATCCACACAGATTCCAGAACTTTCCACCACAGAAATGTGAGGAAAATGTGTTTTTTTAATAATGCTTTAGGTTTGCAAGGGATTCTGGGTAACAGAACCTGGTGAGAGCCAGTCAAGTCACCCCATCCTGGATTCCCCTGGGTGTCTAGTTTTCAAAAATGTATAGGTTTGCTAGGTTTCCCTAGGTGCTGGCAGAGCTAGGGTTCAAAAACTACAGCTAGGCACTTTGCAAAAAAAAGGGTCATTTCTCACTGTGAAAATGTGGTGTGTCCACGTTGCGTTTTTCGCTGTTTCCTGTTGCGGGAACTAGGCCTACCCACACAAGTGAGGTACCGTTGTTCTTGAAAGACTTTGGGGAATGCGGGGTGGGTGGAATTTTGTGGATCCACGCAGATTCCAGAACTTTCCACCACAGAAATATGAGGAAAATGTGTTTTTTTTTACAATTCTTTAGGTTTGCAAGGGATTCTGGGTAACAGAACCTGGTGAGAGCCAGTCAAGTCACCCCATCCTGGATTCCCCTGGGTGCCTAGTTTTCAAAAACGTATAGGTTTGCTAGGTTTCCCTAGGTGCCGGCAGAGCTAGGGTTCAGAAACTACAGCTAGGCACTTTGCAAAAAAAGGGTCATTTTTCACTGTGAAAATGTGGTGTGTCCACGTTGCGTTTTGCGCTGTTTCCTGTCGCGGGCACTAGGCCTACCCACACAAGTGAGGTACCATTGTTCTTGAAAGACTTTGGGGAACGCGGGGTGGGTGGAATTTTGTGGATCCACGTAGATTACAGAACTGTCCACCACAGAAATGTGAGGAAAATATGGTTTTTTTGACAATATTTTAGGTTTGCAAGGGATTCTGGGTAACAGAACCTGGTGAGAGCCAGTCAAGTCACCCTATTATGGATTCCCCTGGGTGTCTAGTTTACAAAAATGTATAGATTTGCTAGGTTTCCCTAGGTGACGGCAGAGCTAGGGTTCAAAAACTACAGCTAGGCACTTTGCAAAAAAAGGGTCATTTTTCACTGTGAAAATGTGGTGTGTCCACGTTGCGTTTTGCACTGTTTCCTGTCGCGGGCACTAGGCCTACCCACACAAGTGAGGTACCGTTTTTCTTGAAAGACTATGGGGAATGCGGGGTGGGTGGAACTTTGTGGATCCACGCAGATTCCAGAACTTTCCAATACAGAAATGTGAGGAAAATGTGTTTTTTTAGGACAATATTTTAGGTTTGCAAGGGATTCTGGGTAACAGAACCTGGTGAGAGCCAGTCAAGTCACCCCATGCTGGATTCCCCTGGGTGTCTATTGTAAAAATGTATAGGTTTACTAGGTTTCCCTAGGTGCCGGCAGAGCTAGGGTTCAAAAACTACAGCTAGGCACTTTGCAAAAAAGGGTCATTTTTCACTGTGAAAATGTGGTGTGTCCACGTTGCGTTTTGTGCTGTTTCCTGTCGCGGGCACTAGGCCTACCCACACAAGTGAGGTACCGTTTTTCTCAAAAGGCTTTGGGGAACGCGGGGTGGGTGGAATTTTGTGGAACCACACAGATTCCAGAACTTACCACCACAGAAATGTGAGGAAATTGTGTTTTTTTTGACAATTGTTTAGGTTTGCACGGGATTCTGGGTAACAGAACCTGGTGAGAGCCAGTCAAGTCACCCTATTCTGGATTCCCCTGGGTGTCTAGTTTTCAAAAATGTATAGGTTTGCTAGGTTTCCCTAGGTGCCGGCAGAGCTAGGGTTCAAAAACTACAGCTAGGCACTTTGCTAAAAAAGGGTCATTTTTCACTGTGAAAATGTGGTGTGTCCACGTTGCGTTTTGCGCTGTTTCCTGTCGCGGGCACTAGGTCTACCCACACAAGTGAGGTACCGTTGTTCTTGATAGACTTTGGGGAACGCGGGGTGGGTGGAATTTTGTGGATCCATGCAGATTCCAAAACTTTCCACCACAGAAATGTGAGGAAAATGTGGTTTTTTTGACAATTTTTTAGGTTTGCAAGGGATTCTGGGTAACAGAACCTGGTGAGAGCCAGTCAAGTCACCCCATCCTGGATTCCTCTGGGTGTCTAGTTTTCAAAAATGTATAGGTTTGCTAGGTTTCCCTATGTGCCGGCAGAGCTAGGGTTCAGAAACTACAGCTGGGCACTTTGCAAAAAAAGGGTCATTTTTCACTGTGAAAATGTGGTGTGTCCACGTTGCATTTTGTGCTGTTTCCTGTCGCGGGCACTAGGCCTACCCACACAAGTGAGGTACTGTTTTTCTTGAAAGACTTTGGGGAATGCGGGGTGGGTGGAATTTTGTGGATCCACACAGATTTCAGAACTTTCCACCACAGAAATATGAGGAAAATGTGTTTTTTTTTACAATTCTTTAGGTTTGCAAGGGATTCTGGGTAACAGAACCTGGTGAGAGCCAATCAAGTCACCCCATCTTGGATTCCCCTGGGTGTCTAGTTTTCAAAAATGTATAGGTTTGCTAGGTTTCCCTATGTGCCGGCAGAGCTAGGGTTCAGAAACTACAGCTAGGCACTTTGCAAAAAAAGGGTCATTTTTCACTGTGAAAATGTGGTGTGTCCACGTTGCGTTTTGCGCTGTTTCCTGTCGTGGGCACTAGGCCTACCCACACAAGTGAGGTACCGTTGTTCTTGAAAGACTTTGGGGAATGCGGGGTGGGTGGAATTTTGTGGATCCACACAGATTCCAGAACTTTCCACCACAGAAATGTGAGGAAAATGTGTTTTTTGGACAATGTTTTAGGTTTGAAAGGGATTCTGGGTAACAGAACCTGGTGAGAGCCAGTCAAGTCACCCCATCCTGGATTCCCCTGGGTGTCTAGTTTTCAAAAATGTATAGGTTTGCTAGGTTTCCCTAGGTGCCGGCAGAGCTAGGGTTCAAAAACTACAGCTAGGCACTTTGCAAAAAAAGGGTCATTTTTCACTGTGAAAATGTGGTGTGTCCACGTTGCGTTTTGCGCTGTTTCCTGTCACGGGCACTAGGCCTACCCACACAAGTGAGGTACCATTTTTCTCAAAAGACTTTGGGGAATGCGGGGTGGGTGGAATTTTGTGGATCCACGCAGATTCCAGAACTTTCCACCACAGAAATATGAGGAAAATGTGTTTTTTTTGACAATTCTTTAGGTTTGCAAGGGATTCTGGGTAACAGAACCTGGTGAGAGCCAGTCAAGTCACCCCATCCTGGATTCCCCTGGGTGCCTAGTTTTCAAAAACGTATAGGTTTGCTAGGTTTCCCTAGGTGCCGGCAGAGCTAGGGTTCAGAAACTACAGCTAGGCACTTTGCAAAAAAAGGGTCATTTTTCACTGTGAAAATGTGGTGGGTCCACGTTGCGTTTTGCGCTGTTTCCTGTCGTGGGCACTAGGCCTACCCACACAAGTGAGGTACCGTTGTTCTTGAAAGACTTTGGGGAACGCGGGGTGGGTGGAATTTTGTGGATCCACGCAGATTCCAGAACTTTCCACCACAGAAAAGTGAGGAAAATTTGTTTTTTTGGACAATTCTTTAGGTTTGCAAGGGATTCTGGGTAACAGAACCTGGTGAGAGCCAGTCAAGTCACCCCATCCTGGATTCCCGTGGGTGTCTAGTTTTCAAAAATGTATCGGTTTGCTAGGTTTCCCTAGGTGCCGGCAGAGCTAGGGTTCAAAAACTACAGCTAGGCACATTGCAAAAAAAGGGTCATTTTTCACTGTGAAAATGTGGTGTCTCCACGTTGCGTTTTGCACTGTTTCCTGTCACAGGCACTAGGCCTACCCACACAAGTGAGGTACCGTTTTTCTCGAAAGACTTTGGGGAATGCAGGGTGGGTGGAATTTTGTTGATCCACGCAGATTCCAGAACTTTCCACCACAGAAATGTGAGGAAAATGTGTTTTTTTTTATAATGCTTTAGGTTTGCAAGGGATTCTGGGTAACAGAACCTGGTGAGAGCCAGTCAAGTCACCACATCCTGGATTCCCCTGGGTGTCTAGTTTTCAAAAATGTATAGGTTTGCTAGGTTTCCCTAGGTGCTGGCAGAGCTAGGGTTCAAAAACTACAGCTAGGCACTTTGCAAAAAAAGGGTCATTTTTCACTGTGAAAATGTGGTGTGTCCACGTTGCGTTTTGCGCTGTTTCCTGTTGCGGGCACTAGGCCTACCCACACAAGTGAGGTACCATTTTTCTTGAAAGACTTTGGGGAACGCGGGGTGGGTGGAATTTTGTGGATCCACACAGATTCCAGAACTTTCCACCACAGAAATGTGAGAAAAATTTGTTTTTTTGGACAATGTTTTAGGTTTGCAAGGGATTCTGGGTAACAGAACCTGGTGAGAGCCAGTCAAGTCACCCCATCCTGGAATCCCCTGGGTGTCTAGTTTTCAAAAATGTATAGGTTTGCTAGGTTTCCCTAGGTGCCGGCAGAGCTAGGGTTCAAAAACTACAGCTAGGCACTTTGCAAAAAAAGGGTCATTTCTCACTGTGAAAATGTGGTGTGTCCACGTTGCGTTTTGCGCTGTTTCCTGTTGCGGGCACTAGGCCTACCCACACAAGTGAGGTACCGTTGTTCTAGAAAGACTTTGGGGAACGCGGGGTGGGTGGAATTTTGTGGATCCACGCAGATTCCAGAACTTTCCACCACAGAAATATGAGGAAAATGTGTTTTTTTGGACAATTTTTTAGGTTTGCAAGGGATTCTGGGTAACAGAACCTGGTGAGAGCCAGTTAAGTCACCCTATTCTGGATTCCCCTGGGTGTCTAGTTTTCAAAAATGTATAGGTTTGCTAGGTTTCCCTAGGTGCCAGGAGAGCTAGGGTTCAAAAACTACAGCTAGGCACTTTGCAAAAAAAGGGTCATTTTTCACTGTGAAAATGTGGTGTGTCCACGTTGCGTTTTGCGCTGTTTCCTGTCGCGGGCACTAGGCCTACCCACACAAGTGAGGTACCGTTTTTCTTGAAAGACTTTGGGGAACGCGGGGTGGGTGGAATTTTGTGGATCCACGCAGATTCCAGAACTTTCCACCACAGAAATGTGAGGAAAATGTGTTTTTTTGGACAATTCTTTAGGTTTGCAAGGGATTCTGGGTAACAGAACCTGGTGAGAGCCAGTCAAGTCACCCCATCCTGGATTCCCCTGGGTGTCTAGTTTTCAAAATGTATAGGTTTGCTAGGTTTCCCTAGGTGCCGGCAGAGCTAGGGTTCAAAAACTACAGCTAGGCACTTTGCAAAAAAAGGGTCATTTTTCACTGTGAAAATGTGGTGTGTCCACGTTGCGTTTTGCGCTGTTTCCTGTCACAGGCACTAGGCCTACCCACACAAGTGAGGTACCGTTTTTCTCGAAAGACTTTGGGGATTGCAGGGTGGGTAGAATTTTGTGGATCCACGCAGATTCCAGAACTTTCCACCACAGAAATGTGAGGAAAATGTGTTTTTTTTAACAATTCTTTAGGTTTGCAAGGGATTCTGGGTAACAGAACCTGGTGAGAGCCAGTCAAGTCACCCCATCCTGGATTCCCCTGGGTGTCTAGTTTTCAAAAATGTATAGGTTTGCTAGGTTTCCCTAGGTGCCGGCAGAGCTAGGGTTCAAAAACTACAGCTAGGCACTTTGCAAAAAAAGGGTCATTTCTCACTGTGAAAATGTGGTGTGTCCACGTTGCGTTTTGGGCCGTTTCCTGTTGCGGGCACTAGGCCTACCCACACAAGTGAGGTACCGTTGTTCTTGAAAGACTTTGGGGAATGCGGGGTGGGTGGAATTTTGTGGATCCACGCAGATTCCAGAACTTTCCACCACAGAAATATGAGGAAAATGTGTTTTTTTTACAATTCTTTAGGTTTGCAAGGGATTCTGGGTAACAGAACCTGGTGAGAGCCAGTCAAGTCACCCCATCCTGGATTCCCCTGGGTGTCTAGTTTTCAAAAATGTATAGGTTTGCTAGGTTTCCCTAGGTGCCGGCAGAGCTAGGGTTCAGAAACTACAGCTAGGCACTTTGCAAAAAAAGGGTCATTTTTCACTGTGAAAATGTGGTGTGTCCACGTTGCGTTTTGCGCTGTTTCCTGTCGCGGGCACTAGGCCTACCCACACAAGTGAGGTACCATTGTTCTTGAAAGACTTTGGGGAACGCGGGGTGGGTGGAATTTTGTGGATCCACGCAGATTCCAGAACTTTCCACAACAGAAATGTGAGGAAAATGTGGTTTTTTTGACAATATTTTAGGTTTGCAAGGGATTCTGGGTAACAGAACCTGGTGAGAGCCAGTCAAGTCACCCTATTCTGGATTCCCCTGGGTGTCTAGTTTACAAAAATGTATAGGTTTGCTAGGTTTCCCTAGGTGCCGGCAGAGCTAGGGTTCAAAAACTACAGCTAGGCACTTTGCAAAAAAAGGGTCATTTTTCACTGTGAAAATGTGGTGTGTCCACGTTGCGTTTTGCGCTGTTTCCTGTCGCGGGCACTAGGCCTACCCACACAAGTGAGGTACCGTTTTTCTTGAAAGACTATGGGGAATGCAGGGTGGGTGGAACTTTGTGGATCCACGCAGATTCCAGAACTTTCCACCACAGAAATGTGAGGAAAATGTGTTTTTTTAGGACAATATTTTAGGTTTGCAAGGGATTCTGGGTAACAGAACCTGGTGAGAGCCAGTCAAGTCACCCCATGCTGGATTCCCCTGGGTGTCTAGTTGTCAAAAATGTATAGGTTTACTAGGTTTCCCTAGGTGCCGGCAGAGCTAGGGTTCAAAAACTACAGCTAGGCACTTTGCAAAAAAAGGGTCATTTTTCACTGTGAAAATGTGGTGTGTCCACGTTGCGTTTTGTGCTGTTTCCTGTCGCGGGCACTAGGCCTACCCACACAAGTGAGGTACCGTTTTTCTCAAAAGGCTTTGGGGAACGCGGGGTGGGTGGAATTTTGTGGAACCACGCAGATTCCAGAACTTTCCACCACAGAAATGTGAGGAAATGTGTTTTTTTGACAATTGTTTAGGTTTGCAAGGGATTCTGGGTAACAGAACCTGGTGAGAGCCAGTCAAGTCACCCTATTCTGGATTCCCCTGGGTGTCTAGTTTTCAAAAATGTATAGGTTTGCTAGGTTTCCCTAGGTGCCGGCAGAGCTAGGGTTCAAAAACTACAGCTAGGCACTTTGCAAAAAAAGGGTCATTTTTCACTGTGAAAATGTGGTGTGTCCACGTTGCGTTTTGCGCTGTTTCCTGTCGCGGGCACTAGGCCTACCCACACAAGTGAGGTACCGTTGTTCTTGAAAGACTTTGGGGAACGCGGGGTGGGTGGAATTTTGTGGATCCACGCAGATTCCAGAACTTTCCACCACAGATATGTGAGGAAATGTGTTTTTTTTGACAATTTTTTAGGTTTGCAAGGGATTCTGGGTAACAGAACCTGGTGAGAGCCAGTCAAGTCACCCCATCCTGGATTCCTCTGGGTGTCTAGTTTTCAAAAATGTATAGGTTTGCTAGGTTTCCCTAGGTGCCGGCAGAGCTAGGGTTCAAAAACTACAGCTAGGCACTTTGCAAAAAAAGGGTCATTTTTCACTGTGAAAATGTGGTGTGTCCACGTTGCGTTTTGCGCTGTTTCCTGTCGCGGGCACTAGGCCTACCCACACAAGTGAGGTACCGTTGTTCTAGAAAGACTTTGGGGAACGCGGGGTGGGTGGAATTTTGTGGATCCACGCAGATTCCAGAACTTTCCACCACAGAAATATGAGGAAAATGTGTTTTTTTTGACAATTTTTTAGGTTTGCAAGGGATTCTGGGTAACAGAACCTGGTGAGAGCCAGTCAAGTCACCCCATCCTGGATTCCCCTGGGTGTCTAGTTTTCAAAAATGTATAGGTTTGCTAGGTTTCCCTAGGTGCCGGCAGAGCTAGGGTTCAAAAACTACAGCTGGCACTTTGCAAAAAAAGGGTCATTTTTCACTGTGAAAATGTGGTGTGTCCACGTTGCGTTTTGCGCTGTTTCCTGTCACGGGAACTAGGCCTACCCACACAAGTGAGGTACCGTTGTTCTAGAAAGACTTTGGGGAATGCGGGGTGGGTGGAATTTTGTGGATCCACGCAGATTCCAGAACTTTCCACCACAGAAATGTGAGGAAAATGTGTTTTTTTGGACAATTTTTTAGGTTTGCAAGGGATTCTGGGTAACAGAACCTGGTGAGAGCCAGTCAAGTCACCCCATCCTGGATTCCCCTGGGTGTCTAGTTTTCAAAAATGTATAGGTTTGCTAGGTTTCCCTAGGTGCCGGCAGAGCTAGGGTTCAAAAACTACAGCTAGGCACTTTGCAAAAAAAGGGTCATTTTTCACTGTGAAAATGTGGTGTGTCCACGTTGCGTTTTGCGCTGTTTCCTGTCGCGGGCACTAGGCCTACCCACACAAGTGAGGTACCGTTTTTCTCGAAAGACTTTGGGGAATGCGGGGTGGGTGGAATTTTGTGGATCCACGCAGATTCCAGAACTTTCCACCACAGAAATGTGAGGAAAATGTGTTTTTTTTGACAATTCTTTAGGTTTGCAAGGGATTCTGGGTAACAGAACCTGGTGAGAGCCAGTCAAGTCACCCCATCCTGGATTCCCCTGGGTGTCTAGTTTTCAAAAATGTATAGGTTTGCTAGGTTTCCCTAGGTGCCGGCAGAGCTAGGGTTCAAAAACTACAGCTAGGCACTTTGCAAAAAAAGGGTCATTTTTCACTGTGAAAATGTGGTGTGTCCACGTTGCGTTTTGTGCTGTTTCCTGTCGCGGGAACTAGGCCTACCCACACAAGTGAGGTACCGTTGTTCTAGAAAGACTTTGGGGAACGCGGGGTGGGTGGAATTTTATGGATCCACGCAGATTCCAGAACTTTCCACCACAGAAATATGAGGAAAATGTGTTTTTTTGGACAATTTTTTAGGTTTGCAAGGGATTCTGGGTAACAGAACCTGGTGAGAGCCAGTTAAGTCACCCTATTCTGGATTCCCCTGGGTGTCTAGTTTTCAAAAATGTATAGGTTTGCTAGGTTTCCCTAGGTGCCAGGAGAGCTAGGGTTCAAAAACTACAGCTAGGCACTTTGCAAAAAAAGGGTCATTTTTCACTGTGAAAATGTGGTGTGTCCACGTTGCGTTTTGCGCTGTTTCCTGTTGCGGGCACTAGGCCTACCCACACAAGTGAGGTACCGTTTTTCTCGAAAGACTTTGGGGAATGCGGGGTGGGTGGAATTTTGTGCATCCACGCAGATTCCAGAACTTTCCACCACAGAAATGTGAGGAAAATGTGTTTTTTTGGACAATATTTTAGGTTTGCAAGGGATTCTGGGTAACAGAACCTGGTGAGAGCCAGTCAAGTCACCCCATTCTGGATTCCCCTGGGTGTCTAGTTTTCAAAAATGTATAGGTTTGCTAGGTTTCCCTAGGTGCCGGCAGAGCTAGGGTTCAAAAACTACAGCTAGGCACTTTGCAAAAAAAGGGTCATTTTTCACTGTGAAAATGTGGTGTGTCCACGTTGCGTTTTGCGCTGTTTCCTGTCGCGGGCACTAGGCCTACCCACACAAGTGAGGTACCGTTGTTCTCTAAAGACTTTGGGGAACGCTATGTGGGTAGAATTTTGTGGATCCACGCAGATTCCAGAACTTTCCACCACAGAAATGTGAGGAAAATGTGTTTTTTTTGACAATTTTTTAGGTTTGCAAGGGATTCTGGGTAACAGAACCTGGTGAGAGCCAGTCAAGTCACCCCATTCTGGCTTCCCCTGGGTGTCTAGTTTTCAAAAATGTATAGGTTTGCTAGGTTTCCCTAGGTGCCGGCAGAGCTAGGGTTCAAAAACTACAGCTAGGCACTTTGCAAAAAAAGGGTCATTTTTCACTGTGAAAATGTGGTGTGTCCACGTTGCGTTTTGCGCTGTTTCCTGTTGCGGGCACTAGGCCTACCCACACAAGTGAGGTACCGTTGTTCTAGAAAGACTTTGGGGAACGCGGGGTGGGTGGAATTTTGTGGATCCACGCAGATTCCAGAACTTTCCACCACAGAAATATGAGGAAAATGTGGTTTTTTTGACAATTTTTTAGGTTTGCAAGGGATTCTGGGTAACAGAACCTGGTGAGAGCCAGTCAAGTCACCCCATCCTGGATTCCTCTGGGTGTCTAGTTTTCAAAAATGTATAGGTTTGCTAGGTTTCCCTAGGTGCCGGCAGAGCTAGGGTTCAAAAACTACAGCTAGGCACTTTGCAAAAAAAGGGTCATTTTTCACTGTGAAAATGTGGTGTGTCCACGTTGCATTTTGCGCTCTTTCCTGTTCGGGCACTAGGCCTACCCACACAAGTGAGGTACCATTTTTCTTTAAAGACTTTGGGGAACGCGGGGTGGGTGGAATTTTGTGGATCCACGCAGATTCCAGAACTTTCCACCACAGAAATATTAGGAAAATGAGGTTTTTTTGACAATTTTTTAGGTTTGCAAGGGATTCTGGGTAACAGAACCTGGTGAGAGCCAGTCAAGTCACCCCATTCTGGATTCCCCTGGGTGTCTAGTTTTCAAAAATGTATAGGTTTGCTAGGTTTCCCTAGGTGCCGGCAGAGCTAGGGTTCAAAAACTACAGCTAGGCACTTTGCAAAAAAAGGGTCATTTTTCACTGTGAAAATGTGGTGTGTCCACGTTGCGTTTTGCGCTGTTTCCTGTCGCGGGCACTAGGCCTACCCACACAAGTGAGGTACCGTTGTTCTAGAAAGACTTTGGGGAACGCGGGGTGGGTGGAATTTTGTGGATCCACGCAGATTCCAGAACTTTCCACCACAGAAATGTGAGGAAAATGTGTTTTTTTGACAATTGTTTAGGTTTGCAAGGGATTCTGGGTAACAGAACCTGGTGAGAGCCAGTCAAGTCACCCCATCCTGGATGCCCCTGGGTGTCTAGTTTTCAAAAATGTATAGGTTTGCTAGGTTTCCCTAGGTGCCGGCAGAGCTAGGGTTCAAAAACTACAGCTAGGCACTTTGCAAAAAAAAGGGTCATTTCTCACTGTGAAAATGTGGTGTGTCCACGTTGCGTTTTGCGCTGTTTCCTGTTGCTGGTACTAGGCCTACCCACACAAGTGAGGTACCGTTGTTCTTGAAAGACTTTGGGGAATGCGGGGTGGGTGGAATTTTGTGGATCCACGCAGATTCCAGAACTTTCCACCACAGAAATGTGAGGAAAATGTGTTTTTTTTAACAATTTTTTAGGTTTGCAAGGGATTCTGGGTAACAGAACCTGGTGAGAGCCAGTCAAGTCACCCCATCCTGGATTCCCCTGGGTGTCTAGTTTTCAAAAATGTATAGGTTTGCTAGGTTTCCCTAGGTGCCGGCAGAGCTAGGGTTCAAAAACTACAGCTAGGCACTTTGCAAAAAAAGGGTCATTTTTCACTGTGAAAATGTGGTGTGTCCACGTTGCGTTTTGCGCTGTTTCCTGTCGCGGGCACTAGGCCTACCCACACAAGTGAGGTACCGTTGTTCTAGAAAGACTTTGGGGAACGCGGGGTGGGTGGAATTTTGTGGATCCACGCAGATTCCAGAACTTTCCACCACAGAAATATGAGGAAAATGTGTTTTTTTTGACAATTCTTTAGGTTTGCAAGGGATTCTGGGTAACAGAACCTGGTGAGAGCCAGTCAAGTCACCCCATCCTGGATTCCCCTGGGTGTCTAGTTTTCAAAAATGTATAGGTTTGCTAGGTTTCCCTAGGTGCCGGCAGAGCTAGGGTTCATAAACTACAGCTAGGCACTTTGCAAAAAAAGGGTCATTTTTCACTGTGAAAATGTGGTGTGTCCACGTTGCGTTTTGCGCTGTTTCCTGTCGCGGGCACTAGGCCTACCCACACAAGTGAGGTACCATTGTTCTCGAAAGACTTTGGGGAACGCGGGGTGGGTGGAATTTTGTGGATCCACGCAGATTCCAGAACTTTCCACCACAGAAATGTGAGGAAAATGTGTTTTTTTTGACAATTTTTTAGGTTTGCAAGGGATTCTGGGTAACAGAACCTGGTGAGAGCCAGTCAAGTCACCCCATCCTGGATTCCCCTGGGTGTCTAGTTTTTCAAAAATGTATAGGTTTGCTAGGTTTCCCTAGGTGCCGGCAGAGCTAGGGTTCAAAAACTACAGCTGGCACTTTGAAAAAAAAGGGTCATTTTTCACTGTGAAAATGTGGTGTGTCCACGTTGCGTTTTGCGCTGTTTCCTGTCGCGGGAACTAGGCCTACCCACACAAGTGAGGTACCGTTGTTCTAGAAAGACTTTGGGGAACGCGGGGTGGGTGGAATTTTGTGGATCCACGCAGATTCCAGAACTTTCCACCACAGAAATATGAGGAAAATGTGTTTTTTTGGACAATTTTTTAGGTTTGCAAGGGATTCTGGGTAACAGAACCTGGTGAGAGCCAGTCAAGTCACCCCATCCTGGATTCCCCTGGGTGTCTAGTTTTCAAAAATGTATAGGTTTGCTAGGTTTCCCTAGGTGCCGGCAGAGCTAGGGTTCAAAAACTACAGCTGGCACTTTGAAAAAAAAGGGTCATTTTTCACTGTGAAAATGTGGTGTGTCCACGTTGCGTTTTGCGCTGTTTCCTGTCGCGGGAACTAGGCCTACCCACACAAGTGAGGTACCGTTGTTCTAGAAAGACTTTGGGGAACGCGGGGTGGGTAGAATTTTGTGGATCCACGCAGATTCCAGAACTTTCCACCACAGAAATATGAGGAAAATGTGGTTTTTTTGACAATTTTTTAGGTTTGCAAGGGATTCTGGGTAACAGAACCTGGTGAGAGCCAGTCAAGTCACCCTATTCTGGATTCCCCTGGGTGTCTAGTTTTCAAAAATGTATAGGTTTGCTAGGTTTCCCTAGGTGCCAGGAGAGCTAGGGTTCAAAAACTACAGCTAGGCACTTTGCAAAAAAAGGGTCATTTTTCACTGTGAAAATGTGGTGTGTCCACGTTGCGTTTTGCGCTGTTTCCTGTCGCGGGCACTAGGCCTACCCACACAAGTGAGGTACCATTTTTCTTGAAAGACTTTGGGGAACGCGGGGTGGGTGGAATTTTGTGGATCCACGCAGATTCCAGAACTTTCCACCACAGAAATGTGAGGAAAATGTGTTTTTTTGGACAATTTTTTAGGTTTGCAAGGGATTCTGGGTAACAGAACCTGGTGAGAGCCAGTCAAGTCACCCTATTCTAGATTCCCCTGGGTGTCTAGTTGTCAAAAATGTATAGGTTTGCTAGGTTTCCCTAGGTGCCAGGAGAGCTAGGGTTCAAAAACTACAGCTAGGCACTTTGCAAAAAAAGGGTCATTTTTCACTGTGAAAATGTGGTGTGTCCACGTTGCGTTTTGCGCTGTTTCCTGTCGCGGGCACTAGGCCTACCCACACAAGTGAGGTACCGTTTTTCTCTAAAGACTTTGGGGAACGCGGGGTGGGTGGAATTTTGTGGATCCACGCAGATTCCAGAACTTTCCACCACAGAAATGTGAGGAAAATGTGTTTTTTTTGACAATTGTTTAGGTTTGCAAGGGATTCTGGGTAACAGAACCTGGTGAGAGCCAGTCAAGTCACCCTATTCTGGATTCCCCTGGGTGTCTAGTTTTCAAAAATGTATAGGTTTGCTAGGTTTCCCTAGGTGCCGGCAGAGCTAGGGTTCAAAAACTACAGCTAGGCACTTTGCAAAAAAAGGGTCATTTTTCACTGTGAAAATGTGGTGTGTCCACGTTGCGTTTTGCGCTGTTTCCTGTCGCGGGCACTAGGCCTACCCACACAAGTGAGGTACCGTTGTTCTCTAAAGACTTTGGGGAACGCGGGGTGGGTGGAATTTTGTGGATCCACGCAGATTCCAGAACTTTCCACCACAGAAATGTGAGGAAAATGTGGTTTTTTTGACAATTTTTTAGGTTTGCAAGGGATTCTGGGTAACAGAACCTGGTGAGAGCCAGTCAAGTCACCCCATCCTGGATTCCCCTGGGTGTCTAGTTTTCAAAAATGTATAGGTTTGCTAGGTTTCCCTAGGTGCCGGCAGAGCTAGGGTTCAAAAACTACAGCTAGGCACTTTGCAAAAAAAGGGTCATTTTTCACTGTGAAAATGTGGTGTGTCCACGTTGCGTTTTGCGCTGTTTCCTGTCGCGGGAACTAGGCCTACCCACACAAGTGAGGTACCGTTTTTCTAGAAAGACTTTGGGGAATGCGGGGTGGGTGGAATTTTGTGGATCCACGCAGATTCCAGAACTTTCCACCACAGAAATATGAGGAAAATGTGTTTTTTTGACAATTCTTTAGGTTTGCAAGGGATTCTGGGTAACAGAACCTGGTGAGAGCCAGTCAAGTCACCCCATCTCTGGATTCCCCTGGGTGTCTAGTTTTCAAAAATGTATAGGTTTGCTAGGTTTCCCTAGGTGCCGGCAGAGCTAGGGTTCAAAAACTACAGCTAGGCACTTTGCAAAAAAAGGGTCATTTTTCACTGTGAAAATGTGGTGTGTCCACGTTGCGTTTTGCGCTGTTTCCTGTCACGGGAACTAGGCCTACCCACACAAGTGAGGTACCGTTGTTCTAGAAAGACTTTGGGGAATGCGGGGTGGGTGGAATTTTGTGGATCCACGCAGATTCCAGAACTTTCCACCACAGAAATATGAGGAAAATGTGTTTTTTTGGACAATTTTTTAGGTTTGCAAGGGATTCTGGGTAACAGAACCTGGTGAGAGCCAGTCAAGTCACCCTATTCTAGATTCCCCTGGGTGTCTAGTTGTCAAAAATGTATAGGTTTGCTAGGTTTCCCTAGGTGCCAGGAGAGCTAGGGTTCAAAAACTACAGCTAGGCACTTTGCAAAAAAAGGGTCATTTTTCACTGTGAAAATGTGGTGTGTCCACGTTGCGTTTTGCGCTGTTTCCTGTTCGGGCACTAGGCCTACCCACACAAGTGAGGTACCGTTGTTCTCTAAAGACTTTGGGGAACGCGGTGTGGGTGGAATTTTGTGGATCCACGCAGATTCCAGAACTTTCCACCACAGAAATGTGAGGAAAATGTGTTTTTTTTTACAATTTTTTAGGTTTACAAGGGATTCTGGGTAACAGAACCTGGTGAGAGCCAGTCAAGTCACCCCATCCTGGATTCCCCTGGGTGTCTAGTTTTCAAAAATGTATAGGTTTGCTAGGTTTCCCTAGGTGCCGGCAGAGCTAGGGTTCATAAACTACAGCTAGGCACTTTGCAAAAAAAGGGTCATTTTTCACTGTGAAAATGTGGTGTGTCCACGTTGCGTTTTGCGCTGTTTCCTGTTGCGGGCACTAGGCCTACCCACACAAGTGAGGTACCATTTTTCTTTAAAGACTTTGGGGAACACGGGGTGGGTAGAATTTTGTGGATCCACGCAGATTCCAGAACTTTCCACCACAGAAATGTGAGGAAATGTGTTTTTTTTGACAATTTTTTAGGTTTGCAAGGGATTCTGGGTAACAGAACCTGGTGAGAGCCAGTCAAGTCACCCTATTCTGGATTCCCCTGGGTGTCTAGTTTTCAAAAATGTATAGGTTTGCTAGGTTTCCCTAGGTGCCGGCAGAGCTAGGGTTCAAAAACTACAGCTAGGCACTTTGCAAAAAAAGGGTCATTTTTCACTGTGAAAATGTGGTGTGTCCACATTGCGTTTTGCGCTGTTTCCTGTCGCGGGCACTAGGCCTACCCACACAAGTGAGGTACCGTTTTTCTCGAAAGACTTTGGGGAATGCGGGGTGGGTGGAATTTTGTGGATCCACGCAGATTCCAGAACTTTCCACCACAGAAATGTGAGGAAAATGTGTTTTTTTGGACACTTTTTTAGGTTTGCAAGGGATTCTGGGTAACAGAACCTGTTGAGAGCCAGTCAAGTCACCCCATGCTGGATTCCCCTGGGTGTCTAGTTTTCAAAAATGTATAGGTTTGCTAGGTTTCCCTAGGTGCCGGCAGAGCTAGGGTTCAAAAACTACAGCTAGGCACTTTGCAAAAAAAGGGTCATTTTTCACTGTGAAAATGTGGTGTGTCCACGTTGCGTTTTGTGCTGTTTCCTGTTCGGGCACTAGGCCTACCCACACAAGTGAGGTACCGTTGTTCTCTAAAGACTTTGGGGAACGCGGGGTGGGTGGAATTTTGTGGATCCACACAGATTCCAGAACTTTCCACCACAGAAATGTGAGGAAAATGTGTTTTTTTTACAATTGTTTAGGTTTGCAAGGGATTCTGGGTAACAGAACCTGGTGAGAGCCAGTCAAGTCACCCCATCCTGGATTCCCCTGGGTGTCTAGTTTTCAAAAATGTATAGGTTTGCTAGGTTTCCCTAGGTGCCGGCAGAGCTAGGGTTCAAAAACTACAGCTAGGCACTTTGCAAAAAAAGGGTCATTTTTCACTGTGAAAATGTGGTGTGTCCACGTTGCGTTTTGCGCTGTTTCCTGTTGCGGGCACTAGGTCTACCCACACAAGTGAGGTACCGTTGTTCTCGAAAGACTTTGGGGAACGCGGGGTGGGTGGAATTTTGTGGATCCACGCAGATTCCAGAACTTTCCACCACAGAAATGTGAGGAAAATGTGGTTTTTTTGACAATTTTTTAGTTTGCAAGGGATTCTGGGTAACAGAACCTGGTGAGAGCCAGTCAAGTCACCCCATCCTGGATTCCTCTGGGTGTCTAGTTTTCAAAAATGTATAGGTTTGCTAGGTTTCCCTAGGTGCCGGCAGAGCTAGGGTTCAGAAACTACAGCTAGGCACTTTGCAAAAAAAGGGTCATTTTTCACTGTGAAAATGTGGTGTGTCCACGTTGCATTTTGCGCTGTTTCCTGTCACGGGCACTAGGCCTACCCACACAAGTGAGGTACTGTTGTTCTAGAAAGACTTTGGGGAATGCGGGGTGGGTGGAATTTTGTGGATCCACGCAGATTCCAGAACTTTCCACCACAGAAATATGAGGAAAATGTGTTTTTTTGGACAATTTTTTAGGTTTGCAAGGGATTCTGGGTAACAGAACCTGGTGAGAGCCAGTCAAGTCACCACATCCTGGATTCCCCTGGGTGTCTAGTTTTCAAAAATGTATAGGTTTGCTAGGTTTCCCTAGGTGCCAGGAGAGCTAGGGTTCAAAAACTACAGCTAGGCACTTTGCAAAAAAAGGGTCATTTTTCACTGTGAAAATGTGGTGTGTCCACGTTGCGTTTTGCGCTGTTTCCTGTCGCGGGCACTAGGCCTACCCACACAAGTGAGGTACCGTTGTTCTCGAAAGACTTTGGGGAATGCGGGGTGGGTGGAATTTTGTGGATCCACGCAGATTCCAGAACTTTCCACCACAGAAATGTGAGGAAAATGTGTTTTTTTTGACAATTGTTTAGGTTTGCAAGGGATTCTGGGTAACAGAACCTGGTGAGAGCCAGTCAAGTCACCCCATCCTGGATTCCCCTGGGTGTCTAGATATCAAAAATGTATAGGTTTGCTAGGTTTCCCTAGGTGCCGGCAGAGCTAGGGTTCAAAAACTACAGCTAGGCACTTTGCAAAAAAAGGGTCATTTCTCACTGTGAAAATGTGGTGTGTCCACGTTGCGTTTTGGGCCATTTCCAGTTGCGGGCACTAGGCCTACCCACACAAGTGAGATACCGTTGTTCTTGAAAGACTTTGGGGAATGCGGGGTGGGTGGAATTTTGTGGATCCACGCAGATTCCAGAACTTTCCACCACAGAAATGTGAGGAAAATGTGTTTTTAAAAAAATGTTTTTAGTTTGCAAGGGATTCTGGGTAACAGAACCTGGTGAGAGCTAGTCAAGTCACCCCATCCTGGATTCCTCTGGGTGTCTAGTTTTCAAAAATGTATAGGTTTGCTAGGTTTCCCTAGGTGCCGGCAGAGCTAGGGTTCAAAAACTACAGCTAGGCACTTTGCAAAAAAAGGGTCATTTTTCACTGTGAAAATGTGGTGTGTCCACGTTGCATTTTGCGCTGTTTCCTGTCGTGGGCACTAGGCCTACCCACACAAGTGAGGTACTGTTTTTATCGAAAGACTTTGGGGAATGCGGGGTGTTTGGAATTTTGTGGATCCACGCAGATTCCAGAACTTTCCACCACAGAAATATGAGGAAAATGTGTTTTTTTTTACAATTCTTTAGGTTTGCAAGGGATTCTGGGTAACAGAACCTGGTGAGAGCCAGTCAAGTCACCCCATCTTGGATTCCCCTGGGTGTCTAGTTTTCAAAAATGTATAGGTTTGCTAGGTTTCCCTATGTGCCGGCAGAGCTAGGGTTCAGAAACTACAGCTAGGCACTTTGCAAAAAAAGAGTAATTTTTCACTGTGAAAATGTGGTGTGTCCACGTTGCGTTTTGCGCTGTTTCCTGTCGCAGGCACTAGGCCTAGCCACACAAGTGAGGTACCATTGTTCTCGAAAGACTTTGAGGAATGCGGGGTGGGTGGAATTTTGTGGATCCACGCATATTACAGAACTGTCCACCACAGAAATGTGAGGAAAATGTGTTTTTTTGGACAATTTTTTAGGTTTGCAAGGGATTCTGGGTAACAGAACCTAGTGAGAGCCAGTCAAGTCACCCCATCCTGGATTCCCCTGGGTGTCTAGTTTGTAAAAATGTATAGGTTTGCTAGGTTTCCCTAGGTGCCGGCAGAGCTAGGTTTCAAAAACTACAGCTAGGCATTTTGCATAAAAAGGGTCATTTTTCACTGTGAAAATGTGGTGTGTCCACCTTGCGTTTTGCGCTGTTTCCTGTCACGGGCACTAGGCCTACCCACACAAGTGAGGTACCATTGTTCTCGAAAGACTTTGGGGAACGCGGGGTGCATGGAATTTTGTGGATCCACGCAGATTCCAGAACTTTCCACCACAAAAATGTGAGGAAAATGTGTTTTTTTGACAATTTTTTAGGTTTGAAAGGGATTCTGGGTAACAGAACCTGGGGAGAGCCAGTCAAGTCACCCTATTCTGGATTCCCCTGGGTGTCTAGGTTTCAAAAATGTATAGGTTTGCTAGGTTTCCCTAGGTGCCGGCAGAGCTAGGGTTCAAAAACTACAGCTTGGCACTTTGCTAAAAAAGGGTCATTTTTCACTGTGAAAATGTGGTGTGTCCACGTTGCGTTTTGAGCTGTTTCCTGTCGCGGGCACTAGGCCTACCCACACAAGTGAGGTACCGTTGTTCTCGAAATACTTTGGGGAACGCGGGGTGGGTGGAATTTTGTGGATCCACGCAGATTCCAGAACTTTCCACCACAGAAATGTGAGGAAAATGTGTTTTTTTTGACAATTTTTTAGTTTGCAAGGGATTCTGGGTAACAGAACCTGGTGAGAGCCAGTCAAGTCACCCCATCCTGGATTCCTCTGTGTGTCTAGTTTTCAAAAATGTATAGGTTTGCTAGGTTTCCCTAGGTGCCGGCAGAGCTAGGGTTCAAAAACTACAGCTAGGCACTTTGCAAAAAAAGGGTCATTTTTCACTGTGAAAATGTGGTGTGTCCACGTTGCATTTTGCGCTGTTTCTTGTCGTGGGCACTAGGCCTACCCACACAAGTGAGGTACTGTTTTTCTCGAAAGACTTTGGGGAATGCGGGGTGTTTGGAATTTTGTGGATCCACGCAGATTCCAGAACTTTCCACCACAGAAATATGAGGAAAATGTTTTTTTTTTGACAATTCTTTAGGTTTGCAAGGGATTCTGGGTAACAGAACCTGGTGAGAGCCAGTCAAGTCACCCCATCTTGGATTCCCCTGGGTGTCTAGTTTTCAAAAATGTATAGGTTTGCTAGGTTTCCCTATGTGCCGGCAGAGCTAGGGTTCAGAAACTACAGCTAGGCACTTTGCAAAAAAAGAGTCATTTTTCACTGTGAAAATGTGGTGTGTCCACGTTGCGTTTTGCGCTGTTTCCTGTCGCAGGCACTAGGCCTAGCCACACAAGTGAGGTACCATTGTTCTCGAAAGACTTTGGGGAACGCGGGGTGGGTGGAATTTTGTGGATCCACGCATATTACAGAACTGTCCACCACAGAAATGTGAGGAAAATTTGTTTTTTTGGACAATTTGTTAGGTTTGCAAGGGATTCTGGGTAACAGAACCTGGTGAGAGCCAGTCAAGTCACCCCATCCTGGATTCCCCTGGGTGTCTGGTTTGTAAAAATGTATAGGTTTGCTAGGTTTCCCTAGGTGCCGGCAGAGCTAGGTTTCAAAAACTACAGCTAGGCATTTTGCATAAAAGGGTCATTTTTCACTGTGAAAATGTGGTGTGTCCACCTTGCGTTTTGCGCTGTTTCCTGTCACGGGCACTAGGCCTACCCACACAAGTGAGGTACCATTGTTCTCGAAAGACTTTGGGGAACGCGGGGTGCATGGAATTTTGTGGATCCACGCAGATTCCAGAACTTTCCACCACAAAAATGTGAGGAAAATGTGTTTTTTTGACAATTTTTTAGGTTTGAAATGGATTCTGGGTAACAGAACCTGGTGAGAGCCAGTCAAGTCACTCCATTCTGGATTCCCCTGGATGTCTAATTTTCAAAAATGGATAGGTTTGCTAGGTTTCCCTAGGTGCCGGCAGATCTAGGGTTCAAAAACTACAGCTAGGCACTTTGCAAAAAAAAGGGTAATTTTTCACTGTGAAAATGTGGTGCGTACACGTTGCGTTTTGCACTGTTTCCTGTCGCGGGCACTAGGCCTACCCACACAAGTGAGGTACCGTTTTTCTTGAACGACTATGGGGAATGCGGGGTGGGTGGAACTTTGTGGATCCACGCAGATTCCAGAACTTTCCACCACAGAAATGTGAGGAAAATTTGTTTTTTAGGACAATATTTTAGGTTTGCAAGGGATTCTGGGTAAGAGAACCTGGTGAGAGCCAGTCAAGTCACCCCATCCTGGATTCCCTGGGTGTCTAGTTTAAAAATGTATAGGTTTGCTAGGTTTCCCTAGGTGCCGGCAGAGCTAGGGTTCAAAAACTACAGCTAGGCACTTTGCAAAAAAGGGTAATTTCTCACTGTGAAAATGTGGTGTGTCTACGTTGCGTTATGCGCTGTTTCCTGTCGCGGGCGCTAGGCCTACCCACACAAGTGAGGTACCGTTTTTCTTGAAAGACTTTGGGGAATGCGGGGTGGGTGGAATTTTGTGGATCCACGCAGATTCCAGAACTTTCCACCACAGAAATGTGAGGAAAATGTGTTTCTTTTGACAATTTTTTAGGTTTGCAAGGGATTCTGGGTAACAGAACCTGGTGAGAGCCAGTCAAGTCACCCAATTATGGATTCCCCTGGGAGTATAGTTTTCAAAAATGTATAGGTTTGCTAGGTTTCCCTAGGTGCCGGCAGAGCTAGGGTTCAAAAACTACAGCTAGGCACTTTGCAAAAAAAGGGTAATTTTTCACTGTGAAAATGTGGTGTGTCCACATTGCCTTTTGCGGTGTTTCCTGTCGCGGGCACTAGGCCTACCCACACAAGTGAGGTACTGTTTTTCCCGAAAGACTTTGGGGAACGCGGGGTGGGTGGAATTTTGTGGATCCACGCAGATTACAGAACTGTCCACCACAGAAATGTGAGGAAAATGTGTTTTTTTGGACAATTTTTTAGGTTTGCAAGGGATTTTGGGTAACAGAACCTGGTGAGAGCCAGTCAAGTCACCCCATCCTGGATTCCCCTGGGTGTCTAGTTTGTAAAAATGTATAGGTTTGCTAGGTTTCCCTAGGTGCCGGCAGAGCTAGGTTTCAAAAACTACAGCTAGGCATTTTGCATAAAAAGGGTCATTTTTCACTGTGAAAATGTGGTGTGTCCACCTTGCGTTTTGCGCTGTTTCCTGTCACGGGCACTAGGCCTACCCACACAAGTGAGGTACCATTGTTCTCGAAAGACTTTGGGGAACGCGGGGTGCATGGAATTTTGTGGATCCACGCAGATTCCAGAACTTTCCACCACAAAAATGTGAGGAAAATGTGTTTTTTGACAATTTTTTAGGTTTGAAAGGGATTCTGGGTAACAGAACCTGGTGAGAGCCAGTCAAGTCACTCCATTCTGGATTCCCCTGGATGTCTAATTTTCAAAAATGGATAGGTTTGCTAGGTTTCCCTAGGTGCCGGCAGATCTAGGGTTCAAAAACTACAGCTAGGCACTTTGCAACAAAAAGGGTAATTTTTCACTGTGAAAATGTGGTGTGTACACGTTGCGTTTTGCACTGTTTCCTGTCGCGGGCACTAGGCCTACCCACACAAGTGAGGTACCGTTTTTCTTGAAAGACTATGGGGAATGCAGGGTGGGTGGAACTTTGTGGATCCACGCAGATTCCAGAACTTTCCACCACAGAAATGTGAGGAAAATGTGTTTTTTAGGACAATATTTTAGGTTTGCAAGGGATTCTGGGTAAGAGAACCTGGTGAGAGCCAGTCAAGTCACCCCATCCTGGATTCCCCTGGGTGTCTAGTTTAAAAATGTATAGGTTTGCTAGGTTTCCCTAGGTGCCGGCAGAGCTAGGGTTCAAAAACTACAGCTAGGCACTTTGCAAAAAAAGGGTAATTTCTCACTGTGAAAATGTGGTGTGTCTACGTTGCGTTATGCGCTGTTTCCTGTCGCGGGCGCTAGGCCTACCCACACAAGTGAGGTACCGTTTTTCTTGAAAGACTTTGGGGAATGCGGGGTGGGTGGAATTTTGTGGATCCACGCAGATTCCAGAACTTTCCACCACAGAAATGTGAGGAAAATGTGTTTCTTTTGACAATTGTTTAGGTTTGCAAGGGATTCTGGGTAACAGAACCTGGTGAGAGCCAGTCAAGTCACCCCATTATGGATTCCCCTGGGAGTCTAGTTTTCAAAAATGTATAGGTTTGCTAGGTTTCCCTAGGTGCCGGCAGAGCTAGGGTTCAAAAACTACAGCTAGGCACTTTGCAAAAAAAGTGTCATTTTTCACTGTGAAAATGTGGTGTGTCCACATTGCCTTTTGCGCTGTTTCCTGTCGCGGGCACTAGGCCTACCCACACAAGTGAGGTACTGTTTTTCCCGAAAGACTTTGGGGAATGCGGGGTGGGAGGAATTTTGTGGATCCACGCAGATTCCAGAACTTTCCACCACAGAAATGTGAGGAAAATGTGTTTTTTTTGACAATGTTTTAGGTTTGCAAGGGATTCTGGGTAACAGAACCTGGTGAGAGCCAGTCAAGTCACCCCATCCTGGATTCCCCTGGGTGTCTAGTTTTCAAAAATGTATAGGTTTGCTAGGTTTCCCTTGGTGCCGGCAGAGCTAGAGTTGAAAAACTACAGCTAGGCACTTTGCAAAAAAAGAGTCATTTTTCACTGTGAAAATGTGGTGTGTCCACGTTGCGTTTTGCGCAGTTTCCTGTCGCGGGCACTAGGCCTACCCACACAAGTGAGGTACCGTTTTTCTTGAAAGACTTTGGGGAGTGCGGGGTGGGTGGAATTTTGTGGATCCACGCAGATTCCAGAACTTTCCACCACAGAAATGTGAGGAAAATGTGTTTTTTTGGACAATGTTTTAGGTTTGGAAGGGATTCTGGGTAACAGAACCTGGTGAGAGCCAGTCATGTCACCCCATTTTGGATTCCCCTGGGTGTATAGTTTTCAAAAATGTATAGGTTTGCTAGGTTTCCCTAGGTGCCGGCAGAGCTAGGGTTAAAAAACTACAACTAGGCACTTTGCAAAAAAAGGGTCATTTTTCACTGTGAAAATGTGGTGTGTCCACGTTGCGTTTTGGGCCGTTTCTGTCGCGGGCACTAGCCCTACCCACACAAATGAGGTACCATTTTTATCGGGAGACTTAGGGTAACACAGAATTGTAGAGCAACTGTGATTACCTATTGACTTTTGATGCATTTCTGCCTTCCAAATGAAAGACAATGTGTAAAAAAGAAGTCATTTTGAAAAATGACCTATAATTCTCATGCTAGTTTGGGTACTCCCAATTTCGGAAATGTGCAAATATCTACTGTTTCTAAACTCTATATTTTGTTCCCATTTCAGAAATACATAGGTGTCTTTCATACCGATTTTTCCATGTATAAATTTTCCCAGAATAATTGCTATATACCCGTGTTAGAAATGGGGATCTCTGGTTGGCAATGGCTGGCGCCAATGTCCAAGAAGGGACCCTACTTCCTAAGTCAGAGTAAGGGGGCTACACCCTTTGATAACCCCTGCTCAACCCTGTGGTAATGTAGCACGATCAGACAGGCCTATCTCAGAGGCAGTGTATGAAGCATTCGTGACCATACACAATAACGCAGTGAAGACACCACAAAGGGACACCACACCAGTAACTATGGAAAAATGAGTAGCTTTATATCAGTTTAACACAAGGCTCGAAGACGATCAACAAGCCACAATGCACGTAAATATAAGTTCACTGAAAAGGCAATAAAGCACTCAAAAGCGGGTGAAACTAACTTAGTTCGAGGCCGGGGTCTACGCGACCCGGTGATGCACAATGTACCTGAGGTTTAAAGGGGCACGGCACGCAGCTTCGGGAGGAAGCCGCGATGTTGACAGGCGGAATCGCAGCGGCCGCAGCTCCCAGCTGCAGCGGCCCACAATAGCGATAGCGATGATTGTCGTAGCACAGACAAATGCGGGCTCTCAGCGGCAACAGCTCCTCAGATGCAGCGGCCCACAATAGCGATAGCGATGATTCTCGTAGCACAGACAAATGCGGGCTCTCAGCGGCAACAGCTCCTCAGCTGCAGCGGCCCACAATAGCGATAGCGATGATTCTCGTAGCACAGACAAATGCGGGCTCTCAGCGGCAACAGCTCCTCAGCTGCAGCGGCCCACAATAGCGATAGCGATGATTCTCGTAGCACAGACAAATGCGGGCTCTCAGCGGCAACAGCTCCTCAGCTGCAGCGGCCCACAATAGCGATAGCAATGATTCTCGTAGCACAGACAAATGCGGGCTCTCGGCGGCAACAGATCCTCAGCTGCAGCAGCCCACAATAGCGATAACGATGATTCTCGTAGCACACACAGATGCGGGCTCTCAGTGGCGACAGCTCCTCAGCTGCGGCGGCCCACAATAGCGATAGCGATGATTCTCGTAGCACAGACAAATGCGGGCTCTCAGCGGCGACAGCTCCTTCGCTGCAGCGGCCCACACTAGCGATAGCGATGATTCTCAGCCCGCGTTCCCCGCAGTAGACCCAGAGGCTCTGGAATTCTCGACAGAGGCCTCACCTGCGAGTAGAACCCCTCTCAATAGGAATTCAGAAGGCTGATGGGTGAAGTCTAATGTCCCTGAGACTTCAGCAGGAGGCAAGCTCAAATCAGGCCCTTGGGTAGTTGCTTCAGCAAGATGGATGAAAGTTTCAAAGTCCTTTCCCTCTAGTTACACGGACAGAGGTTCGTCTTGACATCCAGAAATAACACACCCTGTAGGGGTTTCGGCGCAGATATTTATATCCCACAGGTCTTTGTTCTCAAAAGTCACAAGTCACTGAACCCAGGCAGAACCAGTTCGGTGTGGTCCTGGAGCACTTTATTTATGAGGCGGCATCCTGCCTTTGAGGAAGAGGGGGTCTGCCATCAGACGCACAGTGGGGGCTGGAGCCATCATTCACCTTGCCAGGCCCAGTCCTGCTCAGACCAAAGGGTCACCCCTCCCCATACTCCAGCTGCAGATTCCGCTCTTCAACACAGGTCGGGCTCAGCCTGCCCTGTCCCTCCAAGACCAGACATCCAATACACATAACAGCAGAGCACACTGGACGACTTAGGCAAGAAAATACCTACTTTCTAGAAGGGGTATTTTCAAACACAGAATATAAAAATAATCCTCACTAAAAGATGTATTTTAATATTCTGAGCTTAGACATACTAAATTCGACTTTCCAAACATGTTCCTTGGGTCAGCTAGGATTATAGGATGTAATAATCAAAACTGCCCATTCTGGCCTCAGGGAACACATAGCCTTGCAATAGTGAAAAACGAAATGGAGTGTAACTCACTATCAGAACATGCCACACAGACCAGGGCAGGTCCTACCTTTCACATTCAACGCACCCTGTCATAGGGATGACTTACATGATGCCAAGGGAAGGTTGAGGGACTGGGAAGTGGGTTCACTTTACAGTCAAAGAATGGCAGTTCTGGACTGCGCACAGACTCTGCGATGGCAGGTCTGAGACACACTTTACGCGCTGCTTATGTGGGTGGCGCAATCAGGATTGCAGGCCCACCAGCAGCATTCGGTCTACCAGCCCTGGGCACGCAAGGTGCACTATACTCGGGACTAACAGGTAAATCAAATGAGCCAATTATGGGAAAACCAATTTATCCAGTTAATTTACAATAGGGCGCATTCGCGCTGTAGCACTGAATGGCAGTGGCACAGCGCCCAGAGCATCTAACACCAGCAAACACAGAGGAGACAAAAAGCGAAAGATGGAACGGAGACCCACGCCAATGGTGCCAGTCTAACACGTGTCCCCTCCAGCTGAAATGTGGGGAGAACTACCCACACACTTGGGGGTTCTCATCACTAAGGCGGAAAAATCTGGACAGACCATCAGCATTGGCGTGTTCTGTACCCGGGCGGTGTTCCACCGTAAAGTCCATCCCCTGTAGGGAAATAGACCACCTCAACAACTTTGGATTCTCACCCCTCATCTGCATCAACCATCTGAGGGGCCTGTGGTCCGTCTGAACCCGGAAGTGAGTCCCAAACAGGTATGGCCTCAGCTTCTTCAGTGCCCAGCCCACAGCAAATGCCTCACGCTCAATTGCACTCCACCTCTGTTCCCGTGGAAGTAACCTCCTACTAATGAAGGCTACCGGTTGGTCTAGGCCCTCCTCATTGATCTGTGACAGAACAGCCCCCACACCATGCTCTGAAGCGTCTGTCTGGACAACAAATTCTTTTGAAAAGTTGGGCGCCTGAAGTACAGGTGCGGTGCACATGGCAGTCTTCAGGGCGTCAAAAGCTTCCTGACAGGTGCCAGTCCAGTTCACAATCTTTGGCTGCTTCCTAGAAGTCAGCTCAGTCAAGGGTACAACAATGTTGCCATACCCCTTGACAAACCTCCTGTAATACCCTGTGAGTCCTAAAAAGGCTGTCACCTGTGTCTGGGTCTTTGGATGGTTTCAATTTTGGGCTGTAGGGGCGCCACCTGGCCGCTCCCAACCTGGTGTCCCAAGTACACCACAGAACCCTGCCCAATCTGGCACTTACTGGCCTTGATTGTGAGGCCTGCCCTCCGCAGGGCCATCAACACTTCCCAGAGGTGGCGCAGGTGGTCCTCCCATGAGGAACTAAACACTGCAATGTCATCCAGGTAGGCGGCACTGAAATCCTCCAGCCCAACCAACACCCTGTTGACCAGCCTCTGAAAGGTGGCACGGGCATTCTTCATCCCAAAGGGCATCACCCGGAACTGGTAGTGCCCATCCGGTGTGGAGAATTCTGACCTCTCCTTTGCCCCATCAGTCAATGCGATATGCCAATACCCAGACGTCAAATCAAACGTGCTGAGGTACAGTGCAGCCCCTAGCCGATCTATGAGCTCATCAGCTCTGGGGATGGGGTGCGCGTCAGTCTTTGTGACTGAATTGAGGCCTCGGTAGTCCACGCAGAACCGAAGTTCTGGGGTGGCACCAGGCGCTGCAGCTTTTGGTACCAGGACCACTGGGGGGCTGGACCAAGGGCTGCTAAAGGTCTCAATCACCCCTAAAGCAAACATTTTGGAAACCTCCTCCTTAATGGATGCCCTAACCCGGTCAGTCACTCGGTAAGCCTTGTGCTTAACAGGCGGACTGTCCCCAGTGTCCACTTCATGGACACACCAATCAGTGACACTAGGCACCAGGGAGAACAGATCACTGAATTGTCCCAACAGTTGGCGACAATCACTCTGCTGCTCAGGGGTCAGTGTGTTGGAGAGGACCACACCCTCCACTGACCCATCTTGCTCCGTTGCACACCGGAGGTCAGGAAGAGGCTCACTCTCCTCCTCCATCCCAGCATCTGTGGCCAGCAGCATGCCCACTTCGGACCTCTCAAAGTGGGGCTTCAGGCGGTTGACATGCAGGACCCGCAAGGGGTTCCGGGGAGACCGCAAGTCCACCAAGTAGGTAACAGGACTCTTGCGCTCCACCACCTCAAATGGTCCGGTCCACTTATCTTGGAGCGCACAGGGCTCCACTGGGGCCATGACCCAAACTTTTTGACCAGGCTGAAACTCAATCAGAGTGGCATTCTGATCGTGCCAATGTTTCATCTCTTCCTGGCTGGCTTCCAGATTTGCCTCAGCAAGCTTTCTGAAATGCGAGTCTGGTTCCTGAAGGCCAGCATGTAACTAAACACATCCTGGGGAGGTTTCCTGGGAGATTGCTCCCAGCCTACCTTGACCAGACTCAGAGGCCCTCTTACCGGGTGACCATAGAGTAGTTCAAAGGGGCTGAACCCTAGGGACTTCTGTGGCACCTCACGGTAAGCAAACAACAGGCACGGCAAGAGGACGTCTCACTTAATCCTCATGGACTCTTCTAGGCCCATAATCATGCCTTTGAGGGTCCGGTTGAATCTCTCAACCAGCCCATTACCTTGGAGGTGGTAAGGGGTGGTAAACTTATAAGTTACCCCACACTCCTCCCACAGAGACTTCATATATTTGGAAATGAAGTTAGTACCTCTATCAGACACCACCTCTCTGGGGAACCCCACACGGGAGAAAATCCCCATTAGCGCACGTCCCACCACGGGGGCCGTCACTGTCCGGAGTGGGATGGCTTCAGGGTACCGGGTGGCATGGTCCACTAAGACCAGGATGAACCTGTTGCCCATGGCTGTCTTGGGGTCCAGATGCCCCACAATGTCAATGCCCACTCGCTCGAATGGGGTACTGACAACTGGAAAGGGCTGGAGTGGGGCTTTGATCTTCCCCCCACTCTTCCCACTTGCCTGGCAAGTTTCACATGTCCTGCAGTGAGCATCTGAGCTCCTGCGCATCTGGGGCCAATGAAAGTGGGTGACCAGCCTCTCGAAGGTCTTGGTCTGCCCCAGATGTCCTGCCAATGGCACATCATGAGCAAACCCCAGTAGGAAGGCTCTGAAGCACTGGGGTACCACCAGCACACGGGCTGACCCAGGCTCCGCAACCTTAGGCTCGCTGTAAAGGAGGTCATTCTCCCAATAGATCAGATGTGACCCTGACTGATCACCTGCTGCCTGGGCCGCAGCCTGTCACCGCAGCCCCTCAAGAGAAGGGCACGTTCTCTGCTGTTCACAAAATTCCTCCCTGGTGGGCCCTCCTTCCTGCTGCCAATGGGTCAGCCCAGGCAGGTCCCCCAGTTTGGCTACTTGTTCCCCGGTAGGCTCCAGGGCATCCCCCTCAAGGTCTGCTCCCTCCTGGGCCGTGGGAACTATGGAGGCCGGTTTTCCATGCCCCCTACCCCTTCTCTTTAAGGCAGGGGCCTGGGCCATACTTTCAGGCTCCAGGTCCTTCTGAACGTCCTGACTGGCTGCCATGGACCGAGTGGTCGCGCACGCCCACTCAGGCAGACCCAACATTTCCAAGTGAGATTTCCTCTCCACCGTAGCCCACGGGGAGTTCTCTAAATTGTTGCCCAACAGACAGTCTACCGGCATGGCTGGCCTCACAGCTACTTGAAGAGTTCCTGAGACCCCCCCACTCAAAGGGAACTTGAGCCACTTCACACTGGCTCTCAGAGTTGTCTGCTGACACTACTGGGCAGAAGGCATGGGGGACAACCTGCTCTGGGGACACCAACCGGGAGCTGACAGCAGTCACACTTGCTCCGGTGTCCCTCAGAGCCTCCACCCTATGGCCATTGATGGTCACCCACTGCCTGTACTTCTTAGTGTTATCAGGCAGCGTGGGGTTAGGGACCTTCTCAAAGTCTCCTTGCGAGACAAGGGTCAATTCTACGGGATCCCACCCACCTGGGGCACCCATCTCCTCCCCTCCCAGGGCTACATTAGCAAGCTGGCGGGTTGGTGCCCGGGGTGGTGCATTGAGGTCCCTCTGGGGACACTGGGGATCATAATACCGGTGATCCACTTGACCACATTTAAAACAAGTAAGGGGCCCCCTATGAACAGGCCTACCTGTCGGGGGCACTGGCTTCTTCTCAGGGGGAGACTGGGATACCACTCCTGGGTTCCCTTGGGAATTACTTTGGGGCCCTCTCTGGAACTCCCTCTGTTTACCCCTGTCCCCCCCACTTCTCTGCTGGGGACCCTGCCCACCTTTGGCGAAGTCTCCCACATGACCCATGCGAACCCGGGTGCTCACCCAGCGGTCCGCCTCCTCAGCAAGCTTCCTAGGGTTAGTTAGCTTGCTATCAATAAGGTGCTGGCGTAGCTCTGGAAAACAGTTACTAGCTAAATGCTCCCACGCAAACAAATCATACAGTTGTTCAAAGGTTTCCACTTTGCTACCTTTTACCCAGCGATCCATTGCTCTGCAAAAAAAAGACACATATTCAACCCAAGTGGTACCCTCTAACTTCTTACAGGTTCTAAATCTCTGCCTGTACATCTCTGGGGTCAAACCATATCGCGTCATCAAGGCCTCTTTCATATGGGCATACACCATCCTGCTCTCTTCAGGCAGATCCAACAGGGTATCCCTCCCGTCACTCACAAAGCGTCCCCACAACCCCGCTCCCCAATCCTTCCCAGGGACCCGGTGGGACACCATTGCTATCTCGTAGGCGGCAAACCATTGCCCAATATCCTCACTCTTATGGAAATCCTTGATGACATCCTTGGGTATATAAACTCTACTCTCGGTAGGTACTAAAGGTATGCTGCCACCAGAGGGGGAGATCTCTAAACTCTTAGCCTTGATCTCCAGCTCCCTCAATACTCTCTCATGCTCCAGTTTCATTTTCTCAAGTTCAAATGCTAACCGGTTATTCTCAATATCCAACTTTTTACTCTCTAGTTCCTTCTGACCTTCTAATTTGGCCATCTCCAAACTATGCCTCCTATCTCTCTCCCTGTCCTCCATCTCTTCTGGAGACAGGCCCTTTGAGGACACGCTAGTACCTGGACTGGAAAGTGCTTTACCTCCCACTAAATCCACTTCGTCATCCTGCTGCCCTCCGGCATTCTCTCCCCGTCCCCAGGCTCTCCCCCATTCCCGGGGGACTCCCTCGCCTCCCACCAGGCCTTTAGCACCTTCTGATACTCCTCCTTCCTAGAGAGACCTGCAATAGGGACGGTGAATTGCTTGCAAAAAGACTTTAGCTGTTTGGCAGTGTAGGTTTCTAACCTCTCTTCCTCAAAGGTGAGATCCTCCGAAGCATTGGATGCTGGCTTACCCATTGTAGACATAACTGGCAATTACGTTAAAAAAATAGAACAAGATCAACAACGTATGTGGTTGCGTTTAGGTCTGCACTCACTAGTGGTGTACACCAGTTATTGTATGTGGATCCCAAATGCAAGTCCTGATCCTCACCGCTGACCACCAATGTTAGAAATGGGGATCTCTGGTTGGCAATGGCTGGCGCCAATGTCCAAGAAGGGACCCTTCTTCCTAAGTCAGAGTAAGGGGCTACACCCTTTGATAACCCCTGCTCAACCCTGTGGTAACGTAGCACGAGCAGACAGGCCTATCTCAGAGGCAGTGTGTGAAGCATTCGTGACCATACACAATAACGCAGTGAAGACACCACAAAGGGACACCACACCAGTAACTATAGAAAAATGAGTAGCTTTATATCAGTTTAACACAAGGCTCGAAGACGATCAACAAGCCACAATGCACGTAAATATAAGTTCACTGAAAAGGCAATCAAGCACTCAAAAGCGGGTGAAACGAACTTAGTTCGAGGCCGGGGTCTACGCGACCCGGTGATGCACAATGTACCTGAGGTTTAAAGGGGCACGGCACGCAGCTTCGGGAGGAAGCCGCGATGATGACAGGCGGACTCGCAGCGGCCGCAGCTCCCAGCTGCAGCGGTCCGCGGCGTGCACTCACGATGATCCTGAGGCGGTGATTAAAGGCGGGCTCTCAGCGGCCACAGCTTCTCAGCTGCAGCGGCCCACAATAGCGATAGCGATGATTGTCGTAGCACAGACAAATGCGGGCTCTCAGCGGCAACAGCTCCTCAGCTGCAGCGGCCCACAATAGCGATAGCGATGATTCTCGTAGCACAGACAAATGCGGGCTCTCAGCGGAGACAGCTCCTCAGCTGCAGTGGCCCACAATAGCGATAGCGATGATTCTCGTAGCACAGACAAATGCGGGCTCTCAGCGGCAACAGCTCCTCAGCTGCAGCGGCCCACAATAGCGATGATTCTCATAGCACAGACAAATGCGGGCTCTCGGCGGCAACAGCTCCTCAGCTGCAGCGGCCCACAATAGCGATAGCGATGATTCTCGTAGCACACACAGATGCGGGCTCTCAGCGGCGACAGCTCCTCAGCTGCAGCGGCCCACAATAGCGATAGCGATGATTCTCGTAGCACAGACAAACGCGGGCTCTCAGCGGCAACAGCTCCTCAGCTGCAGCGGCCCACAATAGCGATAGCGATGATTCTTGTAGCACACACAGATGCGGGCTCTCAGCGGCGACAGCTCCTCAGCTGCGGCGGCCCACACTATTCTCAGCCCGCGTTCCCCGCAGTAGACCCAGAGGCTCTGAAATTCTCGACAGAGGCCTCACCTGCGAGTAGAACCCCTCTCAATAGGAATTCAGAAGGCTGATGGGTGAAGCCTAATGTCCCTGAGACTTCAGCAGGAGGCAAGCTCAAATCAGGCCCTTGGGTAGTTGCTTCAGCAAGATGGATGAAAGTTTCAAAGTCCTTTCCCTCTAGTTACACGGACAGAGGTTCGTCTTGACATCCAGAAGTAACACACCCTATAGGGGTTTCGGCGCAGATATTTATATCCCACAGGTCTTTGTTCTCAAAAGTCACAAGTCACTGAACCCAGGCAGAACCAGTTCGGTGTGGTCCTGGAGCACTTTATTTACGAAGCGGCATCCTGCCTTTGAGGAAGAGGGGGTCTGCCATCAGACGCACAGTGGGGGCTGGAGCCATCATTCACCTTGCCAGGCCCAGCCCTGCTCAGACCAAAGGGTCACCCCTCCCCATACTCCAACTGCAGTTTCCGCTCTTCAACCCAGGTCGGGCTCAGCCTGTCCTGTCCCTCCAAGACCAGACATCCAATACACATAACCGCAGAGCACACTGGACGACTTAGGCAAGAAAATACCTACTTTCTAGAAGGGGTATTTTCAAACACAAAATATAAAAATAATCCTCACTAAAAGATGTATTTTAATATTCTGAGCTCAGGCATACTTAATTCGACTTTCCAAACATGTTCCTTGGGTCAGCTAGGATTATAGGATGTAATAATCAAAACTGCCCATTCTGGCCTAAGGGAACACATAGCCTTGCAATAGTGAAAAACGAAATGGAGTGTAACTCACTATCAGGACATGCCACAGACCAGGGCAGGTCCTACCTTTCACATTCAACGCACCCTGTCATAGGGATGACTTACATGATGCCATGGGAAGGTTGAGGGACTGGGAAGTGGGTTCACTTTACAGTCAAAGAATGGCAGTTCTGGACTGCGCACAGACTCTGCGATGGCAGGTCTGAGACACACTTTACGTGCTGCTTAGTGGGTGGCGCAATCAGCGCTGCAGGCCCACCAGCAGCATTCGGTCTACCAGCCCTGGGCACGCACGGTGCACTATACTCGGGACTAACAGGTAAATCAAATGAGCCAATTATGGGAATACCAATTCATCCAGTTAATTTACAATAGGGAGCATTCGCGCTGTAGCACTGAATGGCAGTGGCACAGCGCCCAGAGCTTCTAACACCAGCAAACACAGAGGAGACAAAAAGCGAAAGATGGAAGGGAGACCCACGCCAATGGTGCCAGCTCTAACAACCCGGTACATAATAAAAAAACATTGCAAGATGCTGCTCAGTTATTGGCTCTGGGTTCGTCGGGTTCTTGCTGAACCTACAAGTCCTATATATCTCCACAACCAGAAAGGTCCAGCGGATGTAACGGTATATTGCTTTCAAATAGCTGTCATAATTAAAAGAAGTTACAAGTGAAAACGTTGGCACAAATGGTTGTTTTTTTCAACTAATTTTCAATTTTTCCTATATTTAACTGTTAGTTTCTATAAAGAAACCTTGAAGGATCTACACAAATGACCCCTTGCTGAAACAGAATTTTGTCTACTTTCCAAAAATGTATAGCTTTCCAGGATCCATTATTGCTTTCATACCCATTTCTACCATTAACTGGAAGGAGGTTGAAAGCACAAAAAATAGCAAAAATAGGCTATGTCCCAGAAAAATGGCAAAACTGTGTAACAAATTTTGGATTTCTGACAAAAGTCTGCTTGTCCCTGAAAGCTGGGAAGATGGTGATTTCAGACCCACAACCCCTTTTTTGATACCATTTGCAGGGAAAAAACCAGACGCTTTCATCTGTAGCCCTTTTTTCGCATTTTTCAACAAAAAAAATTTGCTGTATTTTGGCTAATTTATGGGTCCCCTCCAGGGGAATCCACAAACCCTGGGTACCTTTAGCATCCCCATGATGTTGGAAAAAAGGACGCAAATTTGGCGTGGATACCTTATGTGGTCAAAAAGTTACAGGGACCTAAGCGCGAACTACCCCAAATAGCCAAAAAAGGGCTTAGCACAGGGGGGGAAAAGGCCTAGCAGCGAAAGGGGTTAAAAGGCAAGCATCAGTTCCGCAGTAACTGCAATTGTATGCTGAAGGAGGCTGGCTTAGTATATGGTGCTCACTTATGTCCGGTCCCAGGATGCTTGTTTCCGGTCCAGGGAAGACATGGCTTGGCAGTTCTGGCTAGACTGTTCCCATGAGGCACAGGGTCAAGACTGATTTGCATATAGCTGTGTCTGAACTGGGGTGGCAAAGTGAGCTAAAGAATGATGATGGATTCAACCCAGATCTGTGACTGGGGGTGAGTGTTTGAAAAGTTTCAGCACTCCGTACATCATCTCCTTGTGTTTGCTTTGTTCGCCCTAAGTTGGCAGGGTATGCTCAGAAGTGGGTCCCTTGCTCACTTTGCCACTGGATTCAAGCTAGCCTGGCTGTTGAGGGCTGTTAGCCCAAAACCAGTCCCAGGATGCTTGTTTCCGGTCCAGGCAAGACATGGCTTGGCAGTTCGGGCTGGACTGTTCCCATGAGGCACAGGGTCAAGACTGATTTGCATATAGCTGTGTCTGAACTGGGGTGGCAAAGTGAGCTAAAGAATGATGATGGATTCAACCCAGATCTGTGACTGGGGGTGAGTGTTTGAAAAGTTTCAGCACTCCGTCCATCATCTCTGTGTGTTTGCTTTGTTCGCCCTAAGTTGGCAGTGTATGCCCAGACGTGGGTCCCTTGCTCACTTTGCCACTGGATTCAAGCTAGCCTGGCTGATGAGGGCTGTTAGTCCGAAACCGGTCCCAGGATGCTTGTTTCCGGTCCAGGGAAGACATGGCTTGGCATTTCGGGCTGGACTGTTCCCATGAGGCACAGGGTCAAGACTGATTTGCATATAGCTGTGTCTGAACTGGGGTGGCAAAGTAAGCTAAAGAATGATGATGGATTCAACCCAGATCTGTGACTGGGGGTGAGTGTTTGAAAAGTTTCAGCACTCCGTCCATCATCTCCTTGTGTTTGCTTTGTTCGCCCTAAGTTGGCAGGGTATGCCCAGACGTGGGTCCCTTGCTCACTTTGCCACTGGATTCAAGATAGCCTGGCTGATGAGGGCTGTTAGCGCTAAACCGGTCCCAGGATGCTTGTTTCCGGTCCAGGGAAGACATGGCTTGGCAGTTCGGGATGGACTGTTCCCATGAAGCACAGGGTCAAGACTGATTTGCATATAGTTGTGTTTGAACTGGGGTGTCAAAGTGAGCTAAAGAATGATGATGGATTCAACCCAGATCTGTGACTGGGGGTGAGTGTTTGAAAAGTTTCAGCACTCCGTCCATCATCTCCTTGTGTTTGCTTTGTTCGCCCTAAGTTGGCAGGGTATGCCCAGACGTGGGTCCCTTGCTCACTTTGCCACTGGATTCAAGCTAGCCTGGCTGATGAGGGCTGTTAGCCCGAAACTGGTCCCAGAATGCTTGTCTCCGGTCCAGGGAAGACATGGCTTGGCAGTTCGGGCTGGACTGTTCCCATGAGGCACAGGGTCAAGACTGATTTGCATATAGCTGTGTCTGAACTGGGGTGGCAAAGTGAGCTAAAGAATGATGATGGATTCAACCCAGATCTGTGACTGGGGGTGAGTGTTTGAAAAGTTTCAGCACTCCGTCCATCATCTCCTTGTGTTTGTTTTGTTCGCCCTAAGTTGGCAGGGTATGCCCAGACGTGGGTCCCTTGCTCACTTTGCCACTGGATTCAAGCTAGCCTGGCTGATGAGGGCTGTTAGCCCGAAACCGGTCCCAGGATGCTTGTTTCCGGTCCAGGGAAGACATGGCTTGGCAGTACAGGCTGGACTGTTCCCATGAGGCACAGGGTCAAGACTGATTTGCATATAGCTGTGTCTGAACTGGGGTGGCAAAGTGAGCTAAAGAATGATGATGGATTCAACCCAGATCTGTGACTCGGGGTGAGTGTTTGAAAAGTTTCAGCACTCCGTCCATCATCTCCTTGTGTGTGCTTTGCTCGCCCTAAGTTGGCAGGGTATGCTCAGACGTGGGTCCCTTGCTCACTTTGCCACTGGATTCAAGCTAGCCTGGCTGATGAGGGCTGTTAGCCCGAAACCGGTCCCAGGATGCTTGTTTCCGGTCCAGGGAAAACATGGCTTGGCATTTCGGGCTGGACTGTTCCCATGAGGCACAGGGTCAAGACTGATTTGCATATAGCTGTGTCTGAACTGGGGTGGCAAAGTGAGCTAAAGAATGATGATGGATTCAACCCAGATCTGTGACTGGGGGTGTGTTTGAAAAGTTTCAGCACTCCATCCATGATCTCTTTGTGTTTGCTTTGTTCACCCTAATTTGGCAGGGTATGCCCAGACGTGGGTCCCTTGCTCACTTTGCCACTGGATTCTAGCCTGGCTGATGAGGGCTGTTAGCCCGAAACCGGTCCCAGGATGCTTGTTTCCGGTCCAGGGAAGACATGGCTTGGCTGTTCGGGCTGGACTGATCCCATGAGGCACAGGGTCAAGACTGATTTGCATATAGCTGTGTCTGAACTTGGGTGGCAAAGTGAGCTAAAGAATGATGATGGATTCAACCCAGATCTGTATCTGGGGGTGAGTGTTTGAAAAGTTTCAGCACTCCGTCCATCATCTCCTTGTGTTTGCTTTGTTCGCCCTAAGTTGGCAGTGTATGCCCAGACGTGGGTCCCTTGCTCACTTTGCCACTGGATTCAAGCTAGCCTGGCTGATGAGGGCTGTTAGCCCGAAACCAGTCCCAGGATGCTTGTTTCCGGTCCAGGGAAGACATGGCTTGGCAATTCGGGCTGGACTGTTCCCATGAGGCACAGGGTCAAGGCTGATTTGCAATAGCTGTGTCTGAACTGGGGTGGCAAAGTGAGCTAAAGAACGATGATGGATTGAACCCAAATCTGTGACTGGGGGTGAGTGTTTGAAAAGTTTCAGCCCTCCGTCCATCATCTCCTTGTGTTTGCTTTGTTCGCCCTAAGTTGGCAGGGTATGCCCAGACGTGGGTCCCTTGCTCACTTTGCCACTGGATTCAAGCTAGCCTGGCTGATGAGGGCTGTTACTCCGAAACCGGTCCCAGGATGCTTGTTTCCGGTCCAGGGAAGACATGGCTTGGCATTTCGGGCTGGACTGTTCCCATGAGGCACAGGGTCAAGACTGATTTGCATATAGCTGTGTCTGAACTGGGGTGGCAAAGTAAGCTAAAGAATGATGATGGATTCAACCCAGATCTGTGACTGGGGGTGTGTTTGAAAAGTTTCAGCACTCCATCCATGATCTCTTTGTGTTTGCTTTGTTCGCCCTAATTTGGCAGGGTATGCCCAGACGTGGGTCCCTTGCTCACTTTGCCACTGGATTCAAGCTAGCCTGGCTGATGAGGGCTGTTAGCCCGAAACCGGTCCCAGGATGCTTGTTTCCGGTCCAGGGAAGACATGGCTTGGCTGTTCGGGCTGGACTGATCCCATGAGGCACAGGGTCAAGACTGATTTGCATATAGCTGTGTCTGAACTTGGGTGGCAAAGTGAGCTAAAGAATGTTGATGGATTCAACCCAGATCTCTATCTGGGGGTGAGTGTTTGAAAAGTTTCAGCACTCCGTCCATCATCTCCTTGTGTTTGCTTTGTTCGCCCTAAGTTGGCAGTGTATGCCCAGACGTGGGTCCCTTGCTCACTTTGCCACTGGATTCAAGCTAGCCTGGCTGATGAGGGCTGTTAGCCCGAAACCAGTCCCAGGATGCTTGTTTCCGGTCCAGGGAAGACATGGCTTGGCAATTCGGGCTGGACTGTTCCCATGAGGCACAGGGTCAAGGCTGATTTGCATATAGCTGTGTCTGAACTGGGGTGGCAAAGTGAGCTAAAGAATGATGATGGATTCAACCTAGATCTGTGACTGGGGGTGAGTGTTTGAAAAGTTTCAGCACTCCGTCCATCATCTCCTTGTGTTTGCTTTGTTCGCCCTAAGTTGGCAGGGTATGCCCAGACGTGGGTCCCTTGCTCACTTTGCCACTGGATTCTAGCTAGCCTGGCTGATGAGGGCTGTTAGCCCGAAACTGGTCCCAGGATGCTTGTTTCAGTCCAGGGAAGACATGGCTTGGCAGGTCGGGCTGGACTGGTCCCATGAGGCACAGGGTCAAGACTGATTTGCATATAGCTATGTCTGAACTGGGGTGGCAAAGTGAGCTAAAGAATGTTGATGGATTCAACCCAGATCTGTGACTGGGGGTGAGTGTTTGAAAAGTTTCAGCACTCCGTCCATCATCTCCTTGTGTTTGCTTTGTTCGCCCTAAGTTGGCAGGGTATGCCCAGACGTTGGTCCCTTGCTCACTTTGCCACTGGATTCCAGCTAGCCTGGCTGATGAGTGTTGTTAGCCCGAAACCGGTCCCAGAATGCTTGTCTCCGGTCCAGGGAAGACATGGCTTGGCAGTTCGGGCTGGACTGTTCCCATGAGGCACAGGGTCAAGACTGATTTGCATATAGCTGTGTCTGAACTGGGGTGGCAAAGGGAGCTAAAGAATGATGATGGATTCAACCCAGATCTGTGACTGGGGGTGAGTGTTTGAAAAGTTTCAGCACTCCGTCCATCATCTCCTTGTGTTTGTTTTGTTCGCCCTAAGTTGGCAGGGTATGCCCAGACGTGGGTCCCTTGCTCACTTTGCCACTGGGTTCAAGCTAGCCTGGCTGATGAGGGCTGTTAGCCCGAAACCGGTCCCAGGATGCTTGTTTCCGGTCCAGGGAAGACATGGCTTGGCAGTACAGGCTCGACTGTTCCCATGAGGCACAGGGTCAAGACTGATTTGCATATAGCTGTGTCTGAACTGGGGTGGCAAAGTGAGCTAAAGAATGATGATGGATTCAACCCAGATCTGTGACTGGGGGTGTGTTTGAAAAGTTTCAGCACTCCATCCATGATCTCTTTGTGTTTGCTTTGTTCGCCCTAATTTGGCAGGGTATGCCCAGATGTGGGTCCCTTGCTCACTTTGCCACTGGATTCAAGCTAGCCTGGCTGATGAGGGCTGTTAGCCCAAAACCGGTCCCAGGATGCTTGCTTCCGGTCCAGGGAAGACATGGCTTGTCATTTCGGGCTGGACTGTTCCCATGAGGCACAGGGTCAAGACTGATTTGCATATAGCTGTGTCTGAACTTGGTTGGCAAAGTGAGCTAAAGAATGATGATGGATTCAACCCAGATCTGTGACTGGGGGTGAGTGTTTGAAAAGTTTCAGCACTCCGTCCATCATCTCCTTGTGTTTTCTTTGTTCGCCCTAAGTTGGCAGGGTATGCCCAGACGTGGGTCCCTTGCTCACTTTGCCACTGGATTCAAGCTAGCCTGGCTGATGAGGGCTGTTAGCCCGAAACCGGTCCCAGGATGCTTGTTTCCGGTCCAGGGAAGACATGGCTTGGCTGTTCGGGCTGGACTGATCCCATGAGGCACAGGGTCAAGACTGATTTGCATATAGCTGTGTCTGAACTTGGGTGGCAAAGTGAGCTAAAGAATGATGATGGATTCAACCCAGATCTGTATCTGGGGGTGAGTGTTTGAAAAGTCTCAGCACTCCGTGCATCATCTCCTTGTGTTTGCTTTGTTCGCCCTAAGTTGGCAGTGTATGCCCAGACGTGGGTCCCTTGCTCACTTTGCCACTGGATTCAAGCTAGCCTGGCTGATGAGGGCTGTTAGCCCGAAACCAGTCCCAGGATGCTTGTTTCCGGTCCAGGGAAGACATGGCTTGGCAATTCGGGCTGGACTGTTCCCATGAGGCACAGGGTCAAGGCTGATTTGCATATAGCTGTGTCTGAACTGGGGTGGCAAAGTGAGCTAAAGAATGATGATGGATTCAACCCAGATCTGTGACTGGGGGTGAGTGTTTGAAAAGTTTCAGCCCTCCGTCCATCATCTCCTTGTGTTTGCTTTGTTCGCCCTAAGTTGGCAGGGTATGCCCAGACGTGGGTCCCTTGCTCACTTTGCCACTGGATTCAAGCTAGCCTGGCTGATGAGGGCTGTTAGTCCGAAACCGGTCCCAGGATGCTTGTTTCCGGTCCAGGGAAGACATGGCTTGGCATTTCGGGCTGGACTGTTCCCATGAGGCACAGGGTCAAGACTGATTTGCATATAGCTGTGTCTGAACTGGGGTGGCAAAGTAAGCTAAAGAATGATGATGGATTCAACCCAGATCTGTGACTGGTGGTGAGTGTTTGAAAAGTTTCAGCACTCCGTCCATCATCTCCTTGTGTTTGCTTTGTTCGCCCTAAGTTGGCAGGGTATGCTCAGACGTGGGTCCCTTGCTCACTTTGCCACTGGATTCAAGCTAGCCTGGCTGATGAGGGCTGTTAGCCCAAAACCGGTCCCAGGATGCTTGTTTCCGGTCCAGGGAAGACATGGCTTGGCAGTTTGGGCTGTACTGTTCCCATGAGGCACAGGGTCAAAACTGATTTGCATATAGCTGTGTCTGAACTGGGGTGGCAAAGTGAGCTAAAGAATGATGATGGATTCAACCCAGATCTGTGACTGGGGGTGAGTGTTTGAAAAGTTTCAGCACTCCGTCCATCATCTCCTTGTGTTTGCTTTGTTCGCCCTAAGTTGGCAGGGTATGCCCAGATGTGGGTCCCTTGCTCACTTTGCCACTGGATTCAATTTAAACCAGAGTCCAGGGCCAAACTAACTATCAGGGCCTGGAATTCCGCTAACAATCCCGCGTTAGGGAATCTCCTGAAAGATACAGCCCCCTCCTTCCGGATGGAGCAGAGGAGGCTGCGGCTGTTTATGCCGGATGGATTGACGCTGCGTGCAGTAAATTTGTCCCGACTAAACAGTATTCCCCCAAGCGGGTTTCCCCTCAGCCCCTTGGTTCTCTGATAACCTTCAAGAGAAAAAAACTGACTGTAAGAGGTTGGAACGAGCCTGGAGAAAAGGCTATAGTGCCAGTGACAAAGTGGCCTATAAAATCAGTCTCTCAGGGTACAAAAAACTACTCCTGGATACTAAGAGGATTTACTTCTCTGAGCAGATTAAAAAGGCAAAATCCTCCTCTAAAGAGTTATTTAAAACAATAAATTTACTCACTAATCCCACTAGGCCAAATGTAGATACTAGCCCTGAACTATGTGAAAATCTTGCCTTTTTCTTTAGGCAAAAGGTCGATTGTATTTTTTCCTCCTTCAGTCCCCAGCAATTAGAGGCTAATGAGGCTTTAGATGAGGCGAAATCCAATACAAGCAAAGCTATATCTACTCTAGCTGAGTTTACACCACTAGAAACTCAAGAGGTTATTAAGCTCTTGATGGCGAGTAGATCTGGATCTCCCTTGGACCCTTGTCCTGTTTCGGTGATTAAACTCTTTCCTGAGATCATTGGCCCGGTTCTGACCTCTATGATCAACTCTATTTTTGAGTCAGGTCACTTTCCCATAATGTGGAAACAAGCCTCCATTCTTCCTCTTATCAAAAAGCCTAAACTGGACCCTAATGATATGAACAGCTACAGACCTATTTCACGTCTTACACTGCCAGCTAAAATTATTGAAAAGGCCATGAACACCCAGCTTAGCACGTTCTTCCGCACTAACTGTTCATTGGATCCTACGCAGTTTGGCTTTCGTGCTGAACACAGCACAGAGCTAGCCTTGATTAAAGCAACAGAGGAAATAAGAGAGGCCTTGGACCAAGGAGGTGCTGCGATTCTGATCATGTTGGACCTTTCGGCAGCCTTTGATACGGTCCATCATGAAGTATTGATGGACCGGCTATCTACTGCAGGGGTTCAGGGCAAGGCCTGGAACATTTTACAATCATTTCTCTCAGATAGAACCCAAACGGTGGACATAGGTAAGAATAAGTCCAAGCCGTTTTCCTTTCCGTGCGGGGTGCCACAGGGCTCATCCCTCAGTCCTACACTTTTTAATATATATGTGGCTCCGCTGGCGGCCCTGATTGGATCCTTTGGGTTTCAGGTGACGTCTTATGCAGACGACACTCAAATTGTGTTGTCCCTTCAGCCGGGCAAAGAAGCTGAGACTAGCCTGAGATGTCATGATTGTATGAAATCTGTTGCAGGCTGGATGGCATCTAATTGCCTAAAGCTCAATGCCGGCAAAACGGAGGTTTTGCTATTTGGAAATAAGGCTAACCCCTGGTCACCTGATTGGTGGCCAGAGGAAATGGGCACACTTCCAGCGCCCTCCGCGAAAGCAAAGAACCTGGGTGTGGTGATGGATGACAAACTCACCTTTGGTGATCATGTTAGCGGGGTGGTATCCACCAGTTTCTTTCTTCTCAGAAAGCTGAGAAAAATAAAAACATTTCTGTTCAAAGATACCTTTAGGACAGCAGTCACTGCGCTCGTCTTGTCACGACTGGACTATTGTAACGGTCTGTATCTGAGTTTACAAAAGAAACTTTTAACAGACTCCAGATTGTGCAAAATGCGGCAGCAAGACTGCTCTTGGGCATTCCTAGGTTCGTCTCAGTGGGAAAGGGTCTTCGAGATCTCCACTGGCTTCCAGTGAAACAACGGACACGGTTCAAGGCACTGTGTATGGTTTTCAAAGCCTTGATGGGCAGTGGCCCAGTCTACCTGAGAAACCGACTACTCTGGTATGTTCCTGGAAGATTGCTACGTTCCTCGGAAGCTAAGCTGGTGACTATTCCCCGAGTTAAGAAAGCCAGTTGGGGTGGCAGGAGTTTCGTTTACTGTGCCGCTAGGGCCTGGAATGATCTTCCTGTGCATCTAAGAAAGGCCACAGATCTCCTTTCCTTCAGGAAGGAGTTGAAAACCTGGCTTTTCTCTGTATAACTCTCCGTCGGGTCACCCACCAGGTAGTGCTTAGCGCCAGGACGCCTTTGGGCAGCAGCTGCGCTTTACAAGTTTCATTAACATTAACATTAACTGGATTCAAGCTAGCCTGGCTGATGAGGGCTGTTAGCCCGAAACCGGTCCCAGGATGCTTGTTTCCGGTCCAGGGAAGACATGGCTTGGCAGTTCGGGATGGACTGTTCCCATGAAGCACAGGGTCAAGACTGATTTGCATATAGCTGTGTCTGAACTGGGGTGGCAAAGTGAGCTAAAGAATGATGATGGATTCAACCCAGATCTGTGACTGGGGGTGAGTGTTTGAAAAGTTTCAGCACTCCGTCCATCATCTCCTTGTGTTTGCTTTGTTCGCCCTAAGTTGGCAGGGTATGCCCAGACGTGGGTCCCTTGCTCACTTTGCCACTGGATTCAAGCTAGCCTGGCTGATGAGGGCTGTTAGCCCGAAACTGGTCCCAGGATGCTTGTTTCCGGTCCAGGGAAGACATGGCTTGGCAGGTCGGGCTGGACTGGTCCCATGAGGCACAGGGACAAGACTGATTTGCATATAGCTATGTCTGAACTGGGGTGGCAAAGTGAGCTAAAGAATGTTGATGGATTCAACCCAGATCTGTGACTGGGGGTGAGTGTTTGAAAAGTTTCAGCACTCCGTCCATCATCTCCTTGTGTTTGCTTTGTTCGCCCTAAGTTGGCAGGGTATGCCCAGACGTTGGTCCCTTGCTCACTTTGCCACTGGATTCCAGCTAGCCTGGCTGATGAGGGTTGTTAGCCCGAAACCAGTCCCAGAATGCTTGTCTCCGGTCCAGGGAAGACATGGCTTGGCAGTTCGGGCTGGACTGTTCCCATGATGCACAGGGTCAAGACTGATTTGCATATAGCTGTGTCTGAACTGGGGTGGCAAAGTGAGCTAAAGAATGATGATGGATTCAACCCAGATCTGTGACTGGGGGTGAGTGTTTGAAAAGTTTCAGCACTCCGTCCATCATCTCCTTGTGTTTGTTTTGTTCGCCCTAAGTTGGCAGGGTATGCCCATACGTGGGTCCCTTGCTCACTTTGCCACTGGATTCAAGCTAGCCTGGCTGATGAGGGCTGTTAGCCCGAAACCGGTCCCAGAATGCTTGTTTCCGGTCCAGGGAAGACATGGCTTGGCAGTACAGGCTGGACTGTTCCCATGAGGCACAGGGTCAAGACTGATTTGCATATAGCTGTGTCTGAACTGGGGTGGCAAAGTGAGCTAAAGAATGATGATGGATTCAACCCAGATCTGTGACTCGGGGTGAGTGTTTGAAAAGTTTCAGCACTCCGTCCATCATCTCCTTGTGTGTGCTTTGCTCGCCCTAAGTTGGCAGGGTATGCCCAGACGTGGGTCCCTTGCTCACTTTGCCACTGGATTCAAGCTAGCCTGGCTGATGAGGGCTGTTAGCCCGAAACCGGTCCCAGGATGCTTGTTTCCGGTCCATGGAAAACATGGCTTGGCATTTCGGGCTGGACTGTTCCCATGAGGCACAGGGTCAAGACTGATTTGCATATAGCTGTGTCTGAACTGGGGTGGCAAAGTGAGCTAAAGAATGATGATGGATTCAACCCAGATCTGTGACTGGGGGTGTGTTTGAAAAGTTTCAGCACTCCATCCATGATCTCTTTGTGTTTGCTTTGTTCGCCCTAATTTGGCAGGGTATGCCCAGACGTGGGTCCCTTGCTCACTTTGCCACTGGATTCAAGCTAGCCTGGCTGATGAGGGCTGTTAGCCCGAAACCGGTCCCAGGATGCTTGTTTCCGGTCCAGGGAAGACATGGCTTGGCTGTTCGGGCTGGACTGATCCCATGAGGCACAGGGTCAAGACTGATTTGCATATAGCTGTGTCTGAACTTTGGTGGCAAAGTGAGCTAAAGAATGATGATGGATTCAACCCAGATCTGTATCTGGGGGTGAGTGTTTGAAAAGTTTCAGCACTCTGTCCATCATCTCCTTGTGTTTGCTTTGTTCGCCCTAAGTTGGCAGTGTATGCCCAGACGTGGGTCCCTTGCTCACTTTGCCACTGGATTCAAGCTAGCCTGGCTGATGAGGGCTGTTAGCCCAAAACCAGTCCCAGGATGCTTGTTTCCGGTCCAGAGAAGACATGGCTTGGCAATTCGGGCTGGACTGTTCCCATGAGGCACAGGGTCAAGGCTGATTTGCATATAGCTGTGTCTGAACTGGGGTGGCAAAGTGAGCTAAAGAATGATGATGGATTCAACCCAGATCTGTGACTGGGGGTGAGTGTTTGAAAAGTTTCAGCCCTCCGTCCATCATCTCCTTGTGTTTGCTTTGTTCGCCCTAAGTTGGCAGGGTATGCCCAGACGTGGGTCCCTTGCTCACTTTGCCACTGGATTCAAGCTAGCCTGGCTGATGAGGGCTGTTAGTCCGAAACCGGTCCCAGGATGCTTGTTTCCGGTCCAGGGAAGACATGGCTTGGCATTTCGGGCTGGACTGTTCCCATGAGGCACAGGGTCAAGACTGATTTGCATATAGCTGTGTCTGAACTGGGGTGGCAAAGTAAGCTAAAGAATGATGATGGATTCAACCCAGATCTGTGACTGGGGGTGAGTGTTTGAAAAGTTTCAGCACTCCGTCCATCATCTCCTTGTGTTTGCTTTGTTCGCCCTAAGTTGGCAGGGTATGCCCAGATGTGGGTCCCTTGCTCACTTTGCCACTGGATTCAATTTAAACCAGAGTCCAGGGCCAAACTAACTATCAGGGCCTGGAATTCCGCTAACAATCCCGCGTTAGGGAATCTCCTGAAAGATACAGCCCCCTCCTTCCGGATGGAGCAGAGGAGGCTGCGGCTGTTTATGCCGGATGGATTGACGCTGCGTGCAGTAAATTTGTCCCGACTAAACAGTATTCCCCCAAGCGGGTTTCCCCTCAGCCCCTTGGTTCTCTGATAACCTTCAAGAGAAAAAAACTGACTGTAAGAGGTTGGAACGAGCCTGGAGAAAAGGCTATAGTGCCAGTGACAAAGTGGCCTATAAAATCAGTCTCTCAGGGTACAAAAACTACTCCTGGATACTAAGAGGATTTACTTCTCTGAGCAGATTAAAAGGCAAAATCCTCCTCTAAAGAGTTATTTAAAACAATAAATTTACTCACTAATCCCACTAGGCCAAATGTAGATACTAGCCCTGAACTATGTGAAAATCTTGCCTTTTTCTTTAGGCAAAAGGTCGATTGTATTTTTTCCTCCTTCAGTCCCCAGCAATTAGAGGCTAATGAGGCTTTAGATGAGGCGAAATCCAATACAAGCAAAGCTATATCTACTCTAGCTGAGTTTACACCACTAGAAACTCAAGAGGTTATTAAGCTCTTGATGGCGAGTAGATCTGGATCTCCCTTGGACCCTTGTCCAGTTTCGGTGATTAAACTCTTTCCTGAGATCATTGGCCCGGTTCTGACCTCTATGATCAACTCTATTTTTGAGTCAGGTCACTTTCCCATAATGTGGAAACAAGCCTCCATTCTTCCTCTTATCAAAAAGCCTAAACTGGACCCTAATGATATGAACAGCTACAGACCTATTTCACGTCTTACACTGCCAGCTAAAATTATTGAAAAGGCCATGAACACCCAGCTTAGCACGTTCTTCCGCACTAACTGTTCATTGGATCCTACGCAGTTTGGCTTTCGTGCTGAACACAGCACAGAGCTAGCCTTGATTAAAGCAACAGAGGAAATAAGAGAGGCCTTGGACCAAGGAGGTGCTGCGATTCTGATCATGTTGGACCTTTCGGCAGCTTTGATACGGTCCATCATGAAGTATTGATGGACCGGCTATCTACTGCAGGGGTTCAGGGCAAGGCCTGGAACATTTTACAATCATTTCTCTCAGATAGAACCCAAACGGTGGACATAGGTAAGAATAAGTCCAAGCCGTTTTCCTTTCCGTGCGGGGTGCCACAGGGCTCATCCCTCAGTCCTACACTTTTTAATATATATGTGGCTCCGCTGGCGGCCCTGATTGGATCCTTTGGGTTTCAGGTGACGTCTTATGCAGACGACACTCAAATTGTGTTGTCCCTTCAGCCGGGCAAAGAAGCTGAGACTAGCCTGAGATGTCATGATTGTATGAAATCTGTTGCAGGCTGGATGGCATCTAATTGCCTAAAGCTCAATGCCGGCAAAACGGAGGTTTTGCTATTTGGAAATAAGGCTAACCCCTGGTCACCTGATTGGTGGCCAGAGGAAATGGGCACACTTCCAGCGCCCTCCGCGAAAGCAAAGAACCTGGGTGTGGTGATGGATGACAAACTCACCTTTGGTGATCATGTTAGCGGGGTGGTATCCACCAGTTTCTTTCTTCTCAGAAAGCTGAGAAAAATAAAAACATTTCTGTTCAAAGATACCTTTAGGACAGCAGTCACTGCGCTCGTCTTGTCACGACTGGACTATTGTAACGGTCTGTATCTGAGTTTACAAAAGAAACTTTTAACAGACTCCAGATTGTGCAAAATGCGGCAGCAAGACTGCTCTTGGGCATTCCTAGGTTCGTCTCAGTGGGAAAGGGTCTTCGAGATCTCCACTGGCTTCCAGTGAAACAACGGACACGGTTCAAGGCACTGTGTATGGTTTTCAAAGCCTTGATGGGCAGTGGCCCAGTCTACCTGAGAAACCGACTACTCTGGTATGTTCCTGGAAGATTGCTACGTTCCTCGGAAGCTAAGCTGGTGACTATTCCCCGAGTTAAGAAAGCCAGTTGGGGTGGCAGGAGTTTCGTTTACTGTGCCGCTAGGGCCTGGAATGATCTTCCTGTGCATCTAAGAAAGGCCACAGATCTCCTTTCCTTCAGGAAGGAGTTGAAAACCTGGCTTTTCTCTGTATAACTCTCCGTCGGGTCACCCACCAGGTAGTGCTTAGCGCCAGGACGCCTTTGGGCAGCAGCTGCGCTTTACAAGTTTCATTAACATTAACATTAACATTAACTGGATTCAAGCTAGCCTGGCTGATGAGGGCTGTTAGCCCGAAACCGGTCCCAGGATGCTTGTTTCCGGTCCAGGGAAGACATGGCTTGGCAGTTCGGGATGGACTGTTCCCATGAAGCACAGGGTCAAGACTGATTTGCATATAGCTGTGTCTGAACTGGGGTGGCAAAGTGAGCTAAAGAATGATGATGGATTCAACCCAGATCTGTGACTGGGGGTGAGTGTTTGAAAAGTTTCAGCACTCCGTCCATCATCTCCTTGTGTTTGCTTTGTTCGCCCTAAGTTGGCAGGGTATGCCCAGACGTGGGTCCCTTGCTCACTTTGCCACTGGATTCAAGCTAGCCTGGCTGATGAGGGCTGTTAGCCCGAAACTGGTCCCAGGATGCTTGTTTCCGGTCCAGGGAAGACATGGCTTGGCAGGTCGGGCTGGACTGGTCCCATGAGGCACAGGGACAAGACTGATTTGCATATAGCTATGTCTGAACTGGGGTGGCAAAGTGAGCTAAAGAATGTTGATGGATTCAACCCAGATCTGTGACTGGGGGTGAGTGTTTGAAAAGTTTCAGCACTCCGTCCATCATCTCCTTGTGTTTGCTTTGTTCGCCCTAAGTTGGCAGGGTATGCCCAGACGTTGGTCCCTTGCTCACTTTGCCACTGGATTCCAGCTAGCCTGGCTGATGAGGGTTGTTAGCCCGAAACCAGTCCCAGAATGCTTGTCTCCGGTCCAGGGAAGACATGGCTTGGCAGTTCGGGCTGGACTGTTCCCATGATGCACAGGGTCAAGACTGATTTGCATATAGCTGTGTCTGAACTGGGGTGGCAAAGTGAGCTAAAGAATGATGATGGATTCAACCCAGATCTGTGACTGGGGGTGAGTGTTTGAAAAGTTTCAGCACTCCGTCCATCATCTCCTTGTGTTTGTTTTGTTCGCCCTAAGTTGGCAGGGTATGCCCATACGTGGGTCCCTTGCTCACTTTGCCACTGGATTCAAGCTAGCCTGGCTGATGAGGGCTGTTAGCCCGAAACCGGTCCCAGAATGCTTGTTTCCGGTCCAGGGAAGACATGGCTTGGCAGTACAGGCTGGACTGTTCCCATGAGGCACAGGGTCAAGACTGATTTGCATATAGCTGTGTCTGAACTGGGGTGGCAAAGTGAGCTAAAGAATGATGATGGATTCAACCCAGATCTGTGACTCGGGGTGAGTGTTTGAAAAGTTTCAGCACTCCGTCCATCATCTCCTTGTGTGTGCTTTGCTCGCCCTAAGTTGGCAGGGTATGCCCAGACGTGGGTCCCTTGCTCACTTTGCCACTGGATTCAAGCTAGCCTGGCTGATGAGGGCTGTTAGCCCGAAACCGGTCCCAGGATGCTTGTTTCCGGTCCATGGAAAACATGGCTTGGCATTTCGGGCTGGACTGTTCCCATGAGGCACAGGGTCAAGACTGATTTGCATATAGCTGTGTCTGAACTGGGGTGGCAAAGTGAGCTAAAGAATGATGATGGATTCAACCCAGATCTGTGACTGGGGGTGTGTTTGAAAAGTTTCAGCACTCCATCCATGATCTCTTTGTGTTTGCTTTGTTCGCCCTAATTTGGCAGGGTATGCCCAGACGTGGGTCCCTTGCTCACTTTGCCACTGGATTCAAGCTAGCCTGGCTGATGAGGGCTGTTAGCCCGAAACCGGTCCCAGGATGCTTGTTTCCGGTCCAGGGAAGACATGGCTTGGCTGTTCGGGCTGGACTGATCCCATGAGGCACAGGGTCAAGACTGATTTGCATATAGCTGTGTCTGAACTTTGGTGGCAAAGTGAGCTAAAGAATGATGATGGATTCAACCCAGATCTGTATCTGGGGGTGAGTGTTTGAAAAGTTTCAGCACTCTGTCCATCATCTCCTTGTGTTTGCTTTGTTCGCCCTAAGTTGGCAGTGTATGCCCAGACGTGGGTCCCTTGCTCACTTTGCCACTGGATTCAAGCTAGCCTGGCTGATGAGGGCTGTTAGCCCAAAACCAGTCCCAGGATGCTTGTTTCCGGTCCAGAGAAGACATGGCTTGGCAATTCGGGCTGGACTGTTCCCATGAGGCACAGGGTCAAGGCTGATTTGCATATAGCTGTGTCTGAACTGGGGTGGCAAAGTGAGCTAAAGAATGATGATGGATTCAACCCAGATCTGTGACTGGGGGTGAGTGTTTGAAAAGTTTCAGCCCTCCGTCCATCATCTCCTTGTGTTTGCTTTGTTCGCCCTAAGTTGGCAGGGTATGCCCAGACGTGGGTCCCTTGCTCACTTTGCCACTGGATTCAAGCTAGCCTGGCTGATGAGGGCTGTTAGTCCGAAACCGGTCCCAGGATGCTTGTTTCCGGTCCAGGGAAGACATGGCTTGGCATTTCGGGCTGGACTGTTCCCATGAGGCACAGGGTCAAGACTGATTTGCATATAGCTGTGTCTGAACTGGGGTGGCAAAGTAAGCTAAAGAATGATGATGGATTCAACCCAGATCTGTGACTGAGGGTGAGTGTTTGAAAAGTTTCAGCACTCCGTCCATCATCTCCTTGTGTTTGCTTTGTTCGCCCTAAGTTGGCAGGGTATGCCCAGACGTGGGTCCCTTGCTCACTTTGCCACTGGATTCAAGCTAGCCTGGCTGATGAGGGCTGTTAGTCCGAAACCGGTCCCAGGATGCTTGTTTCCGGTCCAGGGAAGACATGGCTTGGTATTTCGGGCTGGACTGTTCCCATGAGGCACAGGGTCAAGACTGATTTGCATATAGCTGTGTCTGAACTGGGGTGGCAAAGTAAGCTAAAGAATGATGATGGATTCAACCCAGATCTGTGACTGGTGGTGAGTGTTTGAAAAGTTTCAGCACTCCGTCCATCATCTCCTTGTGTTTGCTTTGTTCGCCCTAAGTTGGCAGGGTATGCTCAGACGTGGGTCCCTTGCTCACTTTGCCACTGGATTCAAGCTAGCCTGGCTGATGAGGGCTGTTAGCCCAAAACCGGTCCCAGGATGCTTGTTTCCGGTCCAGGGAAGACATGGCTTGGCAGTTTGGGCTGGACTGTTCCCATGAGGCACAGGGTCAAAACTGATTTGCATATAGCTGTGTCTGAACTGGGGTGGCAAAGTGAGCTAAAGAATGATGATGGATTCAACCCAGATCTGTGACTGGGGGTGAGTGTTTGAAAAGTTTCAGCACTCCGTCCATCATCTCCTTGTGTTTGCTTTGTTCGCCCTAAGTTGGCAGGGTATGCCCAGATGTGGGTCCCTTGCTCACTTTGCCACTGGATTCAAGCTAGCCTGGCTGATGAGGGCTGTTAGCCCGAAACCGGTCCCAGGATGCTTGGTTCCGGTCCAGGGAAGACATGGCTTGGCAGTTCGGGATGGACTGTTCCCATGAAGCACAGGGTCAAGACTGATTTGCATATAGCTGTGTCTGAACTGGGGTGGCAAAGTGAGCTAAAGAATGATGATGGATTCAACCCAGATCTGTGACTGGGGGTGAGTGTTTGAAAAGTTTCAGCACTCCGTCCATCATCTCCTTGTGTTTGCTTTGTTCGCCCTAAGTTGGCAGGGTATGCCCAGACGTGGGTCCCTTGCTCACTTTGCCACTGGATTCAAGCTAGCCTGGCTGATGAGGGCTGTTAGCCCGAAACTGGTCCCAGGATGCTTGTTTCCGGTCCAGGGAAGACATGGCTTGGCAGGTCGGGCTGGACTGGTCCCATGAGGCACAGGGTCAAGACTGATTTGCATATAGCTATGTCTGAACTGGGGTGGCAAAGTGAGCTAAAGAATGTTGATGGATTCAACCCAGATCTGTGACTGGGGGTGAGTGTTTGAAAAGTTTCAGCACTCTGTCCATCATCTCCTTGTGTTTGCTTTGTTCGCCCTAAGTTGGCAGGGTATGCCCAGACGTTGGTCCCTTGCTCACTTTGCCACTGGATTCCAGCTAGCCTGGCTGATGAGGGTTGTTAGCCCGAAACCAGTCCCAGAATGCTTGTCTCCGGTCCAGGGAAGACATGGCTTGGCAGTTCGGGCTGGACTGTTCCCATGATGCACAGGGTCAAGACTGATTTGCATATAGCTGTGTCTGAACTGGGGTGGCAAAGTGAGCTAAAGAATGATGATGGATTCAACCCAGATCTGTGACTGGGGGTGAGTGTTTGAAAAGTTTCAGCACTCCGTCCATCATCTCCTTGTGTTTGTTTTGTTCGCCCTAAGTTGGCAGGGTATGCCCATACGTGGGTCCCTTGCTCACTTTGCCAATGGATTCAAGCTAGCCTGGCTGATGAGGGCTGTTAGCCCGAAACCGGTCCCAGAATGCTTGTTTCCGGTCCAGGGAAGACATGGCTTGGCAGTACAGGCTGGACTGTTCCCATGAGGCACAGGGTCAAGACTGATTTGCATATAGCTGTGTCTGAACTGGGGTGGCAAAGTGAGCTAAAGAATGATGATGGATTCAACCCAGATCTGTGACTCGGGGTGAGTGTTTGAAAAGTTTCAGCACTCCGTCCATCATCTCCTTGTGTGTGCTTTGCTCGCCCTAAATTGGCAGGGTATGCCCAGACGTGGGTCCCTTGCTCACTTTGCCACTGGACTCAAGCTAGCCTGGCTGATGAGGGCTGTTAGCCCGAAACCGGTCCCAGGATGCTTGTTTCCGGTCCATGGAAAACATGGCTTGGCATTTCGGGCAGGACTGTTCCCATGAGGCACAGGGTCAAGACTGATTTGCATATAGCTGTGTCTGAACTGGGGTGGCAAAGTGAGCTAAAGAATGATGATGGATTCAACCCAGATCTGTGACTCGGGGTGAGTGTTTGAAAAGTTTCAGCACTCCGTCCATCATCTCCTTGTGTGTGCTTTGTTCGCCCTAATTTGGCAGGGTATGCCCAGACGTGGGTCCCTTGCTCACTTTGCCACTGGACTCAAGCTAGCCTGGCTGATGAGGGCTGTTAGCCCGAAACCGGTCCCAGAATGCTTGTTTCCGGTCCAGGGAAGACATGGCTTGGCAGTACAGGCTGGACTGTTCCCATGAGGCACAGGGTCAAGACTGATTTGCATATAGCTGTGTCTGAACTGGGGTGGCAAAGTGAGCTAAAGAATGATGATGGATTCAACCCAGATCTGTGACTCGGGGTGAGTGTTTGAAAAGTTTCAGCACTCCGTCCATCATCTCCTTGTGTGTGCTTTGCTCGCCCTAAATTGGCAGGGTATGCCCAGACGTGGGTCCCTTGCTCACTTTGCCACTGGACTCAAGCTAGCCTGGCTGATGAGGGCTGTTAGCCCGAAACCGGTCCCAGGATGCTTGTTTCCGGTCCATGGAAAACATGGCTTGGCATTTCGGGCTGGACTGTTCCCATGAGGCACAGGGTCAAGACTGATTTGCATATAGCTGTGTCTGAACTGGGGTGGCAAAGTGAGCTAAAGAATGATGATGGATTCAACCCAGATCTGTGACTCGGGGTGAGTGTTTGAAAAGTTTCAGCACTCCGTCCATCATCTCCTTGTGTGTGCTTTGCTCGCCCTAAATTGGCAGGGTATGCCCAGACGTGGGTCCCTTGCTCACTTTGCCACTGGACTCAAGCTAGCCTGGCTGATGAGGGCTGTTAGCCCGAAACCGGTCCCAGGATGCTTGTTTCCGGTCCATGGAAAACATGGCTTGGCATTTCGGGCTGGACTGTTCCCATGAGGCACAGGGTTAAGACTGATTTGCATATAGCTGTGTCTGAACTGGGGTGGCAAAGTGAGCTAAAGAATGATGATGGATTCAACCCAGATCTGTGACTGGGGGTGTGTTTGAAAAGTTTCAGCACTCCATCCATGATCTCTTTGTGTTTGCTTTGTTCGCCCTAATTTGGCAGGGTATGCCCAGACGTGGGTCCCTTGCTCACTTTGCCACTGGATTCAAGCTAGCCTGGCTGATGAGGGCTGTTAGCCCGAAACCGGTCCCAGGATGCTTGTTTCCGGTCCAGGGAAGACATGGCTTGGCTGTTCGGGCTGGACTGATCCCATGAGGCACAGGGTCAAGACTGATTTGCATATAGCTGTGTCTGAACTTTGGTGGCAAAGTGAGCTAAAGAATGATGATGGATTCAACCCAGATCTGTATCTGGGGGTGAGTGTTTGAAAAGTTTCAGCACTCCGTCCATCATCTCCTTGTGTTTGCTTTGTTCGCCCTAAGTTGGCAGTGTATGCCCAGACGTGGGTCCCTTGCTCACTTTGCCACTGGATTCAAGCTAGCCTGGCTGATGAGGGCTGTTAGCCCGAAACCAGTCCCAGGATGCTTGTTTCCGTTCCAGGAAGACATGGCTTGGCAATTCGGGCTGGACTGTTCCCATGAGGCACAGGGTCAAGGCTGATTTGCATATAGCTGTGTCTGAAGTGGGGTGGCAAAGTGAGCTAAAGAATGATGATGGATTCAACCCAGATCTGTGACTGGGGGTGAGTGTTTGAAAAGTTTCAGCCCTCCGTCCATCATCTCCTTGTGTTTGCTTTGTTCGCCCTAAGTTGGCAGGGTATGCCCAGACGTGGGTCCCTTGCTCACTTTGCCACTGGATTCAAGCTAGCCTGGCTGATGAGGGCTGTTAGCCCGAAACCGGTCCCAGGATGCTTGTTTCCGGTCCAGGCAAGACATGGCTTGGCTGTTCGGGCTGGACTGTTCCCATGAGGCACAGGGTCAAGACTGATTTGCATATAGCTGTGTCTGAACTGGGGTGGCAAAGTGAGCTAAAGAATGATGATGGATTCAACCCAGATCTGTGACTGGGGGTGAGTGTTTGAAAAGTTGCAGCACTCCATCCATCATCTCCTTGTGTTTGCTTTGTTCGCTCTAAGTTGGCAGGGTATGCCCAGATGTGGGTCCCTTGCTCACTTTGCCACTGGATTCAAGCTAGCCTGGCTGATGAGGGCTGTTAGCCCGAAACCGGTCCCAGGTTGCTTGTTTTCGGTCCAGGGAAGACATGGCTTGGCAGTTCAGGCTGGACTGTTCCCATGAGGCACAGGGTCAAGACTGATTTGCATATAGCTGTGTCTGAACTGGGGTGGCAAAGTGAGCTTAAAGAATAATGATGGATTCAACCCAGATCTGTGACTGGGGGTGAGTGTTTGAAAAGTTTCAGCACTCCGTCCATCATCTCCTTGTGTTTGCTTTGTTCGCCCTAAGTTGGCAGGGTATGCCCAGACGTGGGTCCCTTGCTCACTTTGCCACTGGATTCAAGCTAGCCTGGCTGATGAGGGCTGTTAGCCCGAAACCGGTCCCAGGATGCTTGTTTCCGGTCCAGGGAAGACATGGCTTCGCTGTTCGGGCTGGACTGTTCCCATGAGGCACAGGGTCAAGACTGATTTGCATATAGCAGTGTCTGAACTTGGGTGGCAAAGTGAGCTAAAGAATGATGATGGATTCAACCCAGATCTGTGACTGGGGGTGAGTGTTTGAAAAGTTGCAGCACTCCGTCCATCATCTCCTTGTGTTTGCTTTGTTCGCTCTAAGTTGGCAGGGTATGCCCAGACGTGGGTCCCTTGCTCACTTTGCCACTGGATTCAAGCTAGCCTGGCTGATGAGGGCTGTTAGCCCGAAACCGTTCCCAGGATGCTTGTTTCCGGTCCAGGGAAGACATGGCTTGGCAGTTCGGGCTGGACTGTTCCCATGAGGCACAGGGTCAAGACTGATTTGCATATAGCTGTGTCTGAACTGGGGTGGCAAAGTGAGCTAAAGAATGATGATGGATTCAACCCAGATCTGTGACTGGGGGTGAGTGTGCACTCCTTCTGGACTAAGTCTGAAGGCTGCTCTCCACTGCTACCACTTAGAGAGCTTTCTAAAGCAACTTGTTTTACCAGCACTTAATCTTATGGTATGGGTTAAGTGAAAAAGAACCACACAGTGTAGTTATAAAAAGTATGTATTTATTATTAATGCTCACTAACACAATATAGTATCTCCAACCCGGAGATATGTGCACAATACACACAATACTTGTCAATAGAATAAGCTAGAAGCACAAATACACAGTGGTCCCCAGGGGGAGACCAAACCATACACTAAAATGGTGGAATGCGAACCACAACTCAAGTCAAGAGTGGACCCAGAAGAGGTAGAAGTGTCGGGGACCCAAGGAACCACCCAAAGTGAGTATCTAGGAACCCTGCGGAGGTCATGTGCAGTGTGGGAACACAACCGTGTACTCAATTCAAGTCAATGGGTAAGTCGCGGTTGCAATTTTAAAGAAGGACCCTTCCCAGTGGACCCTGATGAAACCCGTGGAATACGGAATGTTGGAGAGCCACCCCACCTGTGGATACCCCAGGAACAAGGATACCTTCACCAGGGAAGCCAGGTGCGTAGTGGCGTCGGAAACCGCCGTAGACCACAATGGAGGACTTCAGGAAGATTCCGCTGATGAAGAAGGTGAGAAGAGTCCGGTGGAACTCAAAAGTGGATTCAAGGTAAGAGGTACCTGCAGGCAGAGGGGACAGAGTCTATGCCACTCGGAAGTGACCAGGAGGCACGGAAGACGAATGCCCACAGAAGTCGGAGATGCAGGAGAGTTGACGGTGCCATTGAAGTTGCAGCTGTATGGACTAGGCAATGATGACGAAGACCAGGAACCATTCACGAGCTGTCCCACGTGGTATGTCGAGAGCCAGGGGGTCAGTGTCCAGCAGGGGCACCAATAAGCCTTGGCAGCGACAAACAATAGAGTTGAAGAAAAAGGTGCAGTGTCGGGACCAGCAGGGTCCAAGTGACTCACCACGAGCAGGTAAGTCAGAGCACACCCCGAGAGAGCAGGGGAGCCCACTGGAGACAAAGAAGACCCTCATGAGGACCCACAGGCCGGAGGCACAGGAGTCGCAAGAGGACCTCGAGCAGCTCACCAGAGGATGAATGCCCACGGTGCAAAGGATGTGGTGCAGGCAAGGATATTGGTTGCAGGAGATGCTTGTGGCTGGAGCTTCTTGGAGCCCAAAGATCTCTGGTGAACAGAGTCAACAAGCCTTGGCAACGGCAAGTTAACCCGGTGCACAGGGGTGCTGCTCCAGCGCTTCCGACGAGGGATACTGGCCTCCAACTTGCTAGGAAGACAGTGCAGGCCTCGCGGGAGTGTAGAGCCACCACCTGTGTTGCTGAACCTTTCAGAGTCCGAAGGAGCTCAGGAACAGCAGACCAGTCAGCTGGGTTGCAGTGCCTGCAGATGCAGGAAAGTGACTCCTTCACTTCAAGGGAGATTCCTTCAGGTGTCTTGGATGTCCACAGGCTTTCTGAGGAACCTGTATGGAGCTTAGGCACAGACGTTGCAGAAAGACTGGCAGGACGACGAGACCAGGAGCAGCAGGAGTCTTCCCAGTTGCAGTCTGGGTGTCCAGAGCGAAGTCCAGAGTGCCCAGATGGTTGAAGATGAAGTGATTTCGGATCTGAATCTTTTCCCATGATGAATCTAGGGACCCACCCACAGGTAAGCCCTTAAGTACTCTAAGGAGAGGGTTGGGACAATTCAGGGGTCCCTCCCACAGGAGGGGCTGGAAAGTGAGGAGGATACTCCCATGTCCTTTGTCAAGTTTCGCACCACAGCAGGAGCCAACGGCTCCCTGAACTGGTTTGAACTGGAGTATGCAAGGAGGGCACCAAATGTGCCCTTCAAGCAGTCTCAGTGGTGCTGGCAAGTGCCCCCACCCTGTCCTAATACACTAAGTCCCGACTGGGAGGTGGTGACACCTCCCTGTGACAGGAAACCTATTGTCCTGCCTTCCTCTGCTCGAGCTTGGCTCAGCAGCAGAAGGGCAGAATCGTATCTCTGGTCGGCAGCAGCCATAGTTTTGCTGTCCAGGTCTAGAAGACTGGTACTGGGAGCACAGAGGGCCTCACGGAGATACAGTGCATGTAATCATACCTCCTAGTATGATTCCAACATGTTTGATACCAAGCACGACAGCGTTCATTACAGCAGTTTAGAGATAGCCATTGTGTATTGACGCATGGCCACTCTATGTATTGAAATGGCTGATGCACTTACAACCCGGGAGAATGGACTCCGAAGGTTGTAGGGGTGTCCTGCTCATGCAGGGGCACCCTCACACTTAGAAATGAGTATCCTGCCTTCAGAATTCAAAGGCCTGCCTTAGGGGTGGCTTATAGGTTTTAAGTGTAGTGACCTCAGATATAAGGAAACTTATATCTGTTGCAAGAGGTGCTAGCACCAGCTTACACAGGCTGCAATGCAGGACTGTAGTCACAATTTGAGTGGTCTCCCATGGGTGGCATAATACATGCTGCAGCCCATGAGAGACCCCCGGTGTACCTATGCCCTGGGTACCTTAGTGCCATATACTAGGGACTTACAAGGGTACACCAGTAGCCAATCTGGAGTGTACCTAAGTACTCACCATGTCCTATTTATGAAGGAAGCACAGAGACTGGGGTCCTGAGTAGCAGGATCTCAGTCAGACTAGTCAGAAAAACGTAATGACTCCAGCAAAAAAGTGGGGGTGACCATGAAAGCAGATCCTTCTTTCCTACACAAGCCCCCAAACTTAAGGAGATGAGAATAACCTTGCCCAGTTGAGTCTTTATTTTCTAACTGGAGAAATCTGGAGAGTCCATCTGCGTTGGCATGGTTACTCCCAGGCCTGTGTTCCACTGAAAAGTCCATCCCCTGTAGGAAAATGGACCACCTCAAAAGTTTGGGGTTTTCACCCTTCATTTGTTCAAGCCATAAGAGGGGCTTATGGTCTGCCTGAACAAGGAAGTGAGTACCAAATAGGTATGGCCTCACCTTCTTCAGGGCCCAGATCACAGAAAAGGCCTCCTTCTCTATGGCTGACCAACGTTTCTCCCTGGGGGTCAATCTTCTGCTTATAAAAGCTACTGGTTGGTCCTGGCCCTCTGCATTTATTTGTGACAACACAGCTCCTACCCCTATCTCAGATGCATCTGGCTTGACACTGAAGGTTTTGGAATAGTCAGGACTTTGCAGAATGGGAGCAGTGCCTTTTGACAGCTAACTGTCCACTGAACTTTCTTATGCATTCTCTTGGAGGTGAGATCATTAAGGGGAGTCACAATGGACCCATATCCCTTAACAAACCTCCTGTAGTACCTAGTCAGGCCCAAGAAAGCTCTGACCTGAGTCTGGGTAGTGGGAGCAACCCAGTCCATGATGGTCTGGATTTTGCTCTCTAATTGCTGAACTTGGCCTCCACCTACCAGGTGACCCAAGTATACAACCTTGCTCTGCCCTATCTGGCACTTGGTTGCCTTGACATTGAGGCCTGCCTTTTGCAGGGCCTCCAGAACCTTCCTGAGGTGGACCAGGTGATCATCCCAGGTGGAGCTAAAGACAGCAAGATCGTCTAGATATGCTGCACTATAGGCTTCCAGACCTGTTAGGACTTTATTCACCAACCTCTAAAATGTGGCAGGTGCATTTTTCAGACCAAAGGGCATCACAATAAATTGATAATGCCCACTGGGGGTTGCAAATGCTGTTTTTGGCTTGGCATCCTCAGCTAGTCTGCTTTGCCAGTAGCCAGCAGTCAGGTCAAATGTACTCAGATATTTGGCTTAGGCCAAAGTATCTATGAGCTCATCTGCCCTAGGAATAGGATGGGCATCAGTCCTAGTGACTGCATTGAGGCCTCTGTAGTCCACATAAAACCTCATCTCTCTTTTTTCACCCTTGGTGTGAGGTTTTGGTACAAGGACTACAAGGGTAGCCCAGGGGCTATCTGAAGGCTCAATGACTGCCAATTCCAGCATCTTTTGGACCTCTGTCCTGATGCAGTCTCTGACACGGTCAGGCTGTCTGTAAATGTTGTTCTTTACTGGCAGACTGTCACCTGTGTCCACTTCATGGGTACACCAGGTGGTTTGACTGGGTGTCAGAGAAAACATGTGATTGCACTGTTTGAGGACCTTCCTGCAATCAGCTTTCTGCTGGTCAGTGAGGCTGCCTGCCAAAGCTACTCCATCAACTGATCCATCAACAGGGTTCTGCGAGAGGAGATCAGGGAGAGAGTCACTTTCTTCCTCCTGTCCCTCATCAGTGGCCATGAGCAAGCTCCTGTCAGCCCTGTCCACAAAAGGTTTTAGGCGGTTCACATGAAGTACCCTGTGGGGACTTCTTGGAGTACCTAGGTCCACCAGGTAGGTGACCTCACCTTTCTTTTCAAGGATTCTGTTGGGGCCACTCCATTTGTCTTGGAGAGCTGCTGGGGCCACAGGCTCCAACACCCACACTTTCTCACCTGACTGATAAACAGTCAGGACAGTCTTATGGTCATGCCGAATTTTCTGAAGCTCTTGGCTGGCCTCAAGGTTTTTGCTTGCCTTCTTCATATACTCAGCAAACACAAGGAGATGATGGATGAAGCGCTGAAACTTTTCAGACACTCACACTCACCCCCAGTCACAGATCTGGGTTAATCCATCATCATTCTTTAGCTCACTTCGAGACCCCAGTTCAGACCCAGCCATATGCAAATCAGTCTTGACCCTGTGCCTCATGGGAACAGTCCAGCCAGAACTGCCAAGCCAGGTCTTCCCTGAACCGGAAACAAGTGAAGGAAGTGGCCCGATTAGGGTCATCCCGGTCACTAATGACCACCTCTCAGCCTTCCATACCAAATGAAGAGTCGGTCAGACAGTAGAGAATACAAACCAATAACTGTTTATTGGTTTTTATTCTTTACTGTCTGACCGACTCTCAGACAACTCGGGAGTGCCGTTGCGACAGGATCAAGCACAGCAGAGTAATAAGCACACGGCCTCTGCTTATCCCCAAACTTTTGTGTTAGGACAGAAAGCGCACAGCCAGCCATCTCGTGGACATAGAGCACAAACGGTTTGCCATAGTTAGGTGTGCCAAGCACTGGAGCCGAACAAAGCGCAGTTTTTAATTGCTCAAGAGACTGCTGGCAGTCGGACGTCCAAGGAAAAGGCTCATGCACTTCTTTTGTTGTTAATGCAAGCAAAGGTTTAATTAGTAGGGAATAGTTAGGTATCCATTGACGACAGTATGAAGTGATACCTATAAAAGCGCACACATCTTTTTGAGTTTGTGGAATGGGCATTTTAACAATGGTACTGATGCGCTCAGGGGGTCAACCTCCTACCCTCCTTCGACAGTAGGTGACCTAAATAGGTGAACTCCTGTCGACAATACAGTACTATCTTTGCAACCCTGTTCCGTATCAGAAGCAATAAGGAGGTCCTCAACATACTGCACTAATACATTACCTGAAGGAAGCGATAAGGAATCCAATCGACCTTTTAATGCTTGACTATAAATACAAGGACTCTCTGTATAGCCCTGAGGAGCGCAACATAATCTAAAACTCCTACCAGCCAGTGTGAACCAAAACAAATATCTATTGTCTGGATGGATAGGAATACTAAAGAAAGCATTTTTCAAAACAATAACAGAAAAGAATTTAGCAGTAGGAGGAATAATCGTCAAAAGTTTAGTAATATCAGGCACCACAGGGAACTGTGGAATCACTATCTTATTAACCTCGTGCAGATCAATCACGAAACGATAAACATTATCATTGTCTTCAGAGGAGCCTGAGGGTGTCCTTTTAAGAATTGGAAGAATAAGACTATTACAAATATTGGCAGACGTTTCTTCAACTACTCCCTTTTGTATCAGATCCTGAATAATCTGAAGAAGAGCCCGTTCTCCTGCCTGCGATATCTTATACTGAGGAATGCGATGCAACCCAGCATTCTCGTTAACTTGTATAGTAACTGGTGGTATATGCAACAGCCCTATACCCGTGTCACCGTTAGCCCATTGAGTGGGTGGGACATCAGCAAATTAAGCTGGGAGGGGTGCATCCTGAGACAAACAGTGTTTAGTACTCACATCCGGACCCATAGTAATATAGACACCTGCAGGAGAGCAATAGATAGTAGCATGCAACTTCTTCAACAATTCCAAACCCATCAAATTCTCACCACAGTTGCATGTCAACAAAAACGGAGGTTCCACAGTGAAAGGACCAACAGTTAATGCAAGGGCGCATGAAATGGGGCTTGCAACCGGTACACCTGAAAAATCTACCGAAACATTATTGTGGGTAAACAGAGCCGCCCCAGGGACCATATGTCGAGAAACAGAACTCTGTGTCTCACCTGTGTCCACCAGAAATTCCTTAGTTGAGCCTTGCACATCCGCTGTGACATAAGGACCACGCTGATCTACAGGTATCTGAACTGGTCCCTCTCCCTGTCCCTGGCTGTCCTAGCTATAAGACATACCTGTCACCTCATCCATATCGTAATCATCATGATAATACTGTCCATCACAAGGGTCATCAAAGTAATTATTATCGGAGTGACCCTGTGAAACCGTAGCATTCTGAGCTCTCTCAGTCCCAGACCTCTCCCACCAGAACCTCGCCCTCTAGGAGGTGCAACTTTCTGTAAAAGCACAGGGCACTGGCTACGCCAATGACCTTCCTCCTTACAATACACACTGATTTGGCCCTAAAGGTGTCGTGGAAGGCTGCCTGCTGATACGTGGAAGCTGTCTGGAAGGACCACCCCATCCCCTACTATTTCCCCTAAACGCTTGCTGCAACAACACCTTCGTTTTTAAATCCTTGTGTTTCTTATCAGTCCTATCCTTTTCCTCCTGATCTCGGTGTTCGTAATACAGGGCCATATTCAAAATAACAGAAGGGGAAGAGGTGGACCAAGTACTCTCAGACGCCTGTAAATGAGTCGTAATTTCAAGAAATAGATTAGAAACAAATCGGTCAACGAACAATCAAACTCCTCCCTCAATAGACATATCCCGCCCACTATAGTCCAAAAACGTATCTTCAAACCGGGTAAAGAAATCAGACACACTTTCATCCTTCTTCTGTCGACAAGCCGTCAATTTGTCCCAGCTTACCTCCTTAGGCGGGATAAGGGAATGCATATACGTAATAATACGACCTGGCAAAGCAAGTATCTCGGCTCGGGGTTTATCACCTGGCTTCCTTTCCTGGTCCCGTCCTTTAATCACATCCCATGTACCACCCAACTCCGCGACGTGGTCTTGAGTATGAACCTGTCTCCAAACATCAACCGGAACGAGAAGACCAAAAAACATTTCAATATCAGCAAGAGTCATTACAGTAGAAGAGGCAGCCTCTGTTAATTCTTTATAATAATCTGTAGGGTTTTTCCTAGGGTCAGATAGATTAGCCTTAAGGGCTAAAACCTAATTTCTTTTCCACGGGGTATAAACCCATTGCTTCTGAAAGCGAGCCACCTCAGCTGGTCTTTTGACATTACCATGCTGGTCCGTTAGCTCAGGTACCTGCGGATGATAAATGGGATTAACCTCTCGCATCGGAAACTGGGTAACCGAGGTAGGGCTCTTCTCATGTAATCTACCCCTATAAGCGACTAAAGTTGTAATATTCCCAAGCACTTGGCCTGGCTCCAAATCAGTAACATATAGATGATCTTTAATATCAAATAAAATTTGGGGCACTTCCGTCCCAATATGTGTTTGCCAAAGACTAATCAATGTAGCGGGCATATGTTTAAGGGCATGTTGCTGTATAAAGGGTTCAAAATCTCGCATAACTCCCCAAACAGCCTCAACACTTTAAATTGCAATACGAGCCCACTGCGCAGCTTGTTCAGCTTCTACCTGTTTCTCATCCTCACCTACCCCAGAACGTACCAACTGACCCATTCGTTCTCTGAATTTCACCCAATCTCTGTCCTCAAACCCTTGCATTGGCGTGGCAGCATCCAAAGTTGACATAGGATGAAGAACCATAGAAGGAGAAGCAACAGACCCGACAGGTACAACTGTAGCCGACGGTTGCACCGGAGGAGAAAGAACAGAGGACACAGGTGTTAAAACGGTAGGGGTACTAGAAGTCACAGTCATCAGGGATGGTGAGAACAAAGAAGGAGCGAGGGGCACCATGGCTGAAACTGTAAGGGTAACAACCGTAGACACAGGAGCAACCAAACAGATGAAACAGACTGCTGTGACTGTGAAGGAATAGCGGGATATATCCTCTGCGGGGCGTAAGGAGGTGGGGGTCGAGTATCTTACAACTCCTCTATAAAAGTATTGTTTTCTTCTTTGGCCAAATAAGACTTATCAACATGCAACCGAAACCTCCTATCTTCACATTCAATTCCTGACTCCTGTTTTTCTCTATCATATGCCACAGCTTTCTGTGTCAGTGTTTGCATTTTCCCCTTCTGTGCGTCCCTTTCCATCTTTAACCGTCTCTGTCTAGCCTCCTTCTGCTAAGTTCTGAGGGAGTCAAACATGGACTGTCTACTTCTTTTCTTAAATAGTTGCTCCTGTAAAAACCCAATTTTTTGTTCATCAAAAGTGCCCGTCAACGGCCACTGCAACTCAGCATTGTCCCTCGTATATTTGTGCCATAATGTACTAAACATAATAGGGCCAAGACCGTGCTTCACATACATATCAAAATTAGGGCTGCCTTCAGGAGGCGCCGGCTGAGCTTCTTCCAATCGAGCATCTGCAGAACAACAACGACAGCACAAATTCCTAATTTTACTGAAACCAGGCATTTTAAAAGGAAAACAAGTTCGTTATTTTTACCTGGCAAAGTAAGTGCAAGTACTTTTATCAAAACAGTCCTCAGACAGTACCAAACTCAATCCACAATGGTACCATATCCACAAAAAACCCAAAACAAACTCACCTGATATCAGTAGCACAAACAAACCTGTTCACCACTGATGGGTCTTCAGACCAAATGGTCAGATCCAAGGGTTTTGCCCTTCAGGACTCCAGTCGGGATGACCACTGGGCGAGGCACCGTCCGGCAGGACAGAAGGGGCAGCTGCGAGCAAATAATACTCTTCATGCAGGGATCCCTGAGCCCTCAGTCCAACCCGACGATGTCCTCGGCCTCCCCCCCGTCTGCGGAAAGGGGATGGATCAATCACCCGAAGGAGTCCCTGTTTGGGCGCCAACTGAAGGAAGTGGCCCAATTAGGGTCACCCGGGTCACTAATGACCACCTCTTAGCCTTCCATACCAAATGAAGAGTCGGTCAGACAGTAGAGAATACAAACCAATAACTGTTTATTCATGCGTTAGTACACACATAAGCAAGCTTCACTAACCCGTGTGTTCATGTGGTGCGTATTAGTTATTCACAGATTACATTTAATAACTTGTTAATTAGTTAAACGAGCGGATTGCCTCCGAGCAAGTCTCTTTCTTACGAGACCTTGCTCCATCATACACTCAAAGCGGAGCCCGGTCTGCCCAGTCGCTAAGAGTGCTGCAGAGGGGACTGAAATCAACAAGCATAGAGATACATTATGTACATTTCGTAACTGGGCTAAAACACGCCCACAGTGGAATTTTCCAGGCAGGTGCAGCTAAACAGTGAAATACAAAAAAACTGTTTCAGCGGTTCTATCATCTACAAAGTATCTCAATTCCAAGGTCGTTCCATTCGAGCCCGCCACTACAAGTGGGAGAGGCCCTCTATCTAGTGAGAAAGGTATGCAATAATAGGAACAGTGTACTAATTACGGGAACAAGTCTTACATGGCAGAAACAAAACTTATAATGAAGCATTTCTCGGAATCAAACTTAACCAGTTTCGAACAGCCTAAAATGGCGCCTGCGCAGTGAATGCTAACTTACATAGGACAATGCACAAATATGAAAATTTCTAATCTAACACAAGCATCCTGGGACCGGTTTCGGGGTAACACCCCATATCAGCCAGTCTAGCTTGAATCCAGTGGCAAAGTGGGCAGGGGACCTACGTCTGTGCATACCCTGCCAACTTATGGCGAACAAAGCAAACACAAGGAGATGATGGACAGAGCACTGAAACTTTTCAGACACTCACCCCCAGTCACAGATCTGGGTTTAATCCATCATCATTCTTTAGCTCACTTTGCCACCTCAGTTCAGACCCAGCCATATGCAAATCAGTCTTGACCCTGTACCTCATGGGAACAGTCCAGCTGGAACTGCCAAGCCACATCTTCTCTGAACCGGAAACAAGCATCCTGGGACTGGTTTCGGGGTAACACCCCTCATCAGCCAGGCTAGCTTGAATCCAGTGGCAAAGTAAGCAAGGGACCCACATCTGGGAATACCCTGCTGTGGGAAAGTAGGATCTGCTTCTTATGGTTACCCCCACTTTTTGCTTGATGTTACACTGTTCTTGACTAGTCTGACTGAGATCCTGCTAATCCAGACCCCAGTCTGTCTGCTTTCTCCCTAAAATGTCATGTACTTAGGTACACTCCAAATTGGATACTGGGGTACCCTTGTAAGTCCCTAGTATATGGTACACATGTACCCAGGGCATAGGTACCCCAGAGGCTTGCCATGGGCTGCAGCATGTATTATGCCACCCATGAGAGGCCATGCAAAATGGAACTACAGGCCTGCCAATGCAGCCTGTGTAAGATGGTGCCGGCAGAGTGAGGGGTAGGTCGTCCGCCATACGACGGAATCGGAAAACGACACTGCACTTTTCAGTGTCTACACCTGCCGGTACACGTTGCCAAACATTGTTGACCCGAATCGGGTATGAAATAGATCTACAGGTACCACTTTTTAGGGTGCTGTATGCGTGGTCAATGACTTTTCACTATTTTAATACCACCACCAAAAAGTGTAGATAGATCTCACTTAGGTCCTGATGAATTGCCGTCTACTTGACCCAAGGCAAGAAACATGTTGGCCTGATTCTTTAGCGCCCAGCCCTGCAACCTTAGAGCAGGAGTGCGCACCTTATAATTTTTAATCAGGATAGTGGCCACATTCATTAAAATTGTTCTGAGTGGACCACTAACTCCTGTTTTAGCCTCACTTTTTCTACATCTTCACATCTACACTCACTAGGGCCCTCACACACACTGCACCCAACGGCTAAAGGAAAAAAGATCTCCGCCAAAAGGCCCCATCATGGGTGCCGATCGGGTATTGCAGCGCCAACCCGATAAGGAGCAGACCCAATGATGATGCAAGACGCCTAGTTGTTTGGGTGTGTGAGGGTCTTTTTCCGAAAGGAGGAATCTTTTCTCCTACCCTGAGTGAGTACAGTTGTGCTCCTTGAATTACTGTCACCTGCATTACTGAGTAGGAACGGCATACCTTTTTTGTTTTGTATCACGTGTTGGGCTTGTATGCTGGACCTTATAAAAATTGGCCCTTGGTCCCTTCTTTTGTGGTAAAATACACATGTACCCAGGGCATAGGTACCCCAGAGGCTTGCCATGGGCTGCAGCATGTATTATGCCACCCATGAGAGGCCATGCAAAATGGAACTACAGGCCTGCCAATGCAGCCTGTGTAAGATGGTGCATGCACCACTTACTTTAGATATAGGTTTACTATATCTATAGGTCACTACACTTAACACCTATAAGACACCCCTATAGCAGGCCTTGACAATCCTGAAGGCAGGGTGCTGGGTTTTACGTGAGAGGGTGCCCCTGCATGAACAGAGCACCCCTGCAGCCTTCGGAGACCATTCTCCCGGGTTGTCGGTGACGCAGCTCGACATATAGGTAGAGGTGCATTATATGCTCGCGTAAAATGCTATCTCGAAAACGGCTGCAACAAACCATGTCGTGTTTGGTATCAAACACCTTGGAATCATACCTCCATGCCGGTAACTGGTGTGGGAGGTATGATTCCACCCCTCAGAAGAAAGCTTTGTGGGTCCCTGGTCTTCCCGGTAACAGCCTTCTCGACCCGGACAGCACAAAATGGTTGCTGCCGACCAGAGACACATTTCTACCCTCCTGCTGCTGAGCCAAGCTCGAGCAGAGGAAGGCAGCACAATAGGCATCCTGTCACAGGGAGGTGTGACCACCTCCCAAACAGGATTTAGTGTATTGGTGCTGGGTGGGTGCACTTCCAAAGTGCCTGAAAGTCTGTACGAGGGGCACATTTGGTGTCCCTGTGCATAGTCCAGTTCAAACCAGTCCTGGGAACCGTTGGCTCCTGCTCTGGTGCAAAACTGGACAAAGGACATGGGAGTAACCTCCCCACTGTCCTGACCCTCCCCTGGGAGGGTCCCCTGAATCTTTCCAACACTCTCCCGTGGGTACTTAAGGGCTTACCTGACTGTAGGAGCCTAGATTCGACGTGGACAAGATTCTGAACAAGAAACCATTGACCTTCGACCGTCTGGACACTCTGGACTTCGACTGGGCCCAACTTCATCTCCCTCTCCATCCAAAGCATCGTCTGTGCCTGTGCATCATACAGGTTCTGGGCAGGACCTGTGGAGCATCAAGGACAACTGAAGTATCTCCCTTGGAGTGAAGTAGTCACTCCCCTGCATTCGCAGGCACCGTAATGCAACTGACTGGTATGCTGATCCTGAGCTCCTGCGGACTCCTAAGGCTCCAGCAACACAGGAGGTGGGTTGCTACGTTGCTTGAGGTCGAGCTGCCCTCTCACCAAGATTGATTCCAGTATCCCTCGAGGGGACTGCATAACCCGAACCCCTGTGCACTGCATACTTTTGCAAGTGCATATGCTTGTCGGCGTTCCCCAACTAAGTGCATTGGGCTATCGATAGCCCCAACCTCTGCGCACATTTCGTACAAAGGACTTAGGCCTCCTCACACTCTGCAAGCTGTTACTTTGTGAAACTGCTAGAGGTCCCCTCGTGACTCCTGTGCCTTCGGCCTGTGGGTCCATTTGAGGGACAACACTGCTTTTCTTGGGCTCCCCTGGTTGCTCCAGGCGTGCCCTGACTCCCCTTGCTGTGGTGAGTCCCCTGGTCCTGACTGGGCCAGACCGTAACCTTCTTTGTCCTTCTTCGTGGGTTGCCACTGCCAAGGCTTGTTGGTGCTCCCGCCGGACATCGACCCCTCAGCACTCGACATCCTTCGTGGGACAGCTCGTATCTGGCTCTTGGTCGTTCTCAACATCTCCTGGTCCCTGCAGCTGTAGAGTCAAGGTCCCCATCATCACACCTGAAGCACCCGACATCGGTGGGCATTCGCCTACCGAGCCCCTGGTTACTCCTGAATGACCCAGACTCTGTCCCTTCTGCTTTCAGGTTCCTTCCTTCAAGAATCCACTTGTGGATTCCACCGGACACTTTTTTTTTTAAGAGAGTTTTATATAGCACGAACTTGACCCAAATCGGGTATCAGAGCGTTTTACATAGCACCAGTTGCATTACATGAGGACACATTCATTTTTTATTAGGCACGGGGAGATTAAGTGAATTTCCCAGAATCACAGGATGTTCAGCGTCATTGCCGAGACTCGAACCCAGTTCCCCAGATTCGAGGTTGACCGCCCTAGCCGTTAGGCCAACTCCTCTCTTCTTCCCAGCAGTGGCCTTTATTTGGGTCCCTTCTTACTCACCTTGGGGGGTTCCTTGGGGTTCCAGCGATTTTACATCCTCTAGACACTGTCTTGACTCAAGTCGTGGTTCTAATACCACTATTTTAGTATATGGTTTGGTCTCCCCTGGAGCCCACTGTGTATTAGTGCTACTTATGATTGTTTCTGTGCTACAGTATTGTGTGCTTTGTATTTATCTTCGTGTAGCAGATATTGTGAGGTATTTAAGGTGTGTTATAATAATAAATACATATTTCTATAACTACTGTGTGGTTCTCCTTTCATTTAACCAATACTATAAAGTTGCATTCTGGTAAAACAAGCTGCTTAACATTCCTTCAAGACTAAGCCTGAAGGTTGCTCTCCACAGCTACCACTTGGATAGCTTTCTAAGGTCATCTTTGACCTCTTAAATCACCATAAGGGTTGTTTGGACTGGTGCAAGGTGCCCACTTTACTTAGTGGACATCATATACTAGGCCGACTTCTCACATTGGTGTGCAGCGGTTGGGATTCAAGCCTGCATTGTTTTACCAGATATATCTTTGCATTGATTAACTGAAAACCACTAAGTACTAGGTACATATAATACTAGCTTAGAATAAGTAAGTTCTACTGAACTTGGGGTTGGGTAAGTCAAGTGTATAGCACACCCTTTCTCCAACCTTAGAGAGTTTAGTTCCCACTAGGTTAGGTAGGTGCAACACCTCACCACACTTAGTATGTCTTCTAAAGGAGATGCCAGTGGCTCTCTGCCCTCTAGATACAGTGAACTTTCATTCCAAGAATTGAAAGCCCTATGTGCCTCTAGAAAGCTGAAGACAGGGAGAAATGCCAACACTCAATGCCTCATAGAGGCCTTACTTCTTGATGACCTTAGGAAGACCCCTGGGTCAGATGAACAGGAGAAAGTGGGTGGGGCAGGGAATGAGGACAGGTCAGGAGGTGATACCTTTTATGACCTAGACTCAAACCCTGGCCAGGAGGAACAAGATGGTTCCCACCTGGACAACTCAGATCTTCACGGAGATGAGGAGGAAGGCCAAGATGGCCCCCTCTTCACCCCTCCTGGAAGAGTGCAGAGTTTACCAAGAAGATCTAGATCTCCCTCTGCAGAATCTCATCACTCAGGACAGTCTATAGGGACCTCTGTATCTAGCAAGAGGGACCACTCTTATGCCTGGCAATATCAATTTCTGGAACTTGAGAAAGCTAAGCTTAGGCTCAGGCAACAGCAATTGGCCCTGGACAAAGAGTCCCTAGAAGTCCAGAGAGCTAGAAAAAGATTGGGACTAGAGTCTCATGGTGGCAGCAACAGTGTCCCTAGAGTTAAAGAACATTCTTTTGACAATAGGAACCTGAGCAAAATTGTCCCTCTCTACCATGTTGGGGATGACATCCATAAATGGATCACTGCTTTGGAGATGGCCTGTAAAGTTCAGAAGGTTCCTCAAAGGCAGTGGGCAGCTATCCTGTGGCTCTCCTTTGCTAACAAAGGTAGAGATAAGCTCCTCACTTTTAGAGAAGAGGATGCTGACAATTACTCAGTCCTGAAGAGTGCTCTCGTTGATGGGTTTGGCTTAACCACTGAACAGTACAGGATTAAGTTCAGAGACACCCAGAAGGCACAGAATCAGGACTGGGTAGACTTTGTGGATAGTGCCATTAAGGCTCTGGAAGGCTGGGTGCTTGGCAGCAAAGTGAATGATTTCAAGGGATTGTACAATTTGATTATGAGGGAGCAGATCCTTAATAATTGCCAACATCTGTTGTTGCATCAATACCTGGTTGACTCTGATCTGACTTCTCCCCAAGAATTGGGAAAGAAGGCAGATAGATGGGTCAGAACCAGGGTGAAGCAGAGAAACCAGAACCATGGTAGTGACCAAAAGAAGCAAGATGCCTAAACTTCAGATAAGGTTGGGGACAAGGGTAAAGATGAGAAGTCTTCATCAGGGCCCCAAAAACCTGCACTTGGGGGGGAGTCACAATCCAACAAGGGAAAAGGCAAAAAGAAACCTTGGTGTTACTTATGTAAAGGAAAGACCCATTGGACAAAAGATGCCAATTGTCCAAAGGCCAAGGACTCAACTCAAACCACCACTGCCCCTAAGGCAACTGCTCCCCCTAGTACAGTTTCAAGTGGTGGTTCAGGGAACAAGGGATTAGTAGGGTTAACCTTGGGCTCTAAGATGGGTTCTTGCTTAGTCAGAACTCCAGCTCAGGCTGTACTTGTCTGTGATGGTGGCATGGATATTGCCACCTTATTTGTCAGTCCCAGTAACCTGGGCAAATACAGACAGCAGCCTTTGATTAATGGTAAGGAGGCCATGGCATACAGGGACACAGGTGCAAGTGTCACTATGGTGACAAACGATCTTGTGGGCCCTGACCAGATCATATCTGGTGAGATGTACCAAGTGACCAATGCTAACAATGTCAAGACTGATCATTCTTTGGCAGTTGTTAATTTCAGCTGGGGAGGGGTAACTGGCCCTAAGAAAGTTGTGGTTAGCTCAGACCTTCCAGTGGAATGCTTGTTGGGCAATGATTTGGAAACCTCAGCCTGGGTCGAGGTGGAACTTAGGACTCATGCAGCAATGCTGGGCATCTCTGCAGATGTGTTTGCTATGACCAGGTCACAGGCCAAGCTGATGTCTACTGAACAGGCCCTGGATTCTGAAAGAATGGACCAGGTGCCCTCCAAGAGAAGGAGCAGGAGGTGTAAGGCTGTGTCTTCCCCCCAGGCTCAGAGATAGGATCAGTCTCTTGAGGGAGATGATCTCAGTCCCTGTGAAGGAACTGTCTCAGATGAACTGGAACATGATCAGGTTGAGTTCTTGGGGACAGGGGGCCCTTCCAGGGCAGATCTGAGTCAGGAGCAGCAAACCTGCCCCTCTCTTGAACCGCTCAGACAGCAAGCTGCTGCTGAGGCTGCTGGGAGTGTCAGTGGGTCCCACAGGATCTGTTGGGATGAAGGACTCCTTTACTCAGAGGGTAGAGACCCCAAGCCTGGTGCCACCAGGAGGTTGGTCATACCTCTGACATTTAGGAGCTTCCTACTCTCCTTGGCACATGACATTCCCTTAGCAGGACACTTAGGCCAAAGTAAGACTTGGGACAGGCTTGTCCCACACTTTCACTGGCCTCACATGTCAGAAGACACCAAGGAGTTTTGTCGCTCCTGTACTACCTGTCAAGCCAGTGGTAAGACAGGTGGTATCACAAAGGCCCCCCTTATACCACTACCTGTGGTGAGGGTTCCCTTTGAGAGGGTTGGGATTGATATCATTGGTCCCATAAACCTTCCTACTGCATCTGGGCACAGTTACATACTAGTGGTGGTGGACCATGCCACTAGGTATCCCGAAGCAATTCCCCTTAGGACCACCACAGCTCCTGTGGTGGCCAGGGCCCTCCTGGGAATTTTTTCCATAGTGGGTTTCCCTAAGTAGGTCTTACCTGACAGAGGTACAAACTTCATGTCCAGTTATATCACTGCAATGTGGAAGGAGTGTGGAGTGAACTACAAGTTCACCACACCCTATCACCCTACAATGCAATGAGTTGGTTGAAAGGTTCAACAAAACCCTAAAGGGCATGATCATGGGCCTCCCAGAAAAGCTTAGGCAAAAATGGGATGTCCTGTTGCCCTGCCTTCTCTTTGCCTACAGAGTGGTCCCACAAAAGGGGGTTGGCTACAGCCCTTTTGAACTTTTGTTTGTGCATCCAGTTAGGGGTCCCTTGTGTTTGGTGAAGGAGGGATGGGAGTTACCTCTCAAACCTCCCAAACAAGACATGGTGGACTATGTACTTGGCCTCCGCTCCAGGATGACTGAGTACATGAAGAAGGCCAGCAAAAACCTTGAGGCAAGTCAAGAATTGCAAAAAGCTTGGCATGACCAAAAGGCTGTACTGACTGTTTACCAGCCAGGACAGAAAGTATGGGTGTTAGAGCCTGTGGCCCCAGCAGCCCTCTAAGACAAGTGGAGTGGACCCCATACTATTCTTGAGCAGAAGGGAGAGGTCACCTACTTGGTGGACCTTGGAACTCCTAGGAGCCCCCATAGGGTGCTCCATGTAAACAGGCTCAAACCCCATGTGGACAGGGCAGACATGGGCTTGCTCATGGCTACTGATGAGGGATAGGAGGAGGAGAGTGACCCACTCCCTGACCTCCTCTCACAGAACCCTGATGATGGCTCAGTTGATGGTGTGGCCTTGGCAGGCAGCCTCACTGAGCAGCAGCAGATTGATTGCAGGAAGGTCCTCAATCAATACAGGCATATGTTTTCTTTGACTCCTAGTCAGAGCACTTGGTGTACCCATGAAGTGGACACAGGTGAGAGTCTACCTGTTAAAAATAAGATTTAAAGGCAGCCTGACCATGTCAGAGATTGCATCGGGACTGAGGTCCAAAAGATGCTGGAATTGGGAGTGATTGAACCCTCAGATAGCCCTTGGGCTAGTGCAGTGGTCCTGGTACCCAAACCTCATACCCAGGGTTATAAGAGAGAAATGAGGTTTGTGTGGACTACAGGGGGCTCAATTCAGTCACTAGGACGGATGCTCACCCTATTCCTAGGGCAGATGAACTCATTGACACTTTGGCCTCAGCCAAGTTCTTGAGCACATTTGACCTCACTACTGGATATTGGCAAATCAGACTAGCTGAGGATGCCAAACCAAAAACAGCATTTTCAACCCCCAGTGGGCACTATCAATTTATTGTAATGCCCTTTGGTTTGAAGAATGCACCTGCCACATTCCAAAGGTTGGTGAACAAAAGTCCTTACAGGCCTGGAAGCCTATAGTGCAGCATACCTTGATGATATAACTGTCTTTAGTTCCACTTGGGTGGATCACCTGGTCCACCTGAAGAATGTTTTGGAGGCTCTGCAGAAAGCAGGTCTCACTATCAAGGCTACCAAGTGCAAGATAGGGCAGAGTAAGGTTGTGTACCTGGGCCACCTTGTGGGTGGAGGCCAGGTTCAACCATTGCAGAGCAAAATCCAGACCATAATGGACTGGGTTGCTCCCACTACCGAGACTCAGGTCAGAGCTTTCTTGGGCCAGACTGGGTACTACAGAAGATTTGTAAAAGGATATGGGTCTATAGTGACTCCCTTGAATGATCTTACATCAAAAAGAATGCCCAAGAAAGTTCAGTGGACAGTTAGCTGTCAGAAGGCATTTGATGATCTCAAGCAGGCCATGTGCTCTGCTCCCATTCTGCAAAGTCCTGACTATTCCAAACAACTGATTGTCCAAACAGATGCATCTGAGTTGGGGGTAGGGGCTGTGTTGTCACAACTTAATGCAGAGGGTCAGGATCAACCAGCAGAAAGTTGACCCCCAGAGAGAAATGTTGGTCAGCCATTGAGAGGGAAGCCTTTGCTGTGGTTTGGGCTCTGAAGAAGTTGAGGGCATACTTGTTTGGCACTCACTGCATTGTTCAGACAGACCATAAGCCCCTCTTATGGCTAAAACAGATGAAGGGTGAAAACCCCAAACCTTTGAGGTGGTCCATTTCCCTACAGGGGATGGACTATACAGTGGAACATAGACCTGGGAGTAACCATGCCAATGCAGGTGGACTTTCCAAATATTTCCACTTAGAAAATGAAGACTCAACTGGGCAAGGTTAGTCTCATCTCCTTACTTTTGGGGGGGTTGTGTTGGGAAGTAGGATCTGCTTCTTATGGTTACCCACACTTTTTGCTTGATGTTACACTGTTTTTGACTAGTCTGACTGAGATCCTGCTAATCAGGACCCCAGTCTATCTGCTAAAATGTTATGTCATGTACTTAGGTACACTCCAGATTGGATACTGGGGTACCCTTGTAAGTCCCTGGTATATGGTACACATGTACCCAGGGCATAGGTACACCAGAAGCTTCCCATGGGCTGAAGCATGTATTATGCCACCCATGAGAGGCCATGCAAAATGGAACTACAGGTCTGCTATTGCAGCCTGTGCAAGATGGTGCATGCACCACTTACTTTAGATATAGGTTTACTATATCTATAGGTCACTAAAATTAAAACCTATGAGTCACCCCTATAGCAGGCCTTGACAATCCTGAAGGCAGGGTGCTGGGTTTTACGTGAGAGGGTGCCCCTGCATGAGCAGAGCACCCCTGCAGCCTTCAGAGACCATTCTCCCGGGTTGTCGGTGAAGCAGCCCGACATATAGGTAGAGGTGCATTATATGCTCACGTAAAATGCTAACTTGAAAATCGCTGCAACAAACCATGTCGTGTTGGGTATTAACTTGGAATCATACCTCCACACCGGTAACCGGTGTGGGAGGTATGATTCCACCCACCAGAAGTAAGCTTCGTGGGTCCCTGGTCTTCCCGGTACCAGCCTTCTCGACCCGGACAGCACAAAATGGCTGCTGCTGACCAGAGACACATTTCTGCCCTCCTGCTGCTGAGCCAAGCTTGAGCAGAGGAAGGCAGAACAAAAGGCATCCTGTAACAGGGAGGTGTGACCACCTCCCAGACAGGATTTAGTGTATTGGGGCTGGGTGGGTGCACTTCCAAAGTGCCTGAAAGTCTGCACGAGGGGCACATTTGGTGTCCCTGTGCATAGTCCAGTTAAAACCAGTCCTAGGAGCCGTTGGGTCCTGCTCTGGCACGAAACTAGACATAGGACATGGGAGTAACCCCCCACTGTCCTGACCCTCCCCTGGGAGGGTCCCCTGAATCTGTCCAACCCTCTCCCGTGGGTACTTAAGGGCTTACCTGACTGTAGGACCCTAGATTCAACATGGACAAGATTCTGAACAAGAAACCACTGACCTTTGATTGTTTGGACACTCTGGACTTTGCTGGACTTCGACTGGGCCCGACTTCATCTCCCTCTCCGTTCAAAGCATCATCTGTGCCCGTGCACCATACAGGCTCCATGCAGGACCTGTGGAGCATCAAGGACAACTGAAGTATCTCCCTTGGAGTGAAGGAGTCACTCCCCTGCATTCACAGGCACCGTAACGAAACTGACTGGTCTGCTGATCCTGAGCTCCTGCAGACTCCGAAGGCTCCAGCAACACAGGAGGTGGGTTCCTATGTTTCTTGAGGTCAAGCTGCCCTCTCACCAAGATTGAGGCCAGTATCCCTTGAGGGGACTGCATAACCCAAACCCCTGTGAACAGCATTCTTTTGCAAGTGCATATACTTGTTAGCGTTCCCCAACTAAGTGCATTGGGCTATCAATAGCCCCAACCTCTGCGCACATTTTATCACAAAGGACTTTGGCCTCCTTGCACTCTGTGCCCTGCAAGCAGTTACTTTGTGAAACTGCTAGAGGTCCCCTCGCGACTCCTGTGCCTACGGCCTGTGGGTCCATTTGAGGAACAACACTGCTTTTCTTGGGCTCCCCTGGTTGATCCAGGCCTGCCCTGACTCCCCTTTGTGAGAAGTTGGCCTGGTATGAAATTTGTACTTGTAAAGCGCACCCATACCCCCAAAGGGGTGTCCAGGTGCTGTACGTATACCGCTGTGGAACCCTTCCTGGCTTTTCCCTGTGAAATGTCCACTCCTGGGCACCCCCAGGGTGAAGCCAGGCATCCCAGCGCTGTTGGGGCCGTTGTGGAGATTAAGCAAGCTATTGCCCAGAGTTGCAGAGTGGGACCCATGATTAGAATAGGCACCGAGGCGAGAATTATCAGGTCCGAGGAAATTGAGCCCAAGACCCGCCGAGGCGGGAATTGAACCCTGGTCCCGGGCCAGATCTCTGCATCAGGGTCTGCCGCTCTAACCATTGAGCCACACTTCTCCACTGATATATGCTGTTCACTAATTAAAGTGGACACCTTGCACCAGAACAATTCGACTCTTATGGTAGATAGGTTTAAGACAACCTTTATAGAAAGCTATCCTAGTGGTAGCTGTGGAGAGCAGCCTTCAGGCTAAGTCTTGAAGGAATGTAAAGCAGCTTGTTTTACCACACAATCTCTTGAATCACCAAATGAAAAGACACCACACAGGTATATATATCAAATATATATGTATTTATTAATAAACACTCTCTACTAATCTCTTTATGAGATTAGAAGTCAGGAACATATGTACAAGTCAAATGTTATCAAAATAAGTTTAGCACAATCGAATATCACAATCTTAGTTTGGCTAGACCTAGGTGTAGGGCATCTAGAATCGAGGGACCCCCAAGAACCACCCCAGGTAGTTGTAGGAGACCCGCAGGGGACGGACGCGGTGTCCTGGCACCGGTGCGAGTCCTGTGCGAGTCTATGCGCTCAGACGCGATTGAGATTTCAATGTTAAAGGTCCCTTGCGTGTTCGAGGCGAACACACCGATCGGTCCTTGTACGAGTCGAAGGACGCGGTTACAGATAGAGTTGCAAGGGAGATGGACGCGCTGTGTCTAACACAGACGCAAACCTTGTGCGAGTCAGTGCAATGGAGATCTCAATGTTACAGGCCCCTTGTGTTCGAGGCGAACACCGATCGGACTCCGTACGAGTCGAAGGACACAGTTCTAGATAGTGTTACAAAGGAGATGGATGCGGTGTGTATAACACAGACGCGAACCCTGTACGAGTCAGCGCAATTGTCGCACTTAGAAAATAGGAATTTTAGGACACTTCTAGGGAAGCTACAAGCAAGTCACTTACAGGGTAAGTAGTTCTAGGGCCCACACCCACAGGAGCACCGTAGTGCTGAAGTTACCTCACCCAGGGAGCCGGGTGCATAGGTGTTCTTTGGTGTCGGGTCGCGGCGTCGTTTTCAATGGGAGCCAGTGAAGACTTGCTGCTTGCGGCGACAGGAGAAGTGTCCGGAGGAATCCAAGCCTGGATTCAGAAGATGGAAGACCTGAAAGCAGAGGGGACAGTGTTCAAAGTCACTTGGCAGTGACTCGGGGCAAGGAAGATGGATGCCCACCGTCGTCGCAAGATTCAGGTCGTTCGCGGGTGCCTTGACTCTTCAGCCACGAGGTCCAGGAGGCGTCGACGACAACCAGGAGCTGGATTCGGTGTGTCCCATGATGTCTTCAGCCTACTGCTGTGTCGGCGACTCAATTGGAGCCAACAAGCCTTGGTAACAGCAAGTCTCAGGGAAAGTGTGAAGAGGCAATGGCGCAGACCAGCAAGGTCTGGAGGACTCACCCAGCAAGGGTAAGTCAGGGCAGGCCTGAAGCAACCAGGGGAGCCCTTTGGTTTCTTTAGAAAGTCTTCTGGAAACCCACAAGCCGGCTGGCAAGGGATTGCAAAGACGCCTCGGGAGGATTCGCTCAACAGGGACTCACGGTCACTCGGGACGTGGTAGGCCTCTGGTCTTTGGAGGGATTCCTGCTGGAGGCTAGCACCACACGGGGTCTAAAGCACAAGTTCGTGGAACGTTGTGAAGGGGTTGCACTCGAAAATAGTACACAGTACCCAGGGGTCGCGGTTCCTCGTCACTCTTGGGGTCCACTGGCCTCAGCTTCACTGGAGACTCACGATGGCCTTTGAGAAGTCAGGAAATCCACTTCTTGGGCTGCAGGGACTTCGGACTCCGGCGGGAGTGGCATAGTTTGCGACCGTCGTTTGTAGTTTTTGGTGCCTGCCAAGCAGGGGAGTCACTCCTTGACTCCAAGGGAGATTCTTCAGTCTTCCAAAGGTAGTGGAACGTCGAAGGTCCGGGATTCATCTTCAGAGCGTCGTCCAGGGAAATCTAGGGTGCAATGCACAGGTTCCCCCTCTTATACTAAAAGAAAGGGAGGGACTAGCTCTATGACCCTACCTATGGGAGGGTCAGGGGAGTGGGTGGCTACACCCACTTCCCTTTGTCCAGTTCGCGCCAGAGCAGGGGCAGGTAGCCCCTGAGCCGGTTTGAACTGGGGTATGCACAGAGGAGCCTTCTGCTCCCCCAGTGCAGGACTTCAAAGCACTCTAAGAGTGCACCCACCCAGCCCCAATATACTAAACCCTGTCTGGAAGGTGGTCACACCCCTTGGGACAGGATATCTATTGTTGGGCTTCCTCCACTGCGAGTGTTGGTCATCAGCAGGAGGGCAGCCCAGTGTCTGTGACTGGTGGCATCCATTTTGTGATGCCAGGGCTCTGCAGGATTCTACCGCGTTTCCACAGTAGCTACATGTCTATCCCTCTAGAAGGGTGGAATGCTACCCCGCCGCCAGGACTGGCGGGGGGTAGTATTCCAAGATGTTTGACACCAAACACGACATGTTTCGATGCAGCCATTCCAAAGTTAGCATTCTACCGCGAGGATATAATGCACTTAAAAATATATGGTTTAACCGCATCCACAAACAGCACCAGAGAATGGACTCTGAGAGCTGCAGAGGGGCCCTGCTCAGGTAGAGGCACCCCCTCACATAGAAGCCAAGCACCCTGCCCTCAGGATTGATAGGGCCTGCCTTAGGGGTGACTGATAGGTTTATATGTGTGTGTAGGAGAGACATAGGGGACCTATATCTCAGTGAGGGGTGCTAGCACTTCCTCACCCAGGCTGCAGTAGCAGGCCTGTGGTGTCAGATTTAGTCTGCTTCCCAGGGGTGGCATAATACACGCTTCAGTCCCTGGTAGGCCCGTGAAGTACCTATGCCCTTGGTACCTAAGGTACCATAACCTAGGGACTCATAAGGTACCACAGTATCCAATCACTAGTGCACCTAGAGTGCACTCCAAATCGTTTAGAGAGAACAGAGAGGCTGGGGCCCTGATTGGCAGGGTCCCAGCCAGACTATAGCCAGAAACCAGTGTAAACATCAAAAAAAAAAGTGGGGGCAACATAAGAGGCAGATCCTACTCTACTACACAACCCCCCCCTAACGCAGGGACACTAAACTAACCTTGACCAGTTGAATCTTCGTGTTCAAAGTGGAAATACCTTGAGAGTCCATCTGCATTGGCATGTTGGGTCCCAGGTCTATGTTCCACTGTATAGTCCATCCCCTGTAGGGAAATGGACCACCTCAAAAGTTTTGGGTTTTCACCTTTCATCTGTTTAAGCCATAGGAGGGGCTTGTGGTCAGTCTGAACTATGAAGTGAGTGCCAAACAAGTATGGCCTCAGCTTCTTCAGGGCCCACACCACAGCAAAGGCCTCCCTCTCTATAGCTGACCAACGTTTCTCTCTAGGGGTCAGCCTTCTGCTAATAAAAGCTACTGGCTGGTCTTGACCTTCATCATTCAGTTGAGACAGTACAGCTCCCACACCCAGCTCAGAAGCATCTGTTTGGACAATGAACTTTTTGGTGTAGTCTGGACTCTGTAAGATGGGGGCAGTACACATGGCCTGCTTTAGGTCTTCAAATGCCTTTTGACAGCTAGCTGTCCACTGAACCTTTTTTGGCATTTTCTTTGAGGTCAGATCATTCAAGGGAGTCACTATAGATCCATATCCCTTGACAAACCTCCTATAGTACCCAGTCAGGCCTAAGAAGGCTCTCACCTGTGTCTGGGTGGTTGGAGCAACCCATTCCATTATGGTTTGGATTTTGCTCTGTAAAGGCTGAACCTGGCCTCCACCCACAAGGTGGCCCAGGTATACAACCTGACTCTGCCCTATCTGGCACTTAGTGGCCTTGATAGTGAGGCCTGCTTTCTGCGGGGCCTCCAAAACATTCCTGAGGTGGACCAGGTGATCCTGCCAGGAGGAACTAAAGACAGCAATATCATCTAGATAAGCTGAGCAATAAGGTTCCATCCCTGTCAGAACTTTATTCACCAACCTCTGAAAACTGGCAGGTGCATTTTTCAATCCAAAGGGCATCACCACGAAGTGGTAGTGCCCACCAGGGGTCGAAAATGCTGTTTTGGCTTTTGCATCATCAGCTAACCTGATCTGCCAGTAGCCAGCTGTCAGGTCAAACGTGCTTAGATACTTGGCTGATGCCAAAGTATCAATCAGCTCATCTGCCCTTGGTATGGGATAGGCATCAGTCCTAGTGACTGCATTGAGGCCTCTGTAGTCTACACAAAACCTCATTTCTTTCTTACCACCCTGAGTATGAGGCTTGGGTACCAGGACTACTGGGCTAGCCCAAGGGCTATCTGAAGGCTCAATTACACCTAGCTCCAACATTTTCTGGACTTCAGTCCCGATACAGTCCCTGACATGGTCAGGTTGCCTGTAGATTTTATTCTTGACAGGCAGACTGTCTCCAGTGTCCACCTCATGGGTGCACCAGGAAGTCTGACTAGGGGTCAGGCTACAACAAGAAGAGGTATGCTGTTCCTAAAGAGATCCTACAGAACATTGGATACGTGAAAAACAATAAAGTGGGTGTTCATAAAGATCGAAGAAAATCTTTTCTCCTTTCAGAAAAGACCTCACACACCCAGCCAGCTAAGTGTCATGCTTCATCACTGGGTCTGCTCCTTATCGGGTCGGCGCTGCAATACCCGATCGGCACCCGTGATGGGGCCTTCTTTGCGGAGATCTTTTTCTTAGCCGTTGGGTGAAGTGCGAGTGAGGGCCCTAATGAGTGTAGATGTGAAAAGTGTGTAGTATGTGCTGTCTAAAACAGGAATTAGTGATCCATCCAAAACTATTTTAATGACAATGGTCACTAACCTGATTAAAAACCAGTAAGAGACGCACGCGTCTGCTCAAGGATTGCAGAGTTGTGTGCTCAAACTCAGGTCAACATGTTTCTTGCCTTTTGTTAAGTTAACGGCAATTCTTCAGGACCGAATCTTAAATAATCTACACTTTATGGTCGGTGGTCTGTTCAGTACACAATATAATGACCACCCATACAGCACCCTATAAAGTGGTACCTGTTGATCCAATTCAATGCCTGCAGGATAGAAAAATTGTAAAGTTTTAAAAACATTTAAAAACATCATTCAACAAGGTCATAGTCTGTAATTCAAACTCCGTACCAGGTTTTTGAGTATAACCAAGTTGTCGCAATACTGGAAAAACATTTGTGAATGATGAGCATGCTTCACACATAGTGATGTATGTGATCATGCCAGTGGCGAATATAAACAAAATCTAAAGAAGAAATATTTTTAAAGTAGCAAGGAATATGCACAAGATCGTTATAAAACAGCACACTCACCCAAATAGGGTCATGTCAAAGCCTCAAGGTGTCACAGCAGGCGTAAACACTGTCGGGTTCAGTGTCCTAATAAGGTATGAAGAAGGACATCAATATAGGCTAGGTAGAAGATTGCCAAAGCGGAGCCCGAAAGGGGAGCATCCCTATGAGAAAACGATGGCTCTCACCTGGAATACACAGTTTTATCCCACTTAATGAATGCAGGCGAGCCTCAGGGAATGAAGTGTGCCGAGCACTCCAGTCATAAATCCCACCAAAGGTCAAGGGAAATGCACTGGCGGGCGACAACCACAACCCCATGGTCTCTCCAGCAAACAAGGAGGGCAAAGGAGACAGTAAAGTGTGCTCAGAGAGGAGCGCGCGGTGCATAGGAAACACGACCATAAAGTATCGCCATACGCTCCTTAGGCTATCCGAGAGGTAATACTCTCTCGGCTCACCTCTCTAATTCCCAAACTCACAGAGAGTAAGACCTCAAGGAGAGTGAAAACGGAGGATACGGGACACAGAAGAAGCCGGTCCCGCTTCACGGACACTCCTGGCAAGCGGAGCACTTCCGTGTAATAAAATCAAAGTGGCAGCCAAACGAACCCACATTACCATGCTCAGTGATCACTACTCACGTGTATCGCTCCGTCCGCTCGCGGTAGACCTACCCACACTCTGCCGGAACCGGGTGAATGTACAAACTCACTCATGTGCGAGTGATATTACCCGGCCGGTCAGCAGAGGAGCGGGACTTCCGGTTGTGCGAGTAGAACAAAGACTAGAGCGTCAACACATACTTCCGGGTATCAATTTTGGAATCCCCATTGGATGTATATTGATAAGGATGTCCCCAAAGTCTCTGTAATCAAAAAGCTGTATAATGGTTGGTAACTGGTCACTCAAATTACATATAGATGTATTTAATGAACCTAAAAAGTAGAGAAAGTAAGGGAATGACAAGAACTCGTGTACTAGGCAACCAATATAGTGAGGAGTCTGATAACCAGCAGCTCGATGTCTAGGAGTAAATAAGACCCCATGTGGATTGAGTGTAAAAGGTAAAAATCAATAAGTCGTCAAGTACAGGACAAGTATCCAGTTATCAATGGGTAACAAGTCTACCACTAAGTAACCGTTCCACCTCTATTAGAAAGGCACGTGGTGGAGACAGAGTTATGATGTCACACACACCCGGGGAAGAGGTCATGATAAAGAGGTGTCCCTGGCAAATGGGAGAGGTATCGTCTAACGTGTGATCTAAATAAATGTCAGTATAGCTCATACCGATAAAAATACACTCAAGAATATGGCAGAACATCATCTAATTTGTTACAACAGCAATATCCAAAGTATATATGCACAACTCATGCTGTGTTATGTCAACAGACTCCAAGGTATGTCATCATTGAGTCCCTCCTTGTCAGAGGACAACCTCAGGACCCACCTCTGTTCTAGTCGGAACAGCATGTTATTGGGCATACCGGGGTGGGCTTCCAAAACCACCCACCGAAAGGAGTCAGGGGGTGCTTGTGATCTGCAAAATGCATAGTCATTTTTGTGTTAGTTCTATGACATCTGAAATTACTCCTGTGTTCAGTCATGCGGATTTTAACCGGTCTTGTCGTCATCCCTATATATAGGAGTTTGCACGGACAGGTCAGAGCATAGATGCAGTTATTGGTGTTGCAGTTGGTGTGTTTCTTCATGACCCATTTTACCCCATTAGTAAATGTCATTTCTTTAGTAGTCTTGGTAAGAGGACAAACCGAGCAAGACCCACAAGAATAATGTCCAACTACGGGAGGGAGATCCCATAAACCTCTCTGAGCATTAGTTGTAAGGGTTTTGGGACATGTGTGTATGAGCATATCCTTCAAATTGCTTGTGCGTTTAAACGCAAATCTGGGCTGGGCAACTTTTTTGTTGACACTGGATGTTGAGGCCCTTTATACTAATATCCCTCAAAGGGCAACGTTAGAAGTTGTGGAGGACTTGCTGTACCGAGAGGACTGGACTTCTCCAACTCCGGTAGCATTTATACTGGAGTGTGCCACCGTGGCACTTACTGCAACACCAATAACTGCATCTATGCTCTGACCTGTCCGTGCAAACTCCTATATATAGGGATGACGACAAGACCGGTTAAAATCCGCATGACTGAACACAGGAGTAATTTCAGATGTCATAGAACTAACACAAAAATGACTATGCATTTTGCAGATCACAAGCACCCCCTGACTCCTTTCGGTGGGTGGTTTTGGAAGCCCACCCGGTATGCCCAATAACATGCTGTTCCGACTAGAACAGAGGTGGGTCCTGAGGTTGTCCTCTGACAAGGAGGGACTCAATGATGACATACCTTGGAGTCTGTTGACATAACACAGCATGAGTTGTGCATATATACTTTGGATATTGCTGTTGTAACAAATTAGATGATGTTCTGCCATATTCTTGAGTGTATTTTTATCGGTATGAGCTATACTGACATTTATTTAGATCACACGTTAGACGATACCTCTCCCATTTGCCAGGGACACCTCTTTATCATGACCTCTTCCCGGGTGTGTGTGACATCATAACTCTGTCTCCACCACGTGCCTTTCTAATAGAGGTGGAACGGTTACTTAGTGGTAGACTTGTTACCCATTGATAACTGGATACTTGTCCTGTACTTGACGACTTATTGATTTTTACCTTTTACACTCAATCCACATGGGGTCTTATTTACTCCTAGACATCGAGCTGCTGGTTATCAGACTCCTCACTATATTGGTTGCCTAGTACACGAGTTCTTGTCATTCCCTTACTTTCTCTACTTTTTTAGGTTCATTAAATACATCTATATGTAATTTGAGTGACCAGTTACCAACCATTATACAGCTTTTTGATTACAGAGACTTTGGGGACATCCTTATCAATATACATCCAATGGGGATTCCAAAATTGATACCCGGAAGTATGTGTTGACGCTCTAGTCTTTGTTCTACTCACACAACCGGAAGTCCCGCCTCCTCTGCTGACCGGCCGGGTAATATCACTCGCACATGAGTGAGTTTGTACATTCACCCGGTTCCGGCAGAGTGTGGGGTAGGTCTACCGCGAGCGGACGGAGCGATACACGTGAGTAGTGATCACTGAGCATGGTAATGTGGGTTCGTTTGGCTGCCACTTTGATTTTATTACACGGAAGTGCTCCGCTTTGCCAGGAGTGTCCGTGAAGCGGGACCGGCTTCTTCTGTGTCCCGTATCCTCCGTTTTCACTCTCCTTGAGGTCTTACTCTCTGTGAGTTTGGGAATTAGAGAGGTGAGCCGAGAGAGTATTACCTCTCGGATAGCCTAAGGAGCGTATGGCGATACTTTATGGTCGTGTTTCCTATGCACCGCGCGCTCCTCTCTGAGCACACTTTACTGTCTCCTTTGCCCTCCTTGTTTGCTGGAGAGACCATGGGGTTGTGGTTGTCGCCCGCCAGTGCATTTCCCTTGACCTTTGGTGGGATTTATGACTGGAGTGCTCGGCACACTTCATTCCCTGAGGCTCGCCTGCATTCATTAAGTGGGATAAAACTGTGTATTCCAGGTGAGAGCCATCGTTTTCTCATAGGGATGCTCCCCTTTCGGGCTCCGCTTTGGCAATCTTCTACCTAGCCTATATTGATGTCCTTCTTCATACCTTATTAGGACACTGAACCCGACAGTGTTTACGCCTGCTGTGACACCTTGAGGCTTTGACATGACCCTATTTGGGTGAGTGTGCTGTTTTATAACGATCTTGTGCATATTCCTTGCTACTTTAAAAATATTTCTTCTTTAGATTTTGTTTATATTCGCCACTGGCATGATCACATACATCACTATGTGTGAAGCATGCTCATCATTCACAAATGTTTTCCAGTATTGCGACAACTTGGTTATACTCAAAAACCTGGTACGGAGTTTGAATTACAGACTATGACCTTGTTGAATGATGTTTTTAAATGTTTTTAAAACTTTACAATTTTTCTATCCTGCAGGCATTGAATTGGATCAACAGGTACCACTTTATAGGGTGCTGTATGGGTGGTCATTATATTGTGTACTGAACAGACCACCGACCATAAAGTGTAGATTATTTAAGATTCGGTCCTGAAGAATTGCCGTTAACTTAACAAAAGGCAAGAAACATGTTGACCTGAGTTTGAGCACACAACTCTGCAATCCTTGAGCAGACGCGTGCGTCTCTTACTGGTTTTTAATCAGGTTAGTGACCATTGTCATTAAAATAGTTTTGGATGGATCACTAATTCCTGTTTTAGACAGCACATACTACACACTTTTCACATCTACACTCATAAGGGCCCTCACTCGCACTTCACCCAACGGCTAAGAAAAGATCTCCGCATAGAAGGCCCCATCACGGGTGCCGATCGGGTATTGCAGCGCCGACCCGATAAGGAGCAGACCCAGTGATGAAGCATGACACTTAGCTGGCTGGGTGTGTGAGGGTCTTTTTCTGAAAGGAGAAAAGATTTTCTTCGATCTTTATGAACACCCACTTTATTGTTTTTCACGTATCCAATGTTCTGTAGGATCTCTTTAGGAACAGCATACCTCTTCTTGTTGTAGTTCCGTGGGCCTGTATGCTGGACCTATTCAAGTGGCCCGTAGTCCCTCCTTTTTGTCTTATTGTTTGCACGGGTTTTTCCCGTGGGACTGTATCTTCAGGTTACCAGGAGGTTACTATTGGTACCCCTGGCCCAGATCAGAAACTTTAGAATTAGTGTATTCTTGGTTTCTCTCTACATCCCTGCCCTTCCTAAACTTTGGTATGGATGATTACCAGGGACTTTCCTTTGGCGATGAAGTAGCAACAGATATTCTTAGGACACCATCTCTGCTAGGGACTGATGGCTATGCCGCCTCCGGCAGCCAGTCAGATGACTGGAGCGCCCTGTCCACCTTGAAACGCGAGTGGCTCAAGATAACTCTTCATGGAGCCATGATGACCGAATATTTACGGGCTAATATAGCTCCCAATGGCTTGATTGTCAGCAATTTTCCCCGCCTCTTCTTGGAGGACGTGGTTTTTAAAAGAGTGGTCCCTAGTAGCGTGGAAATGCACTAGGGACTGGCTCATTCTCATTATAAACACTGCTAAAAGGATAGCAGATGCCCTCTTGATTCGGATACAGACTGCAGAGGAGCTATCAAAGTAATTGTCCAAACAACTGTGTATAAAAGTAAATTAGCAGAAATTAATGCAGAGATTGCAGACAATAGAGAATACCTCATGAAACAAAAGATTGGCAAACTTCAAAGGACATTCAAAGGTTTGATAAGGAAAAGGTTTATCCTTACTTAAAGGCAGATTACACCGCATCTGGTGAAGGCTACTCGTCAGATGATAACTCGAACCAGTCACGGAGAGGTTCATCATCCAATAGTGATTCTAGTGGTGGTAGTTGGAATAATAAGAACTTAAGACACAATACACGCCCTATGTATCAATCGTATAATATGCCACCATATCAGGGACCTCAATTCTGGCAATATCCTATGTACCAACAGGGCCCCCCGCCCCCTCCTTTTTCAACCAATCAATGAACCCCCTTTTTTAGACAGAGGTTGGGGCAGAGGAAGAGGGCACAGAAGAGGGTACCAAAAAAGAGTACAGTGGAAGGAACAACCGACACGTCCAGTAGAAACGAGGAGCCAGACAAGGGGGAAGAGAAATTGATCATCAATCTCTCCCAGAGGGTCTTGACTTCAACAGAAGAAGGTGTTCTACAGAAAGGGCTAGGCTTTGTTCCAACCCCCAAAACTGACAAATTTCGCGATATATGCGAGTTACAAGGCTTTTCCGCAAGGTACGGTTAAAAGCCTTCTTTGAAGATAAACCTTCTCCTGAAAAGGATGGGTCAGGATTACACAAACCCTCTACCTTTACTCCTCATAATGGAATGGTCCCTCCTGAAGTGTTGACCTTCGAACAGGCCGTTTTGAAAGATTTCAATAGGGGCATTTCTTCTACCCCATTTCATAACTTGTCATCTATTGAAATATCAGCCGTCAGGTCTTTGGCGGATGATCCTAGTATCACCATCAAACAGGCGGACAAGGGCGGAGCCACGGTCATTATGTCGGCTGTGGACTATGATATAGAATGCCAGCGACAGTTGAGCAATCGGAGATATTACACTCCGGTAAGAAGACCCTACCCCTCGATTGAATACCATCATCTCCTCTATGGTATTTTCAGCCGAGTCAGAAGGCTGGATCAACAAAAAAGAGGCAGAATTTCTGGTGACTACCGACCCGAAGATCCCATACTTCTATACCCTCCCCAAAATCCACAAAGGGGTTACCCCGGTCCCAGGTAGACCCATCGTCTCGGGTATCGGGTCCATTTTGGAACCTCTGTCGAGATTTTGCGACCACTTTCTCCAACCCTTAGTTAGGGATACCCCCTCGTTTGTTAAAGATACAACTGATGTCATACGAATACTTGAGGGGGTCCAACATCCAGAGGATATCAATTTTTGTTGACACTGGATGTTGAGGCCCTCTATACTAATATCCCTCAAAGGGCAACGTTAGAAGTTGTGGAGGACTTGCTGTACCGAGAGGACTGGACTTCTCCAACTCCGGTAGCATTTATACTGGAGTGTGCCACCGTGGCACTTACTGAAATTTTTTTGAATACAACAAACAAATATACCATCAAACGCAAGGCACTTCGATGGGGAGTACCTTTGCGCCCAGTCTGGCCTGTCTGTATATGGCAGCATTTGAGGAAAGGAGATCCATCATCACAACAACCCATACTTAGCAAATGTCCTTGTATGGAAAAGGTACATCGACGACATCTTAGTCCTGTGGAAAGGGGATCGTACAACATGTGATGAATTCTGCGGTTGGATTAATACTCTTAATCCCTTCCTGAAATTTACAGTACCATTTCTGAGACCAGTGTACCCTTTCTTGACCTACTGGTCAGGTTGGGTCATGACTGCATTACTACAACACTTTATCGTAAACCAACTGATAAAAACAGCTTGCTTCTATTTAGTAGTCATCACCCCAGAGCACTCAAACTGAACCTCCCATTCGGTCAATTCCTTCGGATAAGAAGGAATTGTAGCTCATTGGCTGACTACTACATCGAATCTGATACCTTGGCTCAAGCCTTGCGACAGAGGATTATCCACAACATACTGTGTCACTCGCTCGTAAAAGAGCGAGAAATAACAATCGTGAAAGTCTGCTAGAGAATAGACACAGGGAACCTGACACCACGATTACATGTGTAACCACTTTCACTCCTGACTCAAATCGAGTGAGGAGCATTATTAAGAAACACTGGGGCATTCTGAACACAGGCATTTTAGATCTCCCCGAGCCCAGATTTGCGTTTAAACGCACAAGCAATTTGAAGGATATGCTCATACACACACGTCCCAAAACCCTTACAACTAATGCTCAGAGAGGTTTATGGGATCTCCCTCCCGTAGTTGGACATTATTCTTGTGGGTCTTGCTCGGTTTGTCCTCTTACCAAGACTACTAAAGAAATGACATTTACTAATGGGGTAAAATGGGTCATGAAGAAACACACCAACTGCAACACCAATAACTGCATCTATGCTCTGACCTGTCCGTGCAAACTCCTATATATAGGGATGACGACAAGACCGGTTAAAATCCGCATGACTGAACACAGGAGTAATTTCAGATGTCATAGAACTAACACAAAAATGACTATGCATTTTGCAGATCACAAGCACCCCCTGACTCCTTTCGGTGGGTGGTTTTGGAAGCCCACCCCGGTATGCCCAATAACATGCTGTTCCGACTAGAACAGAGGTGGGTCCTGAGGTTGTCCTCTGACAAGGAGGGACTCAATGATGACATACCTTGGAGTCTGTTGACATAACACAGCATGAGTTGTGCATATATACTTTGGATATTGCTGTTGTAACAAATTAGATGATGTTCTGCCATATTCTTGAGTGTATTTTTATCGGTATGAGCTATACTGACATTTATTTAGATCACACGTTAGACGATACCTCTCCCATTTGCCAGGGACACCTCTTTATCATGACCTCTTCCCCGGGTGTGTGTGACATCATAACTCTGTCTCCACCACGTGCCTTTCTAATAGAGGTGGAACGGTTACTTAGTGGTAGACTTGTTACCCATTGATAACTGGATACTTGTCCTGTACTTGACGACTTATTGATTTTTACCTTTTACACTCAATCCACATGGGGTCTTATTTACTCCTAGACATCGAGCTGCTGGTTATCAGACTCCTCACTATATTGGTTGCCTAGTACACGAGTTCTTGTCATTCCCTTACTTTCTCTACTTTTTAGGTTCATTAAATACATCTATATGTAATTTGAGTGACCAGTTACCAACCATTATACAGCTTTTTGATTACAGAGACTTTGGGGACATCCTTATCAATATACATCCAATGGGGATTCCAAAATTGATACCCGGAAGTATGTGTTGACGCTCTAGTCTTTGTTCTACTCGCACAACCGGAAGTCCCGCCTCCTCTGCTGACCGGCCGGGTAATATCACTCGCACATGAGTGAGTTTGTACATTCACCCGGTTCCGGCAGAGTGTGGGGTAGGTCTACCGCGAGCGGACGGAGCGATACACGTGAGTAGTGATCACTGAGCATGGTAATGTGGGTTCGTTTGGCTGCCACTTTGATTTTATTACACGGAAGTGCTCCGCTTTGCCAGGAGTGTCCGTGAAGCGGGACCGGCTTCTTCTGTGTCCCGTATCCTCCGTTTTCACTCTCCTTGAGGTCTTACTCTCTGTGAGTTTGGGAATTAGAGAGGTGAGCCGAGAGAGTATTACCTCTCGGATAGCCTAAGGAGCGTATGGCGATACTTTATGGTCGTGTTTCCTATGCACCGCGCGCTCCTCTCTGAGCACACTTTACTGTCTCCTTTGCCCTCCTTGTTTGCTGGAGAGACCATGGGGTTGTGGTTGTCGCCCGCCAGTGCATTTCCCTTGACCTTTGGTGGGATTTATGACTGGAGTGCTCGGCACACTTCATTCCCTGAGGCTCGCCTGCATTCATTAAGTGGGATAAAACTGTGTATTCCAGGTGAGAGCCATCGTTTTCTCATAGGGATGCTCCCCTTTCGGGCTCCGCTTTGGCAATCTTCTACCTAGCCTATATTGATGTCCTTCTTCATACCTTATTAGGACACTGAACCCGACAGTGTTTACGCCTGCTGTGACACCTTGAGGCTTTGACATGACCCTATTTGGGTGAGTGTGCTGTTTTATAACGATCTTGTGCATATTCCTTGCTACTTTAAAAATATTTCTTCTTTAGATTTTGTTTATATTCGCCACTGGCATGATCACATACATCACTATGTGTGAAGCATGCTCATCATTCACAAATGTTTTTCCAGTATTGCGACAACTTGGTTATACTCAAAAACCTGGTACGGAGTTTGAATTACAGACTATGACCTTGTTGAATGATGTTTTTAAATGTTTTTAAAACTTTACAATTTTTCTATCCTGCAGGCATTGAATTAGATCAACAGGTACCACTTTATAGGGTGCTGTATGGGTGGTCATTATATTGTGTACTGAACAGACCACCGACCATAAAGTGTAGATTATTTAAGATTCGGTCCTGAAGAATTGCCGTTAACTTAACAAAAGGCAAGAAACATGTTGACCTGAGTTTGAGCACACAACTCTGCAATCCTTGAGCAGACGCGTGCGTCTCTTACTGGTTTTTAATCAGGTTAGTGACCATTGTCATTAAAATAGTTTTGGATGGATCACTAATTCCTGTTTTAGACAGCACATACTACACACTTTTCACATCTACACTCATTAGGGCCCTCACTCGCACTTCACCCAACGGCTAAGAGAAAAGATCTCCGCAAAGAAGGCCCCATCACGGGTGCCGATCGGGTATTGCAGCGCCGACCCGATAAGGAGCAGACCCAGTGATGAAGCATGACACTTAGCTGGCTGGGTGTGTGAGGTCTTTTTCTGAAAGGAGAAAAGATTTTCTTCGATCTTTATGAACACCCACTTTATTGTTTTTCACGTATCCAATGTTCTGTAGGATCTCTTTAGGAACAGCATACCTCTTCTTGTTGTAGTTCCGTGGGCCTGTATGCTGGACCTATTCAAGTGGCCCGTAGTCCCTCCTTTTTGTCTTAGGGGTCAGGCTAAACATATGTCTATACTGTTGCAGAACTTGTCTGCACTCAGTTTGCTGATGGTCAGTGAGGCTGCTTGCCAAAGCAACTCCATCTACTGACCCATCATCAGGGTTCTGAGAGAGCAGGTCAGGGAGAGGGTCACTCTCCTCCTCCTGTTCCTCATCAGTTGCCATGAGCAAGCCCATGTCAGCCCTGTCAACATATGGCTTTAATCTGTTGACATGGAGCACCCTCAGGGGCTCCTGGGAGTTCCAAGATTCACCAGGTAGGTGACTTCTCCCTTCTGTTCAACTATTGTATGGGGGCCACTCCACTTGTCCTGGAGGGCTGCTGGGGCCACAGGCTCCAATACCCACACCTTCTGTCCTGGCTGGTATACAGTCAGTACAGCCTTTGGTCATGCCAAGCTTTTTGTAATTCTTGGCTGGCCTCCAGGTTTTGGTTGCCTTTTTCATGTACTCAGCCATCCGGGAGCGGAGACCAAGTACATAGTCCATCACATCTTGTTTGGGGGCTTGAGAGGTAACTCCCAGCCCTCTTTTACCAAACACAATGGACCTCTCACAGGATGCCCAAACAGAAGCTCAAATGGGCTGTAACCAACCCCCTTCTGTGGAACCTCTCTGTATGCAAACAACAGGCAAGGAAGAAGAAGGTCCCATTTCCGCCTAAGCTTCTCTGGGAGTCCTTTAATCATTCCTTTCAAGGTTTTGTTGAAGCGTTCAACTAAACCATTGCATTGTGGGTGATAGGGGTGGTGAACTTATAAGTTACACCACACTCCTTCCACATTGCTTTCAGATATCCTGACATGAAGTTGGTACCTCTGTCAGAAATGACCTCCTTTGGGAAACCCACTCTGGAGAAAACTCCAATGAGGGCTCTTGCCACCACAGGGGCTGTGGTGGTCCTCAGAGGAATTGCTTCTGGGTACCTGGTGGCATGATCCACTACCACCAGGATAAACCTGTGCCCAGATGCAGTTTGAGGGTCAAGGGGACCAACAATGTCAATCCCTACCCTTTCAAAGGGTACCCCCACCACAGGTAGTGGTATCAGGGGGCCTTTGTTGTGCCACCTGCCTTACCACTGGCTTGGCATGTGACACAGGAGCGACAAAACTCCTTTGTGTCCTCTGACATATGTGGCCAATGAAAATGTGGGACAAGCCTGTCCCAGGTCTTGTTTTGGCCCAAGTGACCTGCCAAAGGGATATCATGTGCTAGGGTCAAGAGGAACCCCTAAACGTCTGAGGTATTACCATCCTCCTGGTGGCTCCAGGGGCTGGATCTCTACCCTCAGAATATAGGAGTCCCTCATCCCAATAAACTTTATGGGACCCACTAGCACTCCCAGCAGCCTCAGCAGCAGCCTGCTGTCTGAGGGGGTTCAAGAGAGGGGCAGCACTGTTGCTCCTTACTCAGATCTTCCCTAGAAGGGCCCCCTGCCCCCAAGAACTCAACCTGATCAGGCTCAAGTCCCTCTGGGGCAGTTCCTTCTTCAGGATCTGCTTCACCTCCCTCTGGGGGTGAATCTGTGATCTGAGACAGAGGGAAGGCACTGCCTTTACCCTACTGCTCCTCCTCTTGGGAAGCATCTGGTCCATTGTTCCAGGATCCAGAGCTGGTTCAGTGTTATGCATTCTTGCTTGTGACCTGGTCACAGCAAATACCTCTGCAGGGATGCCCAACATCTCAGCATGAGTCCATAACTCTACTTCAGACCAGGCTGAAGTCTCTAGATCATTGCCCAATAGACATTCGACAGGGAGGTCTGCACTGACTACAACCTTCTTGAGGCCAGTTACCCCTCCCCAGGAGAAATTCACAACTGCCAGACTATGGTTGGTCCTGACATTGCTTGCATTGGTCACCTGGTACATTTCGCCCAGGATGATCTGTCCAGGGTCCACAGGATCCTCTGCCACCATGGTGACACTAGCACCTGTGTCCCTAAATGCCAAAGCCTGTTTGCCATTTATTACAGGCTGCTGTTTGTATTTGCCCAGATTACTGGGACTTACTAGGAAGGACATGTTAAGGTCTCCCTCACAAATCAGCATTGCCTGAGTGGGCACTCTGACTAGGTCAGAGTCCACTTCAGAACCCAGGGTCAACCCTACTACACCCTTATTCTGAGTACCACCTCCACCAGTAGCTGAGCTAGGGGGAACAGTTGCCTTAGGGGCAGGAGTGGTGGTGGTTTGGTCTTTGGACTTGTTACAATCAGAAGTCCAGTGCCCTTTCTGTTTACAGAATTTGCACCAGGGCTTCTTTTGGCCTTTCCCCTTGTTGGATTGTGACTCCCCACCAGATGCAGATTTTTGGGGCCCTTGTGAAGACTTCTGGTCTTTTGACTTATCCCCACCTTTCTCAGAGCCCTTAGGATCTTGCTTCTTGGTGTCACCCCCTTGGTTCTGGGGTTTCTGCCTCACCCTGGTTCTGACCCATTTGTCTGCCTTCTTTCCCAATTCTTGGGGAGAGGTCAGATCTGAGTCCACCAGGTATTGATGCAACAACTGGTTCTGGCAATTATTAAGGATCTGTTCTCTCATCATCAGATTATACAATCCCTTGAAATCAGTAATCCTACTGCCAACCAGCCAACCCTCCAGAGCCTTGGTTGCACAATCTACAAAGTCAGTCCAGTCCTGAGTCTGTGCCTTCTGGGTGTCTCTGAACTTCAACCTGTACTGCTCAGTGGTTAAGCCAAACCCATCTATCAGTGCACTCTTCAGGACTTCATAATTATCAGCATCCTCTTCTCTAACAGTGAGGAGCTTGTCTCTACCTTTGTCTGAAAGGAGAGCCACAAGATTGCTGCCCACTGCCTTTGGGGGACCTGCTGTACTCTACAGGCCCTCTCCATAGCAGTTATCCACTTGTGGATATCATCCCCACTCTGGTAGGGAGGAACAACCTTGCTCAGGTTCCTATGGTCTGGAATAGATTCTCTGCCTCTAGGGACACTGTTGCTGCCACCAAGGGGTTCTAACCCCTCTCTTCTAGAAGCTCTCTGGATCTCCAGGGCTTCTCTATCCAGTGCCAACTGCTTGGTTCTGAGGGCAACTCTTGCTTCCTCATACTGCAGCAGTTTGCACATTCTTTCAGAGGAGGTCTCTCTTATGGGAAAGTATGAGTTCCTCTGGTGGACAAATTCTCTGCCAGAGTGATAAGAGTGGTCAGATTCCCTGGAAGGGGACCTATGCCTCTCCTCCACTCTGTCAGCTCTCTTAGGGAGAATTCCTCTGTCCTTTTCAGGCCCCTTGGAGCCTGGCCCTTCAATCACAGAGTCTTGGTCATTCTGATTTTCATCATCTGACCCAGATACTGTAATTGACCCACTCCCTGATTCATGACCCATTAGCTCCTAGAGCCAATCTAAGATCATCTGCTGTCAGCAGATCTATCAGGTGTAGTGTGGAGGGACTCTGTCCTAGCTTCAGGTGTCTTTCAACACACATGGCTCTCAAGTCAGAGAAAGCCATGTCCTTATACTGAGGCTGAGTGGATCCACTGGTTCCACCCTTTAAGGACATTCTAGTGTTGTGCAGTGTTGTACTACCTACACTAGTTTGTGGCCTACTGATACTAGCTTGAGCTGTAGAAAGGGTGTGCTATCCCTTGTCACACAGCTCTAAGTTCAGTAGAACTTATTGATACTAACCTTGACTTTATATGTACCTTGAGTACCTATAGTGGTTTTCAGTTAGTAATTCAAATAGAGATTTTCTGGTAAAACAATAGCAAGCTGGAATCCCACACGCTGCCCACCAATGTGAGAAGTTGGCCTGGTATATGCTGTTCACTAATTAAAGTGGACACCTTGCACCAGAACAATTCGACTCTTATGGTAGATAGGTTTAAGACAACCTTTATAGAAAGCTATCCTAGTGGTAGCTGTGGAGAGCAGCCTTCAGGCTAAGTCTTGAAGGAATGTAAAGCAGCTTGTTTTACCACACAATCTCTTGAATCACCAAATGAAAAGACACCACACAGGTATATATATCAAATATATATGTATTTATTAATAAACACTCTCTACTAATCTCTTTATGAGATTAGAAGTCAGGAACATATGTACAAGTCAAATGTTATCAAAATAAGTTTAGCACAATCGAATATCACAATCTTAGTTTGGCTAGACCTAGGTCTAGGGCATCTAGAATCGAGGGACCCCCAAGAACCACCCCAGGTAGTTGTAGGAGACCCACAGGGGACGGACGCAGTGTCCTGGCACCGGTGCGAGTCCTGTGCGAGTCTATGCGCTCAGACGCGATTGAGATTTCAATGTTAAAGGTCCCTTGCGTGTTCGAGGCGAACACACCGATCGGTCCTTGTACGAGTCGAAGGACGCGGTTACAGATAGAGTTGCAAGGGAGATGGACGCGCTGTGTCTAACACAGACGCGAACCTTGTGCGAGTCAGTGCAATGGAGATTTCAATGTTACAGGCCCCTTGTGTTCGAGGCGAACACCGATCGGCCTCCGTACGAGTCGAAGGACACAGTTCTAGATAGTGTTACAAAGGAGATGGATGCGGTGTGTCTAACACAGACGCGAACCCTGTGCGAGTCAGCGCAATTGTCGCACTTAGAAAATAGGAATTTTAGGACACTTCTAGGGAAGCTACAAGCAAGTCACTTACAGGGTAAGTAGTTCTAGGGCCCACACCCACAGGAGCACCGTGAGTGCTGAAGTTACCTCACCCAGGGGAGCCGGGTGCAGAGGTGTTCTTTGGTGTCGGGTCGCGGCGTCGTTTTCAATGGGAGCCAGTGAAGACTTGCTGCTTGCGGCGACAGGAGAAGTGTCCGGAGGAATCCAAGCCTGGATTCAGAAGATGGAAGACCTGAAAGCAGAGGGGACAGTGTTCAAAGTCACTTGGCAGTGACTCGGGGCAAGGAAGATGGATGCCCACCGTCGTCGCAAGATTCAGGTCGTTCGTGGGTGCCTTGACTCTTCAGCCACGAGGTCCAGGAGGCGTCAACAATGACCAGGAGCTGGATTCGGCGTGTCCCACAATGTCTGCAGCTTACTGCGGTGTCGGCGACTCGATTGGAGCCAACAAGCCTTGGTAACAGCAAGTCTTGGGGAAAGTGTGAAGAGGCAATGGCGCAGACCAGCAAGGTCTGGGGGACTCACCCAGCAAGGGTACGTCAGAGCAGGCCTGGAGCAACCAGGGGAGCCCTTTGGTTTCTTTAGAAAGTTTTCAGGGGACCCACAAGCTGGCTGGCAAGGGATCGCAATGACGCCTCGGGAGGGTTCGCTCAACAGGGGCCCACGGTCACTCGGGACGTGGTAGGCCTCTGGTCTTCAGACGGATTCCTGCTGGAGGCTAGGACCATACGGGGTCCAAAGCACAAGTTCGAGGAACGTTGTGAAAGGGTTGCACTTGACAATAGTGCACAGTACCCAGGGGTCGCGGTTCCTCGTCACTCTTGGGGTCCACTGGCCTCAGCTTCGCTGGGGACTCACGATGGCCTTTGAGAAATCAGGAAATCTACTTCTTGGGCTGCAGGGACTTCGGACTCCGGCGGGAGCGGCGTAGTTTGCGACCGTCGTTTGTAGTTTTTGGTGCCTGCCAAGCAGGGGAGTCACTCCTTGACTCCAAGGGAGATTCTTCAGTCTTCCAAAGGTAGTGGAACGTCGAAGGTCCGGGATTCGTCTTCAGAGCATCGTCCAGGGAAATCCAGGGTGCAATGCACAGGTTCCCCCTCTTATACTACAAGAAAGGGAGGGACTAGCTCTATGACCCTACCTATGGGAGGGTCAGGGGAGTGGGTGGCTACACCCACTTCCCTTTGTCCAGTTTCGCGCCAGAGCAGGGGCAGGTAGCCCCTGAGCCGGTTTGAACTGGGGTATGCACAGAGGAGCCTTCTGCTCCCCAGTGCAGGACTTCAAAGCACTCTAAGAGTGCACCCACCCAGCCCCAATACACTAAACCCTGTCTGGAAGGTGGTCACACCCCTTGGGACAGGATATCTATTGTTGGGCGTCCTCCACTGCGAGTGTTGGTCATCAGCAGGAGGGCAGCCTAGTGTCTGTGACTGGTGGCATCCATTTTGTGATGCCAGGGCTCTGCAGGATTCTACCGCGTTTCCACAGTAGATACATGTCTATCCCTCTAGAAGGGTGGAATGCTACCCCCGCCGCCAGGACTGGCGGGAGGGTAGTATTCCAAGATGTTTGACACCAAACACGACATGTTTCGATGCAGCCATTCCAAAGTTAGCATTCTACCGCGAGGATATAATGCACTTAAAAGTATATGGTTTAACCGCATCCACAAACAGCACCAGAGAATGGACTCTGAGAGCTGCAGAGGGGCCCTGCTCAGGCAGAGGCACCCCCTCACATAGAAGCCAAGCACCCTGCCCTCAGGATTGATAGGGCCTGCCTTAGGGGTGACTGATAGGTTTATATGTGTGTGTAGGAGAGACATAGGGGACCTATATCTCAGTGAGGGGTGCTAGCACTTCCTCACCCAGGCTGCAGTAGCAGGCCTGTGGTGTCAGATTTAGTCTGCTTCCCAGGGGTGGCATAATACACGCTTCAGCCCCTGGTAGGCCCGTGAAGTACCTATGCCCTTGGTACCTAAGGTACCATATACTAGGGACTCATAAGGTACCACAGTATCCAATCACTAGTGCACCTAGAGTGCACTCCAAATCGTTTAGAGAGAACAGAGAGGCTGGGGCCCTGATTGGCAGGGTCCCAGCCAGACTATAGCCAGAAACCAGTGTAAACATCAAAAAAAAAAGTGGGGGCAACATAAGAGGCAGATCCTACTCTCCTACACCCTTGCTGTGGTGAGTCCCCTGGTCCTTGCTGGGCCAGACCGTAACCTTCTTTGAACTTCTTCTTGGGTTGCCACTGCCAAGGCTTGTTGGTGCTCCTGCTGGACACCGACCCCTCAGCACTCGACATTCTTCGTGGGACAGCTTGTATCCGGCTCCTGGTTGTCCTCGACATCTCCTTGTCCCTGCAGCTGTAGAGTCAAGGTCCCCATCATCACACCTGAAGCACCCGACATCGGTAGGCATTCGTCTACCGAGCCCCTGGTCACTCCTGGGTGACCCAGACTCTGTCCCCTCTGCTTTCAGGTTCCTTCCTTCAAGGATCCACTTGTGGATTCCACCGGCCACTTTTCTTCTTCCCAGCAGTGGCCTTTCTTTGAAGACTCCCATTGAGAACGACAGCGGTTTCCGACGCCACTTCAGCCCTATGCACCCAGCTTCCCTGGGATAGGTAACTCTGGTACTTTGGTATCCATGGGTGGGGTGGCTCTCCAACCTTCTAGCTTCCAAAGGGTTTCCTCGTAATCCACTGGGAAGGGTCCTTAAACTGTAAAATTGCAACGCGACTCTTCCATTGAATTGTACGTCGCACTCAGTCGTGTTCTCATACTGCACCCGTCCTCCATGGGGTCCCTTCTTACTCACCTTGGGTTGTTCCTTGGGGTCCCAGCGATTTTACATCCTCTAGACACTGTCTTGACTCGTGTTGTGGTTCTTATACCACTATTTTAGTATATGGTTTGGTCTCCCCCTGGAGCCGACTGTGTATTAGTGCTACTTACGATTGTTTCTGTCCTACAGTATTGTGTGCTTTGTGTTTATCTGTGTGTAGCAGATACTGTGAGGTATTTAAGGTGTGTTATAATAATAAATACATATTTTTATAACTACTGTGTGGTTCTCCTTTCATTTAACCAATACTATAAGGTTGCATTCTGGTAAAACAAGCTGCTTAACATTCCTTCAAGACTAAGCCTGAAGGCTGCTCTCCACAGCTACCACTTGGATAGCTTTCTAAGGTTATCTTTGACCTCTTAAATCACCATAAGGGTTGTTTGGACTGCTGCAAGGTGCCCACTTTAATTAGTGGAGATCATATACCAGGCCAACTTCTCACACCTGCCAACTTAGGGCGAACAAAGCAAACACAAGGAGATGATGAACGGAGCGCTGAAACTTTTTAGAGACTCACCCCCATTGACAGATCTGGGTTTAATCCATCATCATTTTTTAGCTCACTTCCTACTATTTTTTAGCTCACTTCCTATTACCTCGCTTCACTACGTACCCTAGTGTAAACTAAAGTTCCTAGGATTGGAGAAAGGGTTGTGCTAGACCCTTAACAAACAATCTAAAAGTTCAGTAGAACTTACTTAAACTATCTAAATATTATATGTGCCTAATGCTAGTGATAGTTTTTCAAATAATCCACACCTAGATTAGCTTTTAAAACAATGCAGGCTTGAATCCCAACCGCTGCACACCAATGTAGGAGGCTGGCTTAGTATATGGTGCTCACTTATGTAAGTGTAGCACCCTGCACTAATCCAGACAAGCTTTTTTTAAATAATACCATTTTATTTAATTTTTGTTGTTTTATCATTGCTTACATTACATTTTCATCACATAGCGTCATGTTCCACATTTACATTTTATTTGCAATAGTTGATTGTAGGTTGTATGTTGATCAGTGATTGTTTACTCTAGTGATGATCTTATTCCCACCCCACGGGGGGTCATCCTTCTTATTTTGTGTCTGGTGTATAGAACTACCAGGAACTATGGTTTATTATTAACTGTGGATTCCGAACTGGGTAGAAGTGTTTGGGAAGGAGGGGTTTGAGAAGCTGGCCTGGTATATGATGTCCACTAATGTAAGTGGGCACCTTGCACCAGTCCAGACAACCCTTATGGTGATTTAAGAGGTCTTAGACAACCTTAGAAAGCTCTCTAAGTGGTAACTGTGGAGAGCAGCCTTCAGGCTTAGTCCAGAAGGAGTGTAAAGCAGCTTGTTTTACCAGAATGCAATCTTATAGTATAGATTAAGTGAAAGGAACCACACCAAGTATTTATAACAATATGTATTTATTATAGAATACTCTCTAGTACGTTCAAGTATCTCCCACATGGAGATAAACACAATGCACACAATACTTTAGCAAGAAATACAGTAAATAGCACGAAATACACAGAGGGCCCCAGGGGGGGACCAAACCATATATTAAGAAAGTGGTATAAGAACCACGACTCATGTCAGGACGATGTCGAGAGTACGTAGAATTGCTGCGGACCCACAGAACCACCCAAGGTAAGTAGATAGGGACCCCAAGGAGAGCGAGTGCAGTGTGTAAACAGGACCGCGTGCTCCGTACAAGTCTATGTGCAAATCGCGGTTGGATTTTTAAAGATTAAGGACCCTTCCCACTGGACTCTGGAAAAACCCCTTGGAAGACAGAAGGTTGGAGAGCCACCCCACCCGTGGATACCCTAGTATCCATGTTACCTACACCAGGGAAGCCGGGTGCATACGAGTGAATTGGTGTCGAAAACCACTGTTGAACCCAATGGAGGACTTCAGGAAAGTGCCACTACTGGAAGAGGAGAAAGTGTCCGTGAGATTCCAAACGTGGATTCTTGAAGAGGTGTACCTGAAAGCAGAGGGGACAGAGTCTATGTCACTCAGGAGTGACCAGGAGACTAGAAGACGAATGCCCTCCGATGTCGGGTGCTTCAGTGAAGATGACGATGTCCTTGACTCTGCAGCTGTGATGACCAGGTGATGCTGAGGAAGACCAGGACCCAGGCACAAGCTGTCCCACGAAGGATGTCGAGTGCTGAGGGGTCGGTGTCCTGGCGGGAGCAGCAACAAGCCTTGGTAAATGCAGCCCATGCAGGAAGTCGGGAAGGTGCAAAGTTGGGACCAGCAAGGTCCAGGGCACTCACCAAAGGCAGGGGAGTCAGGGCAGGCCCCGAGCAATCAGGGGAGCCCAAACGTAATACCTGTGACCCTTAAATGGACCCACAGGCCGTAGGCACTGGAGTCGTGAGAGGACCTCAAGCAGCTCACCAAAAGATGCAGGCCACGATGCACATGGTGTGGTGTGGCTGAAGATTCTGGTCACTGCAGGTGCTAGAGGTTGGGGCTACTTGGAGCCCGAAGATCTTCTTGCAAAGAAGCCAACAAGCCTTTGGAATGGCAAGTTGGAGTGGTGCACAGGGGTTCGGTTACTGCCACTCCCACAATGGATACTGGCCTCAAACTTGGTGAGAGGGCAGGGCAGGCCTCGGGAGCTGTAGAAAATCACCACCTGTGTTGCAGAGCCCACGGAGTCCGGAGGAGCTCAGGATCTGCACACTGGTCGACTTCGTTGCGGTGCCTGCAAATGCAGGGGAGTGACTCCTTCACTCCAAGGGAGATTACTTCAGGTATCTTTGATGCTTCACAGGCCTTGGAAGGTTCCTGTATGATGCACGGGCACTGACGATGCAGCAGACTGGAAGGGAGACGAAGTCAGGCCCAAACAAAGTCCAGCGAAGTCCAAGTGCAGTGGTGTCTGATCTGAATCTTATCCCACGACGAATCTAGGGACCTACACCTAGGTAAGCCTTTAAGTACCCTAGGGAAAGTGTTGGAAAGATTCAAGAGACCCTCCCAGGGGAGGGTCTGGACAGGGGGGAGGTTACTCCCTTGTCCTTTTTCCAGTTTCGCGCCAGAGCGGGAGGCAACAACTTCCAGGACTGGTTTGAACTGGACTATGCACAGGGACACCAAATGTGCTCCTCATGCAGCCTTTCTGGCGCTGGGAAGCACACCCACCCAGCCCTAATACACTAAATCCTGTCTGTGAGGTGGTCACACCTCCCTGTGACAGGATGCCTATTGTTCTACCTTCCTCTGCTCGAGCTTGGCTCAACAGCAGGAGGGCAGAAATGTGTCTCTGGTCGGCAGCAACCATTTTGTGCTGTCCGGGTCTAGAAAGGTGGTACCGGGAACACTGAGAGCCTAACGGAGGACTCTTCCAGTGCTTGGAATCATACTTCCCACACCGTTTTCAGTGTGGGGGTTTGATTCCAACATGTTTGATACCAAACATGATAGCATTCGTTGCAGCCGTTTTCGAGATGGTCATCGCAAAATTACGCGGTGCCCCTCTATATAGTATATGGCTGCTTCACTGACAACCCGGGAGAATGGACTCCATAGGCTGCAGGGGTGTCCTGCTCATGCCGGGGCACCCTCTCACTTAGAACCAAGCACCCTGCCTTCAGGATTGTAAAGGCCTGCTATAGGGGTGACTTATAGATTTTAAGTGCAGTGACCCTTAGATGTAGTAAACCTATATCTTTAGTAAGTGCTGCACGCACCAACTTACACAGGCTGCAATGGCAGGCCTGTAGTTCCATTTTGAATGGTCTCTCATGGGTGGCATAATACATGCTTCAGCCCATGGGAGACCTCTGCGGTACCTATGCCCTGGGTACATGGGTACCATATACTAGGGACTGACAAGGGTACCCCAGTATCCAATCTGGGATATACCTAAGTACTGAACACAACAGTTTAAGGAGAAAGCAGATAGACTGGGGTCCTGATTAGCAGGATCCCAGTCAGACTAGTCAAAAACAGCATCACATCAAGCAAAAAGTGGGGGTAACCATAGAAGCAGATCCTACTTTCCTACAGGGGGGTTTGTTTGGGTGAGTGGCTGTCATCTCTGATTATTTTTGGCTGGAGGCTTATTGGGGCTTCTGCTTATCCATGGTGATTCTATCCTTGTTGGATCTGTTGGGAGGATTCCGTTTGCTCATTGTGTGCAGGGGGGTCCTGTGATGTTTGGGATTCCGTGTGGGTCTCATCTGGTGGGGTCTGTCTCGGTTCTCCTGTGGGTGGTAGTGTGTCTAGGGTCTTTGACGCCTTGTGTCGGAAGCTGTGCAGGAGTGCAACCCATTTCATGGATATGTGGCGCTTGTGTACCCCTCTTACCTCTTCCTGCCTAATGGCATCTTCCTCTGCTGTGCCCATTTATTAACCGCTCCTATCCAGGCTGCAATCGGGGGTGCTGCTGGGGCCCGCCAGTGCATGGCTATCCCTCGTTTTGCTAGTAATATGGCCAGTGACGTGAATTGTGTTTGGGTTTTAAACCGTTTTTGGCGGCAAAATACTCCCAGTGCACAGGCTTCCCAAGTGTTGATGGTTGTGAGCTCCGTTACTGCCTGTATCATGTTGTGTACTGCATTCCAATATGGTAGCAGGTTGGGGCAGCTCCAGAATATATGATGGAATGTTACATGGGGAGTGCTACAGCATGGGCAGGAGAATTGCGGGGTGGGGTAGAATCTCTGGAGATGTGCCGGTGTTCGGTAGGCTCTATGCAGTATAATATATTGGATGTTTTTAAACCGTGAATTACGAGAGACTTTCTTTTGGTACTCTAGGGCCCGTTCCCATTCCTTATCGTGTAATGGGCGCTCAAATTCCTCCTCCCATTTATGCTGCAGTGGGATTAATAGTGTGGCTGTAAGTTCGCGCATGGACTTTGTATAGCCAAGTTATCAGGTGTCCTATCGGACCCATGTGTAGCGTCATGTGAAGTACAGGATGTGTCGCCGGTTCTCCCTCGGACATGTCCCACAGTTTACGGCAGCCTGAGATTATCTATCTATGGAGAAGAAACTGTCCTCGCGGGAGGCCGCTCTCCTCTGCCAACCGATCGAATGGGAGGAGTTGTCCGTCTGCGAACAAGGCCTCCACCTCAAGTATTGAGCGGTCCGTCCACTTCTGCTAGACTTGGGCTGTGTAATAGTTTTTACCCCTGGGTAAACCGGCCAAGGGCAACAGAGGGGAGTAGAGTGGGGTCTCTCGGGATAAACGGTGGATTCCTATCATACATCTACGGGTTATCTGTACCTGTATGGGATACGTTGGGCTGGGTCGGGTTCCTGGTAACAGTAAGTGGCATACCGCCGATACTGGCAGTGGTCCTGCTTCCGAAATGGTTTCCTCCAGGTGTCGTCCCGCTGTCCATCGGGACAAACCTACTGAAACATTATTGTGGCCAGACAGAGCCACCCCAGGGACCATATGTCGAGAAACAGAACTCTTTGTCGCACCTGTGTCCACCAAAAATTCCTTAGCCGAGCCTTGCAAATCCACTGTGACATAAAGATAACGCTGATCTACAGGTATCTGAACTGGTCCCTCTCCCTGTCCCTGGCTGTCCTAGCTATAAGACATACCTGTCACCTCATCCATATCGTAATCATCATGATAATCCTGTCCATCACGAGGGTCATCAAAGTAATTATTATCAGAGCGACCCTGTGAAACCGTAGCATTCTGAGCTCTCTTAGTCCCACGACCTCTCCCACCAGAACCTCGCCCTCTAGGAGCTGCAACTTTCTGTAAAAGCACAGGGCACTGGCTACGCCAATGACCTTCCTCCTTACAATACGCATACTGATTTGGCCCTAAAGGTGTCGTGAAAGGCTGCCTGCTGGTACTTGGAAGCTGTCTGGAAGGACCACCCCGTCCCCTACTAGTTCCCCTAAACGCTTGCTGGAAAAACACCTTCGTTTTTAAATCCTTGTGTTTCTTATCAGTCCTATCCTTTTCCTCCTGATCTCGGTGTTCGTAATACTGGGCCATATTCAAAATAACAGAAGGGGAAGAGGTGGACCAAGTACTCTCAGACACCTGTAAACAAGTCGTAGTTTCAGGAAGAAGATTAGAAACAAATCGGTCAACTAACAATCGAATTCCTCCCTCAATAGACATATCCTGCCCACTATAGTCCAAAAACGTATCTTCAAACCGGGTAAAGGAATCAGACACACTTTCATCCTTCTTCTGTCAATAAGCTGTCAATTTGTCCCAGCTTACCTTCTTAGGCGGGATAAGGGAATGCATATATGTAATAATATGACCTGGCAAAGCAAGTATCTCAGCTCGGGGTTTATCACCTGGCTTCCTTTCCTGGTCCCGTCCTTTAATCACATCCCATGTACCACCCAACTCCACGATATGGTCTTGAGTATGAACCTGTCGCCAAACATCAACCGGAACGAGAAGACCAAAAAACATTTCAATATCAGCAAGAGTCATTACAGTAGAAGAGGCAGCCTCTGTTAATTCTTAATAATAAGCTGTAGGGTTTTTCCTAGGGTCAGGTAGATTAGCCCGTAAGGGCCAAAACCTCACTTCTTTTCCACGGGGTATAAACCCATTGCTCCTGAAAGCGAGCTGCCACAGCTGGTCTTGTGACATTACCACGCTGGTCCGTTAGCTCGGGTATCTCCGTATGATAAATGGGATGAATCTCTCGCATCTGAAACTGGGTAACCGGGGTAGGGCTCTTCTCATGTAATCTACCCCTATAGGCGACTAACGTTTTAATATTCCCAAGCACTTGGCCTGGCTCTGTAGGAGAGTAGGATCTGCTTCTTATAGTTACCCCCACTTTTTGCTGATGTTTCAGTGTTTTCAACTTAGACTGACTGGGATCCTGCTATTCAGGACCCCAGTCTACCTGCTTTCTCCTCTAAATTGATTGCATGTACTTTAGGTACACTCCAGATTGGATTCTGGGGTACCCTTATAAGTCCCTAGTATATGGTATACTATGTACCCAGGGCATAGGTACCCCAGAGCCCTCCCAGGGGCTGCAGCATGTATTATGCCACCCCTGAGAGGCCATTCAAAATGACACAACAGGTCTTCTACTGCAGCCTGTGTAAGGTGGTGCATGCACCCCTTCCTTAGATATAGGTTCACTATATCTATCCTAATAACTGCACATATAAGCCTATCAGTCACCCCTATGGCAGGCCTTCTCAATACTGAAGGCAGGGTGCTGGGTTTTATGTGAGAGGGTGCCCATGCATGAGCAGAGCCCCTCTGCAGCCTTCGGAACCACTATTCCGGGGTTGTCTGTGATGCAGTCAACCATATACTCTTAAGTGCATTATAACCTCGCGGTAAATGCTAACTTTAAAATGACTGCAAGGAATTATGTCGTGTTTGGTGTCAAACACCTTGGAATCATACCTCCACACCAGTAACTGGTGTGGGAGGTATGATTCCTCCCTCCTGGAGGGAGAAATATGACAGCACCGGTACACCCGGTACCAGCTTCACAGAGCCCTGGCATCACAAAATGGATGCTGCCAGCCACAGACACGTGTCTGCCCTCCTGCTGCTGGATGAAACTCCGGCAGGGGAGGCTGGACAATAGGTTTCCTGTCACAGGGAGGTGTGACCACCTCCCAGACAGGCTTTAGTGTATTGGGGCTGGGTGGGTGCACTCTCAGAGTGCTTTGATGTCTGCACTGGGGGCACATTTGGTGTCCCTGTGCATAGTCCAGCTCAAACCAGTTGCAGGGGCTACCAGCCCCTGCTCTGGCGCAAAACTGGACAAAGGACATGGGTGTAGCCACCCCTCTGTCCTGACCCTCCCATAGGTGGGTCCCCAGAGTTTGTCCCACCCCTTCCTTGGGTATAAAGTAGGAACCCTGACTACAGGACTTTAGATATTACCTGGACTAAACTCTGCTACAGAAACAAAGTAACCTTCGATGATCTACACTTTGCTGGACGACTGAAGAATCTTCCTTGGATTAAAGGAGTTACTCCCCTGCAAAGCAGGCACCTCAATGCTTCTGACCGGTTTGCATCTATGCAGCTCCCGATGGACTCCGAAGATTTTGCAATACAGGAGGTGGGTACCCAAGCTTCCCCGAGGCCGACTAGTGCTCTCAGCAAACCTGAGACCCGCAGCCCTCGTGGGGACCGTGCAACCCGAACCCCTGGACACCTTGCACATTTGCAGCAGCATATGCTTTTAGGCAATCCCTGAGGCTGTGCTTTGGGCTACTTGTAGTCCAAGTCCCGAGCAGTATTTCCACCAAAGATTACTGGCCTACACTCCACGAATGTTCCGTGGGCTGGTATTGTGTGATTCCTCTCAAGGCCCCTTCGCGATCCCTGGTCCGTTGATCTGTGGGTCCCTGAGAAGGCAACTTTACCTTTCAGCAGGCTTTCCTGGTTGCTCCAGACGTGCCCTGACTCTCCATAACTTGGGGAGTCCCCAGGACCTTGCTGGTCCTCAACAAAGCATCTTTTCTTTGACCGCGTTGGTTGCAGTTGCCAAGGCTTGTTGGTCTCCAATCCGGAAACTGACCCCCAGCACTCGACATCCTTTGTGGGACAGCTTGCCTGCGGAATATGGTTGTTGTCGATGTCTCCTGGTCCCCGGGGCTGCAGAGTCAAGCTTCCCCTCTTTGCGCCTGAAACTCCCGACATCGGTGGGCATTCGATTGCTCCGCTCCTGGTCACTTGAAGTGACCCAGACTTTGTCCCCTCTGCTTTCAGGTTCTTCTCATCTCCGATCTAGGCTTGGGTCACACTGGACACTTTTCTTTTCCACGGCAGCAGCACTTCTTCGCATCACGCCATTGAAAACGATGAGGGTTTCCGACACCACTTGACCCCTATGCACCCGGCTTCCCTGGGCTAGGTAACACGGGTACCTCGGTACTCACAGGGGTGCTGGCCTTAGAACCTTCTAGGTTTAACTGGGTTTGCTTGAAGTCCTCTCCGAAGTGTCCTTAAACTCTAAATTTCCAACCGCGACTTTCCCATAGAGTTGTACGGAGCTCGCGTCTGTGTTCCCACACTGCACCCGTCCTCCGTGGGTCCCCTGTGTCACTACCTTGGGTGGTTCCTTGGGGTCCCAGTGATTCTACGTGCTCTAGGCACTGTGTCTAGTCAAGTCGGGGTTGTTATACCACTTTCTTAATATATGGTTTGGTCTCCCCCTGGAGCCCACTGTGTATTGTGCTATTTACTGTCGTTCTAGTAGTGTAATATTGTGTGCCTTGTTCTCTAATCTCATAAAGAGGTTAGTAGAGAGTGTTTAGTAATAAATACATATATTTTATATATACCTGGTGTGGTTCTCCTTTCATTTGGTCATTCAGGAGGTTATATACTGGTAAAACAAGCTGCTTTACATTCCTTCAAGACTTAGGGGCATATTACCAAGGATGTGCGATAATTATCGCAAAGCGCACTTAGCGCTGTTTTTTTTATCGCCGGCTATCGCTGGATTACATCGCGGAGATACCGCATTATTATCAACGCTTATCTCCAAGGTGATAGAAAATCCAGCGATAGCGGCGAAACCCAGCAATAGCGCGCGAAATCCAGCGATAAATTCCACGCGCTAATGAAAAGCTTGCTATTAGGCAGGTGAGGACTTAACCTTACAATCCACCTCCCATTGACTAGAATGGTTAAGTCAAGTTTTAAAGAGGTGTTAGATTCCAGCGATAATCGCGGTTAGCGCGACTTATTTTATCGCTTCGCGGGCATTGCTAATAGGGAGAAGTTGTGTTTGCGACTGTTTTCAGTCGCTTTTAGTTGGGAACGCCTACTTTGCATGTCATTAGCGATAATTATCGCTGACATGCAAAGCGGCAAGAAAACGTCCGCTTTCGCCATAAAGCTGGCGCTAACAGCTGTTAGCGACAGCTTGCTAATAGGGCGATAAAAATATCGCCGCTTTAGCGGCACAAAGTGCCGCTAAAGTGGCGATACTGCCCTTGATAATATGCCCCTGAGCCTGAAGGCTGCTCTCCACAGCTACCACTAGGATAGCTTTCTATAAAGGTTGTCTTTAACCTAATCATCAATAAGGGTCGTTTGGACTGGTGCAAGGTGCCCACTTTAATTAGTGGACAGCATATACCAGGCCAACTTCTCACATTGGTGTGCAGCGGTTGGGATTCAAGCTTGCTATTGTTTTACCAGATAATCTCAGTGAGTGACTAACTGAAAACCACTAAAGGTACTTAGGTACATATAAATCAAGTCTAGAATAAAGTAAGTTCTACTAAACTTGGAGTTGGGTAGCCAAAGGGTCTAGCACACCCTTTTCTCCAACTCAAGAGAGTCTCAGTTCCCAGTAGAGTAGGTAGGTGCATACACCACACCACACTAGAATGTCTTCAAGGCCTGAAGTCAGTGACTCCTTACCAACTAGGTATGGCAATCTCACATTCCAAGAATTGAGAAATATGTGTACATCTAGGAAACTGAAGACAGGGAGACATGCAAGCACTCAACGCCTCATAGAGGCTTTGCTATTAGATGACCTCAGAAAGACCCCAGGGTCTGATGAGACAGGCAAGTTGGGTGGGGCAGCAGAGGAAGAAAGGCCAGGAAGTGAAAACTTCTATGACCTGGACTCCAATTCTGACCAGGGGGATCAAGATGATTCTGACCTGGACAATCCAATTCTTCCTTCAGGTGAGGAAGACCTCAGTGGCCCTCTCTTCACTCCCCCAGGAAGGGTTAATAGTCTACCAAGAAGATCAAGATCTCCTTCTCAGGAATCTAATCATTCTGGTACTTCTATAGGGACCTCTGCTTCTCATAAAAGGGAATCCTCTTATGTGAAGAAATGCCAACTGCTTGAGTTTGAGAGAGCTAAGCTCAGAATCAAGAGAGAGCAATTGGCCTTATATATGGAATCCCTGGAGCTTCAGAGAGCTTCTCAGAAGTTGGGGCTAGAGCCCCATGGTGGCAGCCACAGTGTCCCTAGAGGTAGAGAGAATACTCATGACCATAGGAACCTGAACAAGATTGTCCCTCCCTACCAGAGTGGGGATGACATCCACAAATGGATAACTGCACTGGAGAGGGCCTTTAAGGTACAGAGGGTCCCTCAGGAGCAGTGGGCAGCAATCTTGTGGCTCTCCTTTGCAGACAAAGGTAGAGACAAGCTCCTCACTGTAAGAGAAGAGGATGCTGATAATTACAAAGTCCTGAAGAGTGCTCTGATTGATGGGTTTGGCCTAACCACTGAACAATACAGGTTAAAGTTCAGAGACACCCAAAATGCACAGACTCAGGACTGGGTAAACTTTGTTGATTGTGCTACTAAGGCTCTGGAAGGCTGGTTACTTGGCAGTAAGGTGTGTGATTTCAAAGGATTGTATAATTTAATCATGAGAGAGCAGATCCTTAATAACTGTCAAAATCAACTGTTGCATCAATACCTGGTGGACTCTGATCTGACCTCTCCCCAAGAATTGGGCCAGAAGGCAGACAAATGGGTCAGAACCAGGGTGAGGCAGAAGGTTCAGAACCAAGGTGGTGACTCCAAGAAGCAGGATTCTAAAAACTCTGATAAGGGTGGGGAGAAGGGTAAAGACCAGAAGTCTTCTCAAGGGCCCCACAAATCTGCATCTGGTGGGGAGTCACAATCCAACAAGGGACAAGGCAAGAAGAAGCCATGGTGTCAAATCTGTAAACAGAAGACCCATTGGACAAGTGATTGTAACAAGTCCAAGACTCAACTCCAACCACCACTGCCCCAAGGCAACGGTTCCCCCTAGTTCAGCTCCAAGTGGTGGTGTTCCAAATAAGGGTGTAGTAGGGTTAACCCTGGGATCTGAGATGGACTCTGGCCTAGTCAGAGTTCCAACTCAGGCTATGTTGATCTGTGATGGAGGCATGGATATGGCCTCCTTATTTATAAGCCCCAGTAATCTGGGAAAATACAGACAACAGCTTATAATCAATGGAAAGGAGGCCTTGGCATTCAGGGACACAGGAGCAAGTGTCACAATGGTGACAAAAGATCTTGTGGCTCCTGAGCAAATCATACTTGGTGAGATGTACCAAGTGACCAATGCTAGCAATGTCAGGACAGACCATTCCTTGGCAGTTGTTAATTTCTCCTGGGGAGGGGTAACTGGCCCTAAGAAGGTTGTGGTAAGTGCAGACCTCCCTGTTGAATGCTTGTCGGGCAATGATTTAGAAACTTCAGCTTGGGCTGAAGTGGAACTCAGGACTCATGCAGAAATGTTGGGTATCCCACCAGATGTGTTTGCTATGACCAGGTCACAGGTAAAAATGTCTAACACTGAACAGGTCCTGGATCCTGGAAAAATGGACCAGGCACCTTCCAAGAGAAGGAGCAGTAGGGTTAAGGCAGTGTCTTGCCCCCTGCCTCAGAATCCAGATCAGTCTCTTGAGGGAGCTGATCTTAGTCCTGAAGAAGGAACTGTCCCAGATGAGCTTGAACCTGATCAGGTTGAGTTCTTGGGGACAGGGGGCCCTTCCAGGGCAGATCTGAGCCAGGAGCAACTGAGCTGCCCCTCTCTTGAACCCCTCAGACAGCAAGCTGCTGCTGAGGCTGCTGGGAGTGCTAGTGGGTCCCACAGGATCTACTGGGATGATGGACTCCTTTACTCAGAGTGTAGAGACCCCAAGCCTGGAGCCACCAGGAGGTTGGTTATACCTCTGAAGTTTCGGAGCTTCCTATTGACACTAGCACATGATATCCCATTAGCAGGTCACCTAGGCCAAAACAAGACTTGGGACAGAATTGTCCCTCACTTTCATTGGCCTCATATGTCTGAAGACACCAAGGAGTTTTGTCGCTCCTGTGTCACCTGTCAAGCCAGTGGTAAGGCCGGTAGCACTACAAAGGCCCCCCTGATACCACTACCTGTGGTGGGGGTTCCCTTTGAGAGGGTAGGGATTGACCTTGTTGGTCCCCTAGATCCTCAAACTGCATCTGGGCACAGATTTATACTGGTGGTGGTGGACCATGCCACTAGGTATCCAGAGGCAATTCCCCTTAGAAATACCACAGCTCCTGTGGTGGCAAGGGCCCTCCTGGGAATCTTTTCCAGGGTGGGTTTTCCTAAGGAGGTAGTATCAGACAGAGGTGCCAACTTCATGTCTAGTTACTTAACTGCTATGTTGAAGGAGTGTGGTATAAATTACAAATTTACCACCCCTTATCACCCACAATGCAATGGTTTAGTTGAAAGGTTCAACAAAACCTTAAAGGGCATGATTAAGGGTCTCCCAGAAAAGCTTAGGCGCAGATGGGACATACTTTTGCCCTGCCTTCTCTTTGCCTACAGAGAGGTTCCACAGAAGGGGGTTGGTTACAGCCCATTTGAACTTCTGTTTGGACATCCAGTTAGGGGTCCATTGTGTCTAGCGAAGGAGGGATGGGAGTTACCTCTCAAACCCCTAAACAGGATATTGTGGACTATGTACTTGGTCTCCGCTCCCGGATGGCTGAGTACATGAAGAAGGCAACTAAAAACCTTGAGGCTAGCCAGGAATTGCAAAAAGCCTGGCATGACCAAAGAGCTGTGTTGACTGTTTATCAGCCAGGACAGAAAGTATGGGTGTTGGAGCCTGTGGCCCCAGCAGCCCTCCAAGACAAGTGGAGTGGCCCTCATACAATTATTGAGCAAAAGGGAGAGGTTACCTACCTGGTGGACCTTGGAACTCCCAGGAGCCCCCATAGGGTGCTCCATGTCAACAGGCTCAAACCATATGTTGACAGGGCAGACATGGGCTTGCTCATGGCTACTGATGAGGGATAGGAGGAAGAGAGTGATCCACTCCCTGACCTGCTCTCACAGAACCCTGATGATGGTTCAGTAGATGGTGTAGCCTTGGCAGGCAGCCTCACTGACCAGCAGCAAACTGATTGCAGAAAAGCTCTCAACCAGTTTAGACATATGTTCTCACTGACTCCAAGTCAGACTACCTGGTGCACTCATAAAGTGGACACTGGGGACAGTCTGCCTGTTAAAAATAAGATTTACAGGCAACCTGACCATGTCAGGGACTGCATCAGGACTGAAGTCTAGAAGATGTTGGATTTGGGTGTGATTGAACGCTCAGATAGCCCTTGGGCTAGTCCAGTAGTCTTGGTACCTAAACCTCACACCCAGGGTGGTAAGAGAGAGATGAGGTTTTGTGTTGACTACAGAGGTCTCAATGCAGTCACTAGGACTGATGCCCATCCAATCCCTAGGGCAGATGAGCTTATAGATACTTTGGCCTCAGCCAAGTTTCTGAGCACATTTGACCTGACAGCTGGCTACTGGCAGATCAGACTAGCTGAGGATGCAAAAGCCAAAACAGCATTCTCAACCCCTAGTGGGCACTACCAATTTGTGGTGATGCCCTTTGGTTTGAAGAATGCACCTGCTACTTTTCAAAGGTTGGTGAACAAAGTCCTTACAGGCCTGGAAGCCTATAGTGCAGCATATCTAGATGATATTGCTGTCTTTAGCTCCACCTGGGAGGATCACCTGGTCCACCTGAGAAATATTTTGGAGGCCCTGCAGAAAGCAGGCCTCACTATCAAGGCCACCAAGTGCCAGATAGGGCAGAGCCAAGTTGTATACCTGGGCCACCTTGTGGGTGGAGGCCAGGTTCAACCATTGCAGAGCAAAATCCAGACCATTATGGACTGGGTTGCTCCAACCACCCAGACTCAGGTCAGAGCTTTCTTGGGCCTGACTGGGGAGGGCCTGACTACTATAGGAGGTTTGTCAAAGGATATGGATCCATAGTGACCCCTTTGAATGACTTAACTTCTAAGAGAATGCCAAAGAAAGTTCAGTGGACAGTCAGCTGTCAAAAGGCATTTGATGACCTGAAGCAGGCCATGTGCACTGCTCCCATTCTGCAAAGTCCTGACTACTCCAAACAATTCATTGTCCAAACAGATGCATCTGAGTTGGGGGTAGGGGCTGTATTATCACAATTGAATGATGAAGGTCAGGATCAGCCAGTAGCTTTTATTAGCAGAAGGCTGACCCCCAGAGAGAAACGTTGGTCAGCCATTGAGAGGAAGCCTTTGCTGTGGTTTGGGCCTTGAAGAAGCTGAGGCCATACTTGTTTGGCACTCACTTCATTGTTCAGACAGACCACAAGCCCCTCTTATGGCTAAAACAGATGAAGGGTGAAAACCCCAAACTTTTGAGGTGGTTCATTTCCCTACAGGGGATGGACTACACAGTGGAACATAGACCTGGGAGTAACCATGCCAATGCAGATGACTCTCCAGATATTTCCACTTAGAACATGAAGACTCAACTGGTCAAGGTTAGTTTAATGTCCTGACATTTGGGGGGGGTTGTGTAGGAGAGTAGGATCTGCTTCTTATAGTTACCCCCACTTTTTGCTGATGTTTCACTGTTTTCGACTTAGTCTGACTGGGATCCTGCTATTCAGGACCCCAGTCTATCTGCTTTCTCCTCTAATTTGATTGCATGTACTTTAGGTACACTCCATATTGGATTCTGGGGTACCCTTATAAGTCCCTAGTATATGGTATACTATGTACCCAGGGCATAGGTACCCCAGAGGCCTCCCAGGGGCTGCAGCATGTATTATGCCACCCCTGAGAGGCCATTCAAAATGACACAACAGGTCTGCTACTGCAGCCTGTGTAAGGTGGTGCATGCACCCCTTCCTTAGATATAGGTTCACTATATCTATCCTAATCACTGCACATGTAAGCCTATCAGTCACCCCTATGGCAGGCCTTATCAATCCTGAAGGCAGGGTGCTGGGTTTTATGTGAGAGGGTGCCCATGCATGAGCAGAGCCCCTCTGCAGCCTTCAGAACCACTATTCTGGGGTTGTCTGTGATGCAGTCAACCATATACTCTTAAGTACATTATAACCTTGCGGTAAATGCTAACTTTAAAACGACGGCAAGGCATTATGTCGTGTTTGGTGTCAAACACCTTGGAATCATACCTCCACACCAGTAACTGGTGTGGGAGGTATGATTCCTCCCTCCTGGAGGGAGAAATATGACAGCACCGGTACACCCGGTACCAGCTTCACAGAGCCCTGGCATCACAAAATGGATGCTGCCAGCCACAGACACGCGTCTGCCCTCCTGCTGCTGGACGAAACTCCGGCAGGGGAGGCTGAACAATAGGTTTCCTGTCACAGGGAGGTGTGACCACCTCCCAGACAGGCTTTAGTGTATTGGGGCTGGGTGGGTGCACTCTCAGAGTGCTTTGATGTCTGCACTGGGGGCACATTTGGTGTCCCTGTGCATAGACCAGCTCAAACCGTTTGCAGGGGCTACCAGCCCCTGCTCTGGAAAAAAACTGGACAAAGGACATGGGTGTAGCCACCCCTCTGTCCTGACCCTCCCATAGGTGGGTCCCCAGAGTTTATCCCTCCCCTTCCTTGGGTATAAAGTAGGAACCCTGACTACAGGACTTTAGATATTACCTGGACTAAACTCTGCTACAGAAACAAAGCAACCTTCGACGATCTACGCTTTGCTGGATGACTGAAGAATCTCCCTTGGAGTAAAGGAGTTACTCCACTGCAAAGCAGGCACCTCAACGCATCTGACAGGTTTGCATCTATGCAGCTCCCGACGTACTCCGAAGATTTTGCAATACAGGATGTGGGTGCCCAAGCTTCCCCGAGGCCGACTAGTGCTCTCAGCAAACCTGAGACCCGCAGCCCTCGTGGGGACCGTGCAACCCGAACCCCTGGACACCTTGCACATTTGCAGCACCATATGCTTTTAGGTGATCCCTGAGGCTGTGCTTTGGGCTACTTGTAGTCCAAGCCCCGAGCAGTGTTTCCACCAAAGATTACTGGCCTACTCTCCACGAGTGTTCTGTGGGCTGGTATTGTGTGATTCCTCTCGAGGCCCCTTCGCGATCCCTGGTCCGTTGAACTGTGGGTCCCTGAGAAGGCAACTTTAACTTTCAGCGGGCTTTCCTGGTTGCTCCACATGTGCCCTGACTCTCCATAACTTGGGGAGTCCCCAGGACCTTGCTGGTCCTCAACGAAGCATCTTTTCTTTGACCATGTGGGTTGCAGTTGCCAAGGCTTGTTGGTCTCCAATCCGGAAACTGACCCCCCAGCACTCGACATCCTTCATGGAACAGCTCGTCTGCGGAATCTGGTTGTCGTCGACATCGCCTGGTCCCCGGGGCTGCAGAGTCAAGCTTCACCTCTTCGCGCCTGAAACACCCGACATCGGTGGGCATTCGATTGCTCCGCTCCTGGTCACGTGAAGTGACCCAGACTTTGTCCCCTCTGCTTTCAGGTTCTTCTCATCTCCGATCCAGGCTTGGGTCACACCGGACACTTTTCTTTTCCACGGCAGCAGCACTTCTTCGCATCACGCCATTGAAAACGACGAGGGTTTCCGACACCACTTGACCCCTATGCACCCGGCTTCCCTGGGCTACGTAACACGGGTACCTCAGTACTCACAGGGATGCTGGCCTTAGAACCTTCTAAGTTTAACTGGGTTTGCTTGAAGTCCTCTCCGAAGTGCCCTTAAACTCTAAATTTCCAACCGCGACTTTCCTATAGAGTTGTACGGAGCTCGCGTCTGTGTTCCCACACTGCACCCGTCCTCCGTGGGTCCCCTGTGTCACTACCTTGGGTGGTTCCTTGGGGTCCCAGCGATTCTACGTGCTCTAGGCACTGTGTCTAGTCAAGTCGGGGTTGTTATACCACTTTCTTAATATATGGTTTGGTCTCCCCTGGAGCCCACTGTGTATTGTGCTATTTACTGTCGTTCTAGTACTGTAATATTGTGTGCCTTGTTCTCTAATCTCATAAAGAGGTTAGTAGAGAGTGTTTAGTAATAAATACATATATTTTATATATACCTGGTGTGGTTCTCCTTTCATTTGGTCATTCAAGAGGTTATATACCAGTAAAACAAGCTGCTTTACATTCCTTCAAGACTTAGCCTGAAGGCTGCTCTCCACAGCTACTGTAGTGTAATTCCTATATCCCTAATAGGCTCTGCGCATTGGAATAATATACCCTATAGGTTTGACATAGGACTGAGGTCAGTATGTCCCTATCGAGTACATTAAACTTAATTTACTTTGTACCAGCTAACTCAGAGGCCACTAGAAACTCCTTGTAAACAAGAAGGGAGTAGTTTCTGGTAACCGCATAAACATGACAACTTTGTTTCCCCTTAGAATCGGAACACTCTCAGAATCGTGGAAACAACAGATAACAGTTTCACTCAGCTAATCGTGCATGCTTAGTTTCTTCAGAGTTACACAGAAAGAATAGACGGGCATTTCAATAAAAGGATTTATTGAACAGTCTTATTTCTCATGTAAGAGATATGAGCTGTTACAATCGTAAGACAGTATGCGAGATATATTATGTACAGCGTAAGCAGTAGAAAGAAATAATACTGCGCTAGCATTATCTTTTAGCTATGACACATATATTCATATACATAAATAATATAAGCTAAAAATGCGAGTACTCATAAGATGCTTCTCTAACTAGTTCTACCCCAGTGTACCTAACCTAAGTGTAGTGCAAGGTAAGAAGTAGGTGATGTATTCTATAGTATGGTATGCTATAGTATACCAAGTCTAGTATGCCAAGAGTCCCTCTAGGTTCTAGTCAGCTCCATACCTTGAGAATGAGAGAGGTGGGAATCTCTTTCCGGGTCTCGAACTCTAACACGCCGCGAAGGGAGTCAGAACACTGGAAGCTGGATTCTCTGCGAGCAGGGATGACAGCGTCTCTTGTCAGTGCGTCAGGCCGGGACACAGGCTCGTCTAAAGTCGAGGTCTCCTCCTACTTGCTTGGGCAAGGGAAGGTATATTTATACCCAGTAGGTGCCTTGGAATGTTAGCATTGACGTAAAGTCGGGCAGAGGAAGACGTCAGGAATGAACCCTTAAGGAATAGCGGTTCATGCATAATAAATGACTTCTTGGAGAAATCAATAATCCTGTGCTAGGGGAACCCCCAAGAGCTTCAGGGTCTGGTTTCTAAGAACTCGTTGTGACGTTAGGGTGGACGGATGTAGATGACCATGCCTGTATTTGGATAGCATGGCTAATGCCTAAATAAGGACTGGGATCTTATGCCTATATAAGGGCAATGCGAATTGTGCCTATATAAGGACATGTATCAGTAAAACCTATATACGGACACCTAAAGCGGAATACAACACCCACTCCACTTTCGAATGAACGATAGTACTAAATGCTAAAAATTAAATGCTAAACATTAAACTGAGTACCACATGTTGCTAAAAACATTTCTAAAAGCATATTAAAAGAAGTTTAAAAAAACTGTTGCTAAACATGTAATGCAATAGGTACTGTACATTTTAAAGCATTTTTTCATTCTAAGCATATATCAGAAATAAAATGCAACATGAATGAATAAACAGAAATGTATACATATGACTGAAATGGCTGACAAGTTTTCAAAATCAAAGCCATTTCATAACATGGTACTAAATGAAATTGTAGTAAATAAGGTTGACAATGTGTCCCTGGAAGTATTCAAAGAAGTCCGTTCTATATGAATAGTTCTACTGTAAGCAGATTGAAGTGCCATGTTTTTTCAAAAATAGAGAGAAAAAAAAAAAAAAAATCAATTTTTAGGAAGAATTCCAAGTTTTCTTTTGTTTTGAAAATATGGAGGCCAAATTCATTGCTTCCCCGGTACACTGTGAGCCGAATCAAAGTCAGTGTATGGGTCTGGTGTAAAAATGAAATCATCTATTCCTGTAGACAAAAGATCGTCTACTGATGTCGGTGACAGTTGGAACACCTCGTTTAGAAGGTTAACTGCACAGAGATGTGAAGCATCGCCTTCAGCATTGGATGCCGCAGCAATGTTCGCGTCCGTTGTTACCTGTGTGCCTGTTGATCCATCTCGTACCTCAGCATCAGCAGGAAGCGTCTGTGAGATCTCAACGAATGCTGTCATCAGGATTGGTAGCCTCTGGGGACAACACAGAGCATGGGCCGTTATTGGGTCCAGCAGAGTATCGATATCCGTTGGCATGACTGATGGGAGTGTTAGACAGATGTCTAGCACGCATTCTTCACCGCAAAGCAGGCAGCGTAGAACAGGTAAGATGCAATCTTGCCAGATTGGTCTAAATGACAGAAACCATGTTGTATTAAGTTCCCGTAGACGAGGTATGCCCAAAAGTTGCACTATGCGCTCACGGCACTTCCTTTTTAGGAGAGCTTTCTCCAAATTGCTGGGAGTGACGCCAGTTGATAGGCTTGCCATTGCGTAGTAGTAGGAATAAAAACAGGATTCCCGCAACTAGTGCTAGAATTAATGGCACACCACCAAACACCGAATGTGCGAAGTTTGGAATGATTCCGAGGACTGCCTGAAAAGGTGTTAACAGTCCTGAACAGATGGTCTTAAATACATGTACAATCCCGCTCGTATCAGACATGTTTAAGATACGTCCCATCATTTCTACGAAATGTATAGGGCAGTTTGTACGAATTAGAGCCTGTATCTCAGCCGAAGTCCTTGCAATTTGTAAATCATAGATTTCTTTGGCCGAGGTCAAAGGCACGGTCTGTTTTTAAAAGCATGGCTTTCATTCTGCTTAGAGTATCAAAACGTATAAAAGAAACATTCAATGAAGGCCATAGAGGCAACTCCCTGACTGTGTCTATTGGGGGGAACAATACTTGCATACAACAAGTAACCCTGGAGCCAACCGTTACCAGATATGGGATTCCTGGCAACATGCCACAGCAACTCTGATCATTCAACATGAGGTAATTCCCGTTAGAAAGTTGGCCAAACGTTGGATTAATCACAGTAGCTGGTGTACCCTGCAGGTGGCAGGACAAGTTTGCCACAGAACCATTACAAGCCCCATGTAAAGAAATGTCCTGACATATGAGTGAACCGCTCTGTGCATTTTCACAGTGTGTACCGCTTAAAAACACTTCACGATCCCCACTCCAACATCTATATTCGAAGGTAAATCCCAGGATGTCTTAATGTATTCTTTACCCAACCTTTCATATTTGCCTGCTTGCATTTGTTTGAGGCAATACTGAAAATGAAAAGTAGTGACAGGCAGAGTTATTTTGCCATGGATAAGCCATTCTATAGCTGGTTTTTCTGCTACCGTAAATGGTAATTTTTCCAGTTTTTCAATGCTCAGCACTGTATACTTTGCTCCCCTTTGTGCCAGTTTGATCTGTTTATCCGTTAGATTGTATTCTGAAAACAGAGATGACGTGTTGATAAAACGCCAAGGCACATAGCCTGCACGCAAGGATTGCAGCGTCCAGCCTAATAACATAATAGAACGTAACTGAGATTGGCCTTGTTGTAACATGGTTAAATCTTGTTCCAGTATGTCAATAGCAGAGGATACAATGTTGTCCAGTGAATAAATTCTGGATGACAAAGTTGTTAACCCATTGTCGACCACAGAGAGAGATTTCTCTAAGTTAATACGATCAAGCTCACGTATTCTTTCTGCGGCCTCCGCCTGTGAAACCTTCCATACTTCATTATAAGCAGCATAAATGCCGGCATATATGAAAAGTTTTTGACGCGGTTATCTTGGTCCTAGCAAGAAATCCCTAAGGTATGCGTCTTCTTTAAGTAAAGATAAGTGTTGTTTCACATCCTCGAGTGTAGAGTTTTGTAACCATTCGAGGCACAATTTTCCTACACTGTATGTTGTTACTACCCCCGGATGTTGTCGTTGAACATAACGTGGATCTGGCCTATGGATAGTAAAGCCCTATATTCTATTCAGGAATCTTTCTTGACAGATGTTTGTGTCTGTGGGCCAGAGCAACCATTTTTTCCAATCAGGATCTGTTCTGTTGTTTTGTAGTATTGTGTCTACTGTGCCCGCTCCCTGTGTAGTGCTATTACTTGCAGGTGTTGGTACAGAAGGTATGTTCATGTCTTTGATCTTGGCTAAACCAAGGCAAGACGTTTGTTGCAGTGTCATTCAAAAACATTATTTGCTGTGGGATGATACATGCTCTAAACAAAGCTTCTATCCCCTGTACTTGCCAATCTTTAGAACCCCAGACAGATTTTGTGTCGATTGTGTCTTTCCAAAAGTCAAATCCTTGTCTAGACAGTTGGGTAATAAAGGCTGCAGAATAAATCTGTTTTGTATTAGTTAACATAATTTTCTGTCCTGTTTTGTTTACATTCTTATAGTAAAATGTTTCTGGATCAGATGTATTGTACCCTGAAAAATATGGAAACTTATTTGCAAACGTTTTTGAACTACCCCTTGGTGGTGTAGGACAATGTTCCCATTGGTTAAACATAAACACATTTCTAGGTGTTGCAGAGTTATGCAAGAAATTATGACCATAGTGGTTGTAACAATAAAGCTGTTCGTAGTCTGATGAACCCTCCAAGTATTCATTGTTAGAGAATGCAGCAGACCTTTCTAGATCAGACATCATGTCATTAACAGTCTCAAAGTCCCAATCATCAGAATAGGTACTGGAGGTAATAAAGTCACTTAATGAAATTTTAAATAAATGTGGAATGTTCAAAAGTTCTGTTGGGCCGAATATATCGAAGTCGGTTTTGTCCCACACTATACCATCCTGTATAGGAACGGCTGTGATGTTCACTGCTGACAAGTCTCTTGCTTCACGATGGGATGATTTGTGTGGTTTTAAAAGTAAGTTCACATTTTTACTTTCAGTGTCCATATGGATGTATCTGCCATTTATAAGCACGCTAAGAGTCATAACCAAAGCTAGCCAAAGCAGAAAGAAAAATATTCCAGAAATAATCCATAGTTCAATCCATGGTGAAACCAGATAAGTCTCTTTCAGGAAATGAAAAAGGTCTTGTACTTGTTGTTTGAAAGTTTTTAGGGCTGGCGTCGTTTCAGGCTCACTTGGATCCTCAGAAAACGTATCAAAGTTAATGAAGTAGCCAGAGGCAGTTCGGTCAATTGTTGGAATTGCATCAGGATTTGTTGAAATCGCTGGAACCAGTTGATCACATGTTACGTTGGTGTAGACAGGTGTATCTGGACGAACTGTTACTTGAGTTTCAAGAGGGATGAGTTCCATAGCATTGTTGCTCAGTCCTTCATCTCTTACTGCTGAATTCTCGATGGTTATGAGTCTTTCAGTCTGAACCTCTTGGATAGTAGCGAGAGGAGTGCGTCTGCTACTATGTTGGAGTCCACGAGGCCTACTATTTAGTATTGGCCACATACTGTGGTTTGATGAGGTCGATTGACACAAATCTTTTCTCCTTTTTTCCAGCAAGGGGCGGCAGAAGTACTGTTCTTGTTCCGTGGACGGCTAGGACAGTTACTGGTTGTCTGTATGAAGGTCCAAATTCCTTCTTGTCTGCAATCTTCTCTCTGACTAGATCCCCAACTTTTGGGATCCAGACAGGCCTTGCTGGGACTGCCAGTTTTTCCCCAGTGGTGGTTGGCTTCAGGAACACGTTGCTTTGTTTTGATCTTAGTTCATTTAGATCCTGTAAAACAGCCAAACGATCTTTGATATCAAAGGGTTTATTTTCCACCACTGTGCCTTTACATTCGAGATCAGGAACCCACATTCTTGTCCCAAATAGGACCTCATATGGAGTGACCCCCCAGAGAACTTCTTGGCAAATTATTTAATGAGCGTTGGACCCCATAAAGATGTGTGACCCACCCATCACCCGAACCTAATACTCTAGCTGTTATAGACTGCTTTATGTCCCGGTTTTTCCTTTCCACAACAGAATTTCCCTCAGGATGAAATGGAGAGGAGTACCGCAATGCTACGCCCAAACTGGCCATGGCTTCTTTGTAAGCCCGAGAGCTAAACGCAGGGCCCTGGTCAGAATGTAGTGTGCCAATTGCGTATGTGCCGATAAAGACTCGCAAATCTTTTATAACAGTTCGAGCGACAGCCGAGCGCTGAGGCCACATCCATAGGAACCTTGACTTAGTGTTTGTGGGATTGCATTTGTCATAAAGGACGCCTGCGCGTAGATAGTCTAATGCTGTCTAACAATGGTGTCTGTACTGGGCAGGCTACTTTGTAGTCTGGTGTCTGATGGCGCTCTGCACTAGTCTGTCTATTGCAGCCTCTGCAGTCATTGATGAAGATGTGAATCTGTGTATTCATTCCAGGCCACCAGTACATCTCTTTTAATGTTAATATTGTTTTAGAGATCCCTTGATGTGACAGACCCTCCCCCAGATGTGCTTCATAAATCAAAGCTGCTCTATGTTCCATGTTTGGTATTACCCTATCCCCCACTCCAGGGATTCGAGCAAAAGGAACGTTGTTCGCATCAATTACATAAGAGTACTTGAGTGGAAATTGTTTTGGTAACGCTGCACCACTGCCTTTGCTTGAAGCATTGACAGCCAACAATATCTCACTGTCTATTCTCGTTTTTGAACGAGTGATCGCAGCTACGGAAGCCGTCTGAACAGCCCCCTTTGCGGCTTCATCAGCCAATGAATTCCCTGCAACGTGAACGCCATCACGTTGATGACTCAGCGTGTGTATCACCTGAGCTTTTGGTAGTTCGTTTCTTAACTGAACTACTTGTTCCCAAAGCGTTTTATGCTTTTTGTGCCAACTTTTGCATATTTGAACCCGTTTTGAAGCCACCTCTGTATATATTCATTATATGACTGAACACAGTAAAAAGAATCGCACACTATGAGTGTGGGGAATTCGCGATCTGTATTTTCAAGTGCCAGTTTGAATGCTTGTAGCTCAGCTCGCTGAGCTGTACAATCTCCTAGAGATTGAGTTTTAGTGACCATTGGTCTGAAGTCACCATCGCGTATGCAACCTTTAACGATTGCGCACGCTGCACTGTAAGCTTGCTTACTCCCTGTAGCGGGTTGTGCTGATCCGTCAGTGTAAATTATAAATTCCTACTGATCGAGAGGCAGAATTTCAGTGGGCAGAGGACATTCATGTTCATATTGCAGGAACCTTGTGTTTTTAAATCAGGATCAAAAACATATTCAACATCTGTTGCAGCAAGAGAATTAACCCATTGTATCCATCTAGGATGCAAAGCTTTTGCATTTGGAATGCTCGCTTTTGTAACCGCCTCTAAGGCTGGTACTGGAGTTACGACAATAATGCGTCTCCCTTGAGCTAGAGCTCTTTCTTTTGCTACAGCGGTTTGGACTGCTGTCAGTATTTTTTCTGTTGAAGTGAAGCGCATTTCTGCTTGTGTATACAATTGTGATTTGTATGCTATTGGTACTTTTTCACCCTCATTAAATGTTAAATAGGTGAATCCGCATCGACCCGAAATTATTCGGATCACTAAATTGCGTTTATTTACGTGTGTTTGTAAGTGATTTGTTGCTAACATGTTAGCTTGGAGTGAACGCAGGATTTCTGTGTGTTCCTGTGTCCAATGTTTTGTTGAAAAATCAGGTTTGATTAATTCGTAGAGAGGTTTAACCCTTTCTGCGTAATTTAGAATGTAAGTTCTTCCAAAGTTTAGGAAACCCAAGATGGATTGTACATTTTTCAGTGTTTTTGGAGGTTGGAGCAGCGCGCACTTTTCTAGAAAGTTAGCTGCCAGGCTCTTGCCTTCACTTGAAAGCTCATATCCTAGGAAAAGGACATTGAGATGGGCAATTCTGGATTTTTTAAAGTTGAATTTATAGCCCTCAGAGGCGAAGCTCAATATAATGGTACTCACCCTATTCAAGTGCCTATCTAGGTCATCGTCTGTCAGATAGATGTCATCGACATATGACAATGCCTCATTATCATAAATTTGTAGTAACTCTGTTACCCTTGCTGAGAATAACCCCGGGCTGTTTTTAAACCCTTGTGGGAGTCGACAAAATTGACGCTGGGTCCCCATTATTGAGAAAGCTGTTAAGTACCTTCTTTCAGGTGCTATGTTTTGACAAAAGAAACCATTTGAAATGTCCAATGTGGTTTTATATTTTTTGCGCACAATGTTATTCATTAATGCTGTACTATGTGCATTTTGCACTGCAAATGTTTTGGAACAAGTGTTCAAGTGTCTGTAATCCAAAACTAGACGATATGTATTGTCTGGTTTGGATACAGGAAACAAAGGATTGTTCATTGAGGAGGTGCATGTTTCAATCACCCCTTGGTATTCAAGTTGATCTAAGATCTCCCTGACCTGTTTTTTAGCTTCTTGCTTTATTGGGTACTGCCTTTGTGCAGTAGGTTGATTTTTAGATGTATTTTGTGGTGAGGTGAGTCCTCATCCCATCCTACATGATTTTTGTATAATGCTGGGGCCTGGGCAACTGCCCATTTCCTGGCATAAGTATATTTTAGGTGAATTGGAATATGGTTGGAGAAGGCTGGCATAATGATGTCCTCGCCATGTGGGCACTCCCTGACAAAGTTTGGTGGCCAGTTCTTTTATGCTAGAAATATATTATAACCCCTTGCAAGTTTCTCCCAAAAGAGTGTTTTCACTTTTCTTGGTATGTCTCCCTCCATTCGGAGTGTTATTTCATATAACTTTTGTGGAGTACTAACCCTGGTGTCTACAGTCTCTACTGTGATGTACTCATTCAAGTCCACTATCTCCAGATGTTCCTTCAGGTTCTGGTGAGCTATTGTTACTTCTGCTGCACTGTCCAGCATTGTCTGAGCCCATTCTCCGTTCTTGAGCTGTGTTCTCAGTATTCTCGGCATGTCTGATCTTCAGACCTGCTACCTTCTTTTTGTGAATTGAGGTTTTGATTTATTTTTCTGAACGTGTTTATCGTCTTTGGATTTCACGCGTTCTTTTTTGTGATCTGACCGTCCTCTTCTTTCTGATGTCTGTGACGATATCTGAAAGGTACGAGAGGAACGTGTATCAGTATCTTGATACCTGTCAGGCTTTCATAAATTATCCCTATTCCTGAGGTTATACCTCCTTTCAGAGGGCTCCTTTTGAGGAGACCTACCTCGGGATTGAGAACGTGTCTCGTTTGAATTTTGTTTATTAGTTTCCCACTTCTTTGTAGAAGATGTAGGATTTTGTTTAATAGAGTCCTTCTCAGGACCTTCAGATAGTTTTGGCTTTAAAGGTTTTCCACCCAAACTATCTCTGCCTAATTCTGCATAAGATTGTTCTATTATTCTGGGTAGTTCATGTTGATGTTCTGTTACATCAAATACCCTTAAGCATTGGCGGATCGCCACTGATGCTGCCTCTCCTTTAATATTAGATAATATTATTGTTGAGACCTGGTCGAAATTTTTCAGTAATTTCATACCTAAATTCAGGGCAGGTTCTGCCCCGTATTCGTTTTGAATTTGTTTCAGGACATCTGGTATTACTGCAATTGACGGAACACCATGTGTTTTAGTATAGATGGCAGCAAAGACTGTGCCCCAAGTGGTGCAGTCTTCCAGTTGTGGTGTGATCCCCATTGGTAAACAGATTGTTAGTATTCTGTGTTTCTCATAAGGGCTAGTATTTGGAAATACTGCTTCGATTTGAGTAATTTTTTGAGCTATCCAAAATGGAATTTGTTCACGTTTTGTGGGCATTTTACCCATGACTGCGTGTATAGTCTGTGGAGTAATTTTTAGTATATTCCCCTGTTGAGGGGTTTGATTTGGAATTGTTATAAGTGGTTGGACTGTGAAAGTCCACATGACATATTGGACTAATTGTCTGTAAATTTTTATTAACTCTTGCAGTTGAGTAAGTAATTCCTCGTCTGACATCACATCGATGTCAGGATGAGATGTGTAGCCGGCTAGAATCGGCCTTGTTGCTCCTGGTCTACCTAGTGGACCGAGCCTGGTAATGTTTTTGTGATGTTTTAGGGCGCCTTTAAACCAGAGATTATGCTCTTGGTATGTGAATGGAATTTCAATATCCTCGAAAGGAATATATTCCTCTGGTGGTTCATCTTCTTTAAAGAAGTGAAACATTTTTGTTACTGGATTTGATTCTGGGAATACTATCCATGAATAGAATACCTCTGTCTGAAAGGATTCGTGTGCCTCTATCACGAAAACTGTTCTACCACCTCTTGGTGTTAGGCCCTGTTTTATAAGTTTTAGAGTGATGGCTCTCCTTAAGTTTGGATGGATGTTTATAACACCCTCATCGGTTTAATTTAAATCTGTAAAATTAAAATCTGTTACGACTGGGTCAGCCGCAGCTACACCGTTCTCGGTGGCAGTATCCCCGTTCAGGGACATTGTTTTTTGAAACATGTAAAACAAGTTTCAAGGAAACAAAGATAAGGTGCACAATATTTTGGAACACTGTATCCTTCAACGTTGAACGAACCATGCAGCTAATATATAGGATTATTGTCCTATTCAGCTTTGGCGGATACTTAACCCTACCCACTCCAGACGTCTTATGGAGTATGTGAGTAGGGGTCTCTCAGAAAAGCACGACTGAGTTATTCAGTATCTAGCGTTAAATTAGTGCCTTACCAAACGTTGGGCGCCATGTAGTGTAGTTCCTATTTTCCTAATAGGCTCTGCACATTGGAATAATATACCCTATAGGTTTGACATAGGACTGAGGTCCGTATGTCCCTATCAAGTACATTAAACTTAATTTACTTTGTACCAGCTAACTCAGAGGCCACTAGAAACTCCTTGTAAACAAGAAGGGAGTAGTTTCTGGCAACCGCATAAACATGACAACTTTGTTTCCCTTTAGAATCGGAACACTCTCAGAATCGTGGAAACAACTGATAACAGTTTCACTCAGCTAATCGTGCATGCTTAGTTTCTTCAGAGATACACAGAAAGAATAGACGGGCGTTTCAATAAAAGGATTTATTGAACAGTCTTATTTCTCGTGTAAGAGATATGAGCTGTTACAATCGTAAGACAGTATGCAAGATATATTATGTACAGCGTAAGCAGTAGAAAGAAATAATACTGCGCTAGCATTATCTTTTAGCTATGACACATATATTCATATACATAAATAACATAAGCTAAAAATGCGAGTACTCATAAGATGCTTCTCTAACTAGTTCTACCCCAGTGTACCTAACCTAAGTGTAGTGCAAGGTAAGAAGTAGGTGATGTATTCTATAGTATGGTATGCTATAGTATACCAAGTCTAGTATGCCAAGAGTCCCTCTAGGTTCTAGTCAGCTCCATACCTTGAGAATGAGAGAGGTGGGAATCTCTTTCCGGGTCTCGAACTCTAACACCCCGCGAAGGGAGTCAGAACACTGGAAGCTGGATTCTCTGCGAGCAGGGATGACAGCGTCTCTTGTCAGTGCGTCAGGCCTGGACACGGGCTCCTCTAAAGTCGAGGTCTCCTTCTACTTACTTGGGCAAGGGAAGGTATATTTATACCCGGTAGGTGCCTTGGAATGTTAGCATTGACGTAAATTCGGGCAGAGGAAGACGTCAGGAATGAACCCTTAAGGAATAGCGGTCCATGCATAATAAATGAGTTCTTGGAGAAATCAATAATCCTGTGCTAGGGGAACTCCCAAGAGCTTAAGGGTCTGGTTTCTAAGAACTCGTTGTGACGTTAGGGTGGACGGATGTAGATGACCATGCCTGTATTTGGATAGCATGGCTAATGCCTAAATAAGGACTGGGATCTTATGCCTATATAAGGGCAATGCGAATTGTGCCTATATAAGGACATATATCAGTAAAACCTATATACGGACACCTAAAGCGGAATACAACACTACCACTAGGATAGCTTTCTATAAAGGTTGTCTTTAACCTAATCATCAATAAGGGTCGTTTGGACTGGTGCAAGGTGCCCACTTTAATTAGTGGACAGCATATACCAGGCCAACTTCTCACAGGCTCCAAATCAGTAACATATACACGATCTTTAATATCAAATAAAATTTGGGGCGCTCCCGTCCCAATATGTGTTTGCCGAAGTCTAATCAATGTAGCGTACATATGTTTAAGGGCATGTTGCTGTATAAAGGGTTCAAAATCTCACATAACTCCCCAAATATCCTCAACACTGTAAATTGCAAAACGAGCCCACCGCGCAGCCTGTTCAGCTACTGCCTGTTTCTCATCCTCACCTACCCCAGAACGTACCAACAGACCCATTCCTTCTCTGAATTTCGCCCAATCTCTGTCCTCAAACCCTCGCATTGGCGTGGCAGCATCCAAAGGTGACGGAGGATGAAAAACCATAGAAGGAGAAGCAACAGACCCGACAGGTACAGCTGTAGCCAATGGTTGCACCAGAGGAGAAAGAACAGAGGACACAGGTGTTGAAACGGTAGGGGTACTAGAAGTCACAGTCATCAGGGATGGCGAGAACAAAGAAGGAGCCAGTGGTGCAGTGGCTGAAACTGTAAGGGTAACAACCGTAGACACAGGAGCAACCAAAACAGATGAAACAGACTGCTGTGACTGTGAAGGAATAGCAGGATATATCCTCTGCGGGGCGTAAGGAGGCGGGGGTTGAGTATCTAACAACTCCTCTATAAAAGTATCGTTTTCTTCTTTGGCCAAATAAGACTTATCAACATGCAACCGAAACCTCCTATCTTCACATTCAATTCCTGACTCCTGTTTTTCTCTATCATATGCCACAGCTTTCTGTGTCAGTGTTTGCATTTTCCCCTTCCATGCGTCCCTTTCCATCTTTAACCGTCTCTGTCTAGCCTCCTTCTGCCAAGTTCTGAGGGAGTCAAACATGGACTGTCTACTTCTTTTCTTAAATAATTGCTCCTGTAAAAACCCAATTTTTTGTTCATGAAAAGTGCCCGTCAATGGCCACTGCAACTCTGCATTGTCCCTCGTATATTTGTGCCATTATGTACTAAACATAATAGGGCCAAGACCATGCTTCACATACATATCAAAATTAGGGCTGCCTTCAGGAGGCGCCGGCTGAGCTTCTTCCAATCGAGTATCTGCAGAACAACAACGACAACACAAATTCCAAATTTTACTGAAACCAGGCATTTTAAAAGGAAAACAAGTTTGTTATTTTTACCTGGCAAAGTAATTGCAAGTACTTTTATCAAAACATTCCTCAGACCGTACCAAACTCAAACCACAATGGTACCATATCCACAAAAAACCCAAAACAAACTCACCTGATATCAGTAGCACAAACAAACCTGTTCTCCACTGCTGACCATTCAGACCAAACGGTCAGATCCAAGGGTTTTGGCGTTCAGGAATCCAGTCGGGATGACCACTGGGCGAGGCACCGTCCGGCAGGACAGAAGGGGCAGCTGCGAGCAAATTTATTTATTTATAGGTTTTATATAGCGCTAGCTAGACCCGAGTGTATCAGAGCGCTTTACATGATCGAAGAACACAGTATAATCAGGTAGCTTACCATAAGATGCGAGGCATATTAGATTTTTAGAAACACACACAAAAATAAACAAAGAAAATCGGTATGCAATGAGCATGGATTAACCGTATGAGGCAATAAGAACAGAGTAAGATTAAGGGAGAGAAACACCTATTAAACAGCAGAAACAAACCAACAACTGACTATAACCGGAGGCCGAGACCTATAAAGAGAGATAATTAACAATGTTCAGTATGCTTAGGTGTTAAAGTATTTGTTGAAAAGGAGGAGTTTCAGGTCACTTTTGAAGCAAGAGTAGGAGGGTTGCATCGTAGTTCTCTAGGTAAAGAGTTCCATATGCTGGGTGCATTTCCAGGGAAAGAGCGAATCTGAGTTTTATATAGCGCGAACTTGACCCGAGAAATTGGGTATCAAAGCGCTTTACATGAGCACCAGTTTCGTTACAGATGGAGACATTCATTTTTGTTAGGCAAGGGGAGATTAAGTGATTTGCTCAGAATCACAGAATGTTGAGCGTCGTTGCCGAGACTCGAACCCGGTTCCCCATCTTCAAAGTCGACCGCTCTAGTCGGAAGGCTACATCCTCTCCCCTAATTGATTGATTGATTGGTTGAAGGTTGATTTCCTTTTTAATTTGGGAGGTACGAGGAGAAGTGCGTTGGAACTTCTCAAAGTTCTGGTTTTTCCAGCTTTCGTGAGCTTGTTGTCTAAGTAGTTGGGGGTATGTGAGTGAAGGGCTTTGTGGGTGATGCAGGCAATCTTGAAAGTACATCTTCCTTCTATGGGAAGCCAATTGAGAACCTTGAGGGCTGGTGTGATGTGTTCAAACCGTTTAACACCTGTTATGAGCCAGGCCGCCATGTTTAGAACTGATCTAAGGGGGGCGAGGTGAGTTTACGGCATCCCTGTGAGGATGAAATTTCCATAGTCCAGTTTGGAGAGGACGAGAGATTGGAACACCATCTTGAAATCATCAGAGGGAATGAATGGTTTAATTTTCTTGAGGTGTTTAAGTGTGTAGAGCGCTCCTTTGGCTGAGTTTTTGATGTGATCCTTCATTGACATGTTCTTGTCCAGGATGATGCCTAGGGAATTTGCTGAGTTGGACAGAGTGAGAGAACAATTTAATGCATTCAGGTCACTGAGCCATTCGTGGATAGGTAGGTGGTTGCTTTTAGGGGAGAACAGAATGATTTCTGTTTTGTTGGGGTTTAGCTTTAAGTGGTTAGAGTTGAACCAAGATTGTATCTTGCACAGAGTGGCATTGAGGTGTAGGATGTCACTAGGTGATTTGATTTTGTAATAGAGCTGGGTGTCATCAGCATATAGGTGATATTTGATCCTTGCTTGTTTCAGGATGATTGTAAGGGGTTCCATGAAGAGGTTGAAAAGGGAAGGGGAGAGAATTGAGCCCTGGGGCACACCAAGTGTGACACATGTGGGATTCGATAGGCAGGAGTTGATTTTGATTTGTTGCGATCGATGTTGTAGGTAAGATGTGAACCATTTTAAGACTGTGCCATTGATACCAGAGCGGATCTTCAGCGATTCAAGTAAGGCTGGGTGATTTACGATATCAAAGGCTGCTGATACGTCAAGTAGGATGGGTAGGCATGCGCCACCATTGTCTAAGGATCTGTGGATGTCATCTGAGATATTGAGCATGGCAGTTTCAGTGCTGCAGCCTTTCTTGAACCCTGATTGGAAGGTGTCATGGAGGTTGAATTCCCCTATATGATGGTTAAGTTGTTGTAAGACACATTTTTCCATAGCTTTGGCTAGGAACGGGAGGTTGGAGATAGGTCTGAGGTTGTTGAGATCATTAGGGTCAGCCTTGGGGTTTTTGAGAATGGGTGTGATTTGACCAAGTTGGAGGGAGTCAGGGACACAGCCCGAGGCGAGAGATGCGTTGATGATTTTTGTCCAGAACGGGGCAATGATGTGGTTGAGATTTTGTACAATCTTGGATGGGAGGGGATCTTTTGTGTGTGAAGTGGGCTTTAATTTCGCGATAATATTGAAGACTTCAATTTCAGTCATGGGTTTGAAGTCAAACCAGTCGGCATTGTTTTTCAGTTGGGTGCGATAATAGTTGCCGTAAGTACCTTTTAGAGACATTTGGTCATTGGTGAGTTCAGGGGGTGGAACTGTCCTGGAGGGAGGTGGGTTGGTGAGGATGGTTAGGACGGAGGGTAGATAAGTCACTTGTCAGAAGGATTGCTCAATTTTTGTGACTTTGTCCATGAAAAAGCTGGCAATTTCTTCACAGTGTTCATTAGTGGCGATTATTTCATGTGGGGATGAGGACGCGGTTTGACGTTTGACAATGTTGAAGAGCTCCCTGGGTTTATTCTTTGCACGGTCCAGTTGGTTGCGGAAGAAGGAGGCTTTTTCTCTAAAATGTGTTTTTTTATAAGACAGCCTTGTAGTTCTAAGTAGAGCTAGGAGGATTGTCGAGGGGTTTTGTCTCCATTGCCTTTCAGCTTGTCTGAGTTGTCTTCTCTCGTTGTTGAGATCAGGATTAAACCAAGATTTTAATTGCATTGGTCTAGGTTGTTTTAGTTTGGGCGGTGCCACTTGGTCAAGAACTTCCGACATCGCTGTGTTATAGTGTGTAGTGAGATGATCAGCGGTTAGGGTGAGGGGGTGATGTTGTAGTTGATCACGAATCTTGGATTCAAGTTCAGTGATTGAGATTTGTTTGAGGTTTCTAGTCCACTGCTTAGGGTTATTTGTTAAGTCTAGGTGGGGTCTGACCAGGGTATTGATATTGAACCGGATGAGGTGGTGGTCAGACCAGTCAATGGGTGAAATGGAACTGAGCGAGACCAGTTCATAGTTAGTGATAATCGCATCTGGAGTAGAGCCTTTGATGTGTGTTGGTTCATTGCAGAGTTGTTTAAGGTCATTTATTTCGAGAAGGTTCGCTAGTAGCCAGACTGCGTTGTCTTCAGAGTTGTTCCAATGGATGTTGAAATCGCCCAAGAACACATTTTTCATGTCAGTTAAGGAGAACTGAGAAATTAGGTCAGATAACTCTTCAGCGAAGAGGGTGAGATCGCCAGGAGGGTGGTAAATGGTATGAAGGTTGATAGGAGGGGAGCCTTTTTTTTTAAGTTCAATACCAAGGCATTCAAAAGTTGAGTATTCTGTGTTAATTAAAGTGGAAAGATGTATTCCTACTCTGTGAATTATGGCTAGACCTCCACCTGTTCTATTAGGTCTGTCGTGTCTAATGATGGAGTACCCAGGTGGAGTCAGTAGGTCAAGAATGGGGGTAGAGTAGTCATTAAGCCATGATTCCGTGAGGAAAGCAATATCAATTTTTTCACTGAGTATAGATTCCGCAATATCTGTGGCGTGTTGGCCTGCTGATCAACAGTTGAGGAGCATGCATGAGAGAGTACAGGGATTATCTTTAGTGGAACGTAATTTTTGAATGGTGGTGAATTGTGCGGGAGGTCTTGGCTCACTAATAATTGTAGGGATTCTATTTGTGCTCACAATTACAGGGATTGTGGAGGGGTTTGTAGGAACCCTGGTCTGGTTCTTAGTGAGGTAAGATTCGCTGAGAGCATCAGCTTCAGGTTCGGATAAGGGGCAGAGAGCACGGTGGGGCCTATGAGACAGACGAGACAAGGGAGTGGTGGGCCATGGGAGGCGTTTTACAGCCAAAGGCGAACCTGTGCATCTAGGCAGGTTATAATTTCCAGAAATGCGATCGTGGGATAACTTAACTTGGGTAGAGAGATCTTGTCTTAGTTGAGCTATGTCATTCACAAGAGAATCAAGTTTTAGCTCCATTCGGTTCATGATCTGTGTTAGTGTGTTATTTACACTTCCCACATTGAGAGTGGGAGGTTGAACAGCAAGCCCTGAGAAAAACCCATTAGAGAGTGCTTTGTTATGGAGAAGTTCATTGTCGTTGGGGCTAGTATTGTGGGAAGTCAGAGTGGGCTGTATAGGATCTGCATTCTTAGGGAGGGATGTGTCAGCTGGGGGTTCGGCCGATGATGGTCTAAAGAAGGGGCCCATGTCACTAGGCTTGAGGTAAGCATTGCTAATGTTTATTACCGTGTGATTACTGGTTAAGGTGGGAACGAGTGAAATCCTTCCAGTGGGTATTTGTGGGTGTTGTGTGTAGATGAGGGTGTCAGGGATGTTAGTAGTGTCGGGGGGTGTCTCAGAGTTGAATGGTGAAGTTTTGTGGGGAAGATGGCAGGGTGATTCTGGGTTGATGGTCAGAGGTAAGGGGGAGGAAGGCGCTTGGGAACGATGGCCCTGTTGTGCGAGTGGGCTGAAAAATGACAGGAAGTGTCGGTCAAAAATGGTGAGGTGGGGGTCTGTTGCTTGTATAAGTATATTTCCTATCTTGTAAATGGAAATATCGATTTCCCCTCTAAAGGAAGGGGAGAGGGATGTCGTCAGTTTAGTTCCATAGGGAATCTTGATTGTCTTAGTCACTTGTAGGAGGAGCAGGAAGATGTTTTTCTATTTTGCCGGGCGTTTGGAGTAAAAGACAAAGTCGTTTTTTTTGGTGCCATTGGTCACGTTATGGTATGTATCAGCGATTAGTGTTTCTGGGTGCTGTTTTAGTAGTTTGTGTTTGAGATTCTTTTTCACGTTGTTGGAGACATTTTTAGGATATGCGATGGTCCATGAGTTAGGACCATATCTCACAAGTGCAGTGTCGAGGGGTTTGTGGGGGTACATTGTAAGAGAGATTTAGTGTCTGGTTAGCAAATAATACTCTTTGTGCAGGGATCCCTAAGCTGTCAGTCCAACCCGACGATGTCCTCGGCCTCCCCCTGTCTGTGGAAAGGGGATGGATCAATCAACCGAAGGAGTCCCTGTTCGTGCGCCAACTGAAGGAAGTGGCCCGATTAGGGACACCCGGGTCACTAATGACCACCTCTCAGCCTTCCATACCAAATGATTAGTCGGTCAGACAGTAGAGGGTACAAACCAATAACTGTTTATTCATATACACTCAGAGCGGAGCCCGGTCTGCGCAGTCGCTAAGAGTGCTGCAGATGTGGGGGCGAGGCTAGCCAACACCCAAGATGGCCGCATAGCTCCGAGGCTCTGAGCCTCTGAACCGTCTATAACCCCACACATCCGTCAAATATCCGCCCAGCCGTGCAGACTTGCCTGAATCTGGGAGCCGCTGCCCTGAGGACTTCTACGATCCCTTCCCGGCACTGATCCGTCCCGCAGATCCCGAGTTCCTGCGACACGGCTCCGGACCGAGGCCGCGAGGACGCGCGGACCGCGAGGGCATCCGGAGCCGATTTGTGTGGGAGCCGGCGCGGACATTGGGCCTTGGTGCTGGGCGTCCCTCGGCCCCGGCGTGTCACTTTTCGGGTGCCGAGGGGCTGTGGAGTCGTCTGAGGCCCCCCTGGAGCAACCTGCAGTCTGCTTGGACGACTGGGTACGGCGCTGTGCCGGGTGGGCTCTGGTGCGCGCTGTGTGTGGAGAGCGGCGAGGGAGCCATTGGTTTCGTTTCCTCCAAGTCCTCAGGAACCAGGTAATGTTCGGGGCGCTGCACTGGGTCGGCACCGGCGCACGCCTGATTCTTGGCAGAAGCGGGAGTTACAATTTCGGCATCTTATCGGCCCCGGAAGGTGGGATTGACGCGGGGGGGTTTCTTGTTCCCCCCCCCCTGGTCCACATGCTGAGTCTGCCATCGAGGATTGCTGAAGGTGGCACTCGACGAGGGCTTGATTTGACTGTGTGTTTGGCCTGGAGTGGTACCCCTCTCCCACTGCACTATTGCTAGCTTGACACTGCCCTCTTGAGTCATTGAATTGGTGTGGAGGGGCATTTCTCTGTTCTGGACGGGGTCGAGAGCCTGTGAGCTCCGGTTGGGTCCTCTGTGGTGACGGGATTGGCTCCGGGCCTGAGTTGTTTGGGGTGCTGACCCCCCCTCCTCCTTGCCACAGGGCACCTTGGCACTTATTCTTTGGCTTACACTTAACACTGTGACTTTGGCACTATGGCTACCAATAAGGGAACGAGACAATCTGGCCTGGCCAAGCTGTCTAGGTTTGCACTTACTAACGCTGAAGTAACTGAGGATAAGCATGGGGAGTCAGAGGCGAAGCAACCGCCGCCAGCGGAGGGCCCATCCCTTGTAGATGTAATGGAGGCCATCCAAGGGGTTCGTACAGCATTAGAGGCCAAGATTGACACAGCCATGATGGAGATTACCCTTATCCGGGCGGACCTTCGCAAAATGGGGGACAGAGTCAAGGACACGGAGGATTCGGTCACGACCTTGCAGACCTCGACCAAGGTCCTTGAAGTCACGGTCAAGCGCCTGCAAGCTCAGGCATCAGACTTTGAGGCAAAGCTGGAGGAGTACGAAGGGTGCGCTCGGAGAAATAACGTTCGCATTTTGAAAGGTCAGAGGGGCAGGCCACAGATCTGTTCGTGGAGGAGTTAATACAGAAACACTTGCAACCTCGGTCCCTCTCTAAGTACTTTTCGGTGGTACGGGCTCATCGAGTACCAGGAGGCACCCCAAGACCCGGCGCCCCTCCGAGACCCTTGTTGACACGGATCTTTAATTTCCGAGACCGCGATGCAATCCTTCAGACGGCTAGGTCTGCCCCACCATTGAAATTTGACAACGCCACCATCACTTTTTTCCCGGACTTTACCTTCAAGGTGCAGCAAAAGCGGAGATCCTTCCTGGAAGTCAAACGTGCTCTCCGTGAGGAGGGCCTCAAGTATGCCATGCTTTTTCCGGCAAAGCTGCGCGTCCAGGCAGATGGAAAATCTTGGTTTTTTCACACTCCTGAAGAGACTTGGGACTGGCTTGAGACCTGGCAAGTCTCCAAACCCCGTCATCGGCCCTCCCCGCACCAACTGCAGGACTCTGATAGTCAACAGGAACGTTCGGGAGGCAGCGGGTGTGGCTGATTTTTGCCATGAGTCAACTGGAACATGCACTGGAGCTGTTTGATGGAACTGTGTTGGTCCCTGGCCGCTCGCCGGACATGATGAGTATTGCTGTGCGGGTGTGGGAGGGGGGGCTGTTACTGCTTCCTTGATTATAGTTGTTCCGATGCCTCAACTACTCTTGGGACTGCCGTAGATCTATCCTTTAGTTTTGTTGTCTGATTGCTACATGACCGGGGGCGGGAATATTTTTACCTGCACACATGGCAGGGCTTTCATTTCTGTCATTATGTGATACGGTTGGTTCATTATCTTTACTGGGGGGTTAACAGAGTAGTTATCTGGGTGTTTTGGCAGGGTGACACTCCCTCCTTAGATTAGTCTTATGGGGTTTACAGGCGCTCTGCAAATTGGGGGGTGGGCAGTTTTGAGTCCACGTTGCAGGGAGGCAGGGTGGGGGGGGTCTCAGGGTTGTTGTTGGGAGTTTTTGTATTTATTTTGTGTGGACTTTTAGCAGGTCCATTTTTTCTTTTTGGTGCAACTTATTGGACAACCTTCTTCATAGTGCTTTTTGGGTCATCTGTATGTTGTATTTGCATTCCCCAATGCCCGATTGTAGTCTCTAATTCTTATGGTGTACGTTGTGTAGGAGCAGAGAACATGTTTGGGTCCCCAGGTTCACCGGGGAAGGGGGGGTCTCACCATTTCCTGGGTATGTGGCCTCTGTTATTTTCAACGCTCACCTGTGATGGTTTTTTCATTATTGTGTCTCCTGTCCCGGAGTAGAATGTTTGGGCGTGTTCTTTCACTCGCTGGGGGTGGGGGGCCTCACTCTTACGTATTTTCATGAGTATTTTCATGAGTCAAAACTGTGACTCTACCCCATCCAGGGGTCGCCTCAAAATACTCTCGTGGAATGTGAACGGGTTGGGAGATCGCATCAAGAGGGGCATAGTGCTGCAATATTTAAAACGACAGTCCCCAGATTTGATTTTGCTTCAGGAGACGCATGTTCAAGGTACATCCTACTGTGCACTTAATAGATGGGGCTATAAACTGATTGCACATGCGGGCTATACCCGAGGGTCCCGGGGGGTGGACATTTTGGTACGCACCTCCCTTCCACTCCAGGTGTCTCACATCACTTCCGACCCCCTGGGCAGATTTGTCTCGGTCTCTGGGCAGTGGGAGGGGAGGCTTTTAAATGTCACTTCTGTTTATGTCCCCCCAAACTTCATTCTTCCACTCTGACCGATCTAGGCTCACATCTGCTTAATTTACCGGAGGGTGACATGTTGGTTGGGGGCGACTGTAATGCGGCCTTAGTGGTGACCTTGATCGTTTGCCGTCTAAGCGGGGGCAGTCACCCGGCAAGCACTTGACGGAATTTTTAGACGCCTTAGGTTTGATTGATGTATGGCATGTATGTAATCCAATGTCCAGACAGTACACTTTTTACTCCGGGGTACACGGGAGTATGTCTCGCATTGATTATTTGTTTTGCAAGGCTACCCAGCTTTCACAATTTGGGGAGAATATTTTTCTTCCGAGGGGTATTTCCGATCACTCTCCTGTTGTTGCCCACTACGGAGACGCTTCCCCCCCAACGGCCGTGAGATGACGCTCCCTCCCTGGTATCTTCGCGTACCAGCGGTACGCGCCAAATTGTTAGACGCCACGCAAAATTACTTTATTGACAATGATGGCTCGGTCGCCTCTGACATAATACTGTGGGAAGCATATAAGACTGTGATACGGGGATGCAGAGTGGCAGCCGTGGCAGGGCATAAGAAGGAGAAATGTAAACAACTACAGGATATAGAGAAGGAGGTGACATCTTTGGAAGCCGATATGGTCGCTTCCCCGTCCTCGGAGGTCTCCCATAGGATGGCTATAAAGCAGAAAGAATACCGAGACATAGCGGAAGACGCCGCTAGGGCCCAGTACCGAGCCACTCAGCACCGTATTTACGATGTTGGTGATAAGGCTAGTAAGTTGTTGGCGTGGCTAGATAGGAGGGAGTTGGCCAATCGGTGGGTAGCGGAGATTTTGGACCTGCAGGGTGCTCGCCACCATGACAGGCTCGAAATTGCAGAATCCTTCGCTAATTATTTCAAGGGTGTTTATGCCCCGTCGTCCGCCTGCACCCAGGCCGCGGCAGCAGAATTGCTTTCCACGTTACCCTTGCCACAACTGGATCCCACAGAGGTGTCAGACCTTGATGCTGATCTGACCTCAGAGGAGGTTTCCAAAGCCATTGGGGAGCTACAGTCTGGGAAGGCCACGGGTCCGAGTGGCCTCCCAATTAAGCTTTGCAAAATTACCGCCTCTGTGATCGCACCCTTCTTGGTGCGCATGTACCACGAAGGGGTATCCCTCGGTAATTTGCCGGCCACACAGAGATTTGGCAATATTGTTGTCATCCATAAACCAGGCTGCTCCTCGTATAGGCCTATCTCTCTTATAGACACCGAGGTCAAGATATTGGCCAAGCTCTTGGCCCGTCGCCTCTCCCCATGTCTTCACAAATTGATCCACCCGGACCAATCTGGCTTCATGCCCGCCAGAAACACCGCGCTTAATCTGCGTCGACTGTTTGGGGTGCTGGGCCGGGCCTCCACTATTCAGGAGGAGTCAGTGATAGTGACCTTGGACTCTAAGATGGCCTTTGACATGATAGAATGGCCCTTCTTGTTCGCAGTGCTGGAGAGATATGGGTTCGGCGCTTGATTTATATCCATGGTGCGCTTGCTTTATGCCTGCCCTTTGGCCCGGGTGACGGTAAACGGAGGCCGATCAGCCATTTTTGAGCTGGGTAGGGGCACGCGTCAGGGCTGCCCCTATCACCTCTTCTTTTTGCCCTAGCCTTAGAACCCCTGGCCATATGGATTAGAGGTGACCCCCTGATTCGCGGTCTGAATTGGTCACCAGATTGGTCAGACAGAATTTCCCTCTATGCTGACGATATTTTACTTTATCTGGCCCGACCCCGGTCTTCAATCCATAGAGTGTTGCACATTTTCGCCCTATTTCAACAATATTCCGGTTATACGATCAACTGGGATAAATCTCTGGTTTATGTCTTGAGCGGTGAGCCACCGATCCTCCCAGCGGGCTGCCCGGCCCGGATCGTTACTGAGGGTTTTCGGTATCTGGGTATATATGTCACTAAAGATGAAGGAGTGTTCCACCGTCAAAACTTGCTCCCTCCGCTCCAGAGGTTTCGCGCTGATGTGCAACATTGGAAATCTTTACCCCTCACACTCCTGGGTAGAGCTGCTCTTTATAAAATGATGGCTCTTCCCCGCTTTCTTTATGCATTGCAGAATACGCCCTTTTTGGTGTCTTCCCAATATTTTCTCGCTATTGAGTCCGAGGTACGCTCCTTATTATGGAATAACGGTACTCCCAGAATCGCCCTCGTCAAGCTCACCAAAAGCTGGTATGATGGAGGCATAGCCTTGCCTGACATTAGACATTATTATTGGTCCTCGCAACTGGTGGTACTTAACCATTGGATGCATCGGCCCATCACGGATCCGGCATACACAATGGACAGGTATAATATGTCCTCGGGTAACTTTCTCAGGGCGTTGTATGGAGGGAAAAACTATGCGCCTAAGTACACCCCGACCTCTACTACGGTTTCTCTATGGCGCTCGGCCACTGCGGCGTTGGGATGGAAAGGTAGGATCACTAAGGCCACCCCGCTGTTTGAGTATTTTCAGCTGGGTATGCTTTCGAGGTTCCCAGGGTTTGATAAGTGGGATTTAATTGGCCTCTCGACGGTGGGCGACCTTTGGACTAGGGGGGGAGTAGTTCCGTTCAGTGATTTACAACACAAATATCATCTTCAGACGGGGGAAACCTTCCGTTACCTTCAGATACGTAGTGTATTGCAAAAGGTACTGCCTAAAGGCTCCGACCTGCCGGTTTCCTCACCATTGAAAGATAGATTACTCGATGATTACCTCCCAGAACGAGCGATTTCCCTGACATATCGTAAGATTCTTAATAATATGCCTGACTCTATGGGTAAAATACGGGCTAAATGGAATGATGAGGTGGGAGAGCTGGATGACGAGGAGTGGAGGGAGGCTCTGGCATCACCCCGGGAGGTGGCAATTCGGTCTCGTTTTAAATTGATAAAACTCAAACTGCTTCATAGGGCATACTGCACCAGTTCGGCACTCGTCAAGATGGGTCTCTTGTCTTCTCCAGAATGTCCCCGGGGCTGTGGACAGATGGGTACTTTCTTACACCAATGGTGGGACTGTCCCGACCTTCAGGGATACTGGGGTAGAGTGGTTTCCGCTATGTCCCACATATGTCATAAACCAATTGATGTATCCCCACGTCTCTGTCTTTTGAATGTTTGGGAAGCCACTGACCTAACCAGGTTTGAACGTTTTTGGGTCACACTGGGATGTATGATCGCCAAACACAATATTGCTAGAACCTGGAAGGGGGGGTTGCACTCCGACACGTGGATTGGACATCGGACATGGACTGGTGCATGCAAGCGGAGAGGGCGGTGTATGAAAGCAGGGGTTGCCCGGGTAAATGGACCAAAGTATGGGGCCCTGGAACAAAAGTAGAGGTTTTATCTGTACCCCATTTGATGAGACGAGCGATGTTGTTGACAACGTTACACCATAGGCTGGCCGTTGTAGGGACTGATGATATTATTGTAATTTTTCTCTTTGACCCAATGTATTCTTTTGATTTATTCTCATTTCCGGTTGTCCTCAGAAACTGTATTTTGTTTTGCAATTGCACCAGTATTGTTTTTTTTTTTTTGCTTTATGTTTCTTTTCAATAAACAGAGTTTAAAAAAAGAAAGAGTGCTGCAGAGGGGACTGAAATCAACAAGCATAGAGATACATTATGTAAATTTCGTAACTGGGCTAAAACACGCCCACAGTGGAATTTTTCAGGCAGGTGCAGCTAAACAGTGAAATACAAAAAAACGGTTTCAGCGGTTCTATCATCTACAAAGTATCTCAATTCCAAGGTCGTTCCATTCGAGCCCACCACTAGACAATTGGGAGAGGGCCTCTATCTAGTGAGAAAGGTATGCACTAATAGCAACAGTGTACTCATTACGGGAACAAGTCTTACATGGCAGAAATGAAACTTATAGTGGAGCATTTCTCCGAATCAAACTAAACCAGTTTTGAACAGCCTAAAATGGCGCCTGCAAAGAAAATGGCTCAACGAATGCTAACTTACATAGGACAATGCACAAACGTGAACATTTCTAGTCTAACACAAGCATCCTGGGACACGTTTCGGGGTAACACCCCGCATCGGCCAGGCTAGCTTGAATCCAGTGGCAAAGTGGGCAAGGGACCCACGTCTGTGCATACCCTGCCAACTTATGGCAAACAAAGCAAACACAAGGAGATGATGGACGGAGCGCTGAAACTTTTCAGACACTCACCCCCAGTCACAAATCTGGGTTTAATCCAACATCATTCTTTAGCTCACTTTGCCACCCCAGTTCAGACCCAGCCATATGCAAAACTGTCTTGACCCTGTGCCTCATTCGAACAGTCCAGCCCGAACTGCCAAGCCACGTCTTCTCTGAACCGGAAACAAGCATCCTGGTACCGGTTTCGGGGTAACACTAACCCTGGGCGGAGCTGCCGGAGTGGAACTACAGGGAGGTGCACGGAGTTGGGGGGAAACTACGTGGAACTCCGCTCCGCCACCCGCCTCCACCCCCCCAAATCAAAATAATAGTAACAAGTTAATTTAAAAGAAATAAAAAGACACTTACCTCTATTGCGGCGTCCCCGGGCTACTCTCCTCCTCGTCACGTACGTCTGGCACGAACTGTGCATGCATGCATGCGCATTTCTTTGTGAGAAACGCGCACGCGCCCGTGCGCGCGCATGCGCAGTTCGTGCAAGATGTACGGCGACGAGGAGGAGGGCAGCCCGGGGACGCCGCAATTCAGGTAAGTGACTTATTTCTTTTAAATTAACTTGTCACTATTATTTTATTAGGGGGGTGGAGGAGGGGGCCAATTTACAGGGGGGTGGGGCTGGCTAACTCCGCTCCGGAGTCAGAGTTTTTTTCCCTACTCCGCGTTGTCAGCGGAGTGCGGAGTAGGGAAATCTCCACACACTCCGCTGGCGGAGCGGAGTTCTCCACCCGCGCTTAGGTAACACCCCACATCAGGCAGGCAAGCTTGAATCTAGTGGCAAAGAGAGCAAGGGATTCACGTCTGGGCATACCCTGCCAACTGAGGGCGAACAAAGCAAACGCAAGGAGATGATAGATGGAGCTCTGAAACTTTTCAGACACTCACCCTCAGTCACAGATCTGGGTTTAATCCATCATCATTCTTTAGCTCACTTCGCCACCCCAGTTCAGACCCAGCCATGTGCAAATCAGTCTTGACCCTGTGCCTCATGGGAACAGTCCAGCCTGAACTGCCAAGTCAGGTCTTCCCTGAACCGGAAACAAGCATCCTGGGACCGGTTTTGGGGTAACACCCCTCATCAGCCAGGTTAGCTTGAATCCAGTGGCAAAGTGAGAAAGGGAATCCATCATCTTTCTTTAGCTCACTTCGCCACCCCAATTCAGACCCAGCCATATGCAAATCAGTCTTGACCCTGTGCCTCATGGGAACAGTCCAGCCCGAACTGCCAAGCCATGTCTTCCCTGAACTGGAAACAAGCATCCTGGGACCGGTTTCGGGTTAACACCCCTCATCAGCCAGGTTAGCTTGAATCCAGTGGCAAAGTGAGAAAGGGAATCCATCATATTTCTTTAGCTCACTTTGCCACCCCAGTTCAGACCCAGCCATATGCATATCAGTCTTGACCCTGTGCCTCATGGGAACAGTCCAGCCCAAACTGCCTAGCCAGGTCTTCCCTGAACCGGAAACAAGCATCCAGATCTGTGACTGGGGGTGAGTGTCTGAAAAGTTTCAGCGCTCGGTCCATCATCTCCTTGTGTTTGCCTTTTTCATTTGCTCAGCCATACGTGAACGCAGGTCAAGCACATAGTCCACTATGTCCTGTTTAGGAGGTTTGAGAGGTTGCTCCTAGCCTTCCTTCACTAGATACAATGGACCCCTAACTGGATGTCCAAAGAGAAGTTCAAATGGGCTGTAGACAACCCCCTTCTGAGGAACCTCTCTGTAGGCAAAGAGAAGGTAGTAAGACATCCCATTTTCACCTGAGCTTTTCTGGGAATCCCATGATCATACCCTTTAGGGTCTTGTTGAACCTTTCAACAAGCCCATTGCACTGTGGATGGTAGGGTGTGGTAAACTTATAGTTCACTCCACATTCTTTCCACATTGCAGTGATGTAACTAGACATGAAGTTGGTACCTCCGTCTGTTAAGACCTCCTTAGGGAAGCCCACTCTGGAAAAGATTCCCAGGAGGGCCCTGGCCACTAAAGGAGCTTTAGTGATTCTAAGGGGAATTTCCTCTGGATACCTAGTGGCATGGTCCACCACCACAAGGATGTAACTGTGTCCAGATGCAGTTGGAGGGTTCAAGGGACCAACAATGTCGATCCCTACCCTCTCAAAGGCAACCCCAACCACTAGGAGTGGAATTAAGGGGTCCTTTGTAGTGTCACCTAACTTACCACTGGTTTGGCAAGTGACACAGGAGCGGCAAAACTCCTTAGTGTCCTCAGACATATGGGGCAGTGAAAATGAGGGTCAATCCTGTCCCAAGTCTTACTTTGCCCAAGGTGACCTGCAAGGGGAATATCATGTGCCAAGGAAAGAAAAAAACCCTCTGAACTTCTGGGGTATTACCAACCTCCTGGTTGCACCAGGCGTGGGGTCTCTACCCTCAGAATACAGGAACCCATCTTCCCAACAGATCCTATAAGACCCAATGACATTCACTGCTTCCTCAGCAGCAGCTTGCTGTCTCAGCTGTTCAAGAGAGGGGCAGGATTGCTGCTCCAAACTCAAGTCTGTCCTGGAAGGGCCCCCAGCCCCCAAGAACTCTGCCTGGTCAAGCCCAAGTTCCTCTTGGACAGTTGTTTCACAGGGACCAAGATCATCTCCTTCAGGAGACTGATCTTCACTGGGAGTAGGATAATTCCTTACCCTTCCTGCTCCTCCGCTTAGGAGCTAGCTGGTCCATTTTTTCCGGATCCAGTTCTTTCTCGGTGTTGAGCTGTTTGGCTTGATCCCTGGTTACAGCAAAGGCACTGGCAGAGATGCCCATCATTTCTGCATGAGTTCTGAACTCTAATTCTGACCAGGCTGAAGTTTCTAATTCATTGCCCAACAGACAATCTACTGGTTGGTCTGGAGATACCACAACTTGCTTAGGTCCCGTTACCCCTCCCCTGCTGAGGTTCACAACTGCCAAGGAATGATCAGTCCTGGCATTGCTAGCGTTGGTACTTGGTGTATCTGTCCAAGTATGATTTGTTCAGGAGACACAAATGTCTCTGTCACCATTGTGACATTGGCCCCTGTGTCCCTGAAAGCTATTGCTTCCTTTCCATTGATCAAAGCCTGTTGACTGTACTTGCCTAAGTTAGTTGGACTTACTAGTAGGGTGGAAAGATCAATGCCACCATCACAGACTAGAACAGCCTGAATTGGAGTTCTGACTAGGCCAGAACCCACCTCAGAGCCCAAGGTTAATCCAACTAATCCCTTGATTGCTATATTACCACTTGTACTGGTGCTAGGGGGTGCAGTTGCCTTAGGGGCAGTGGTAGTATGTTCCTTAGCCTTTGGACAATCAGCATCTCTTGTCCAACCTTACAGAAAAAAATACCAGGGTTTCGTTTTTTCCTTTTTGGAGTTTTGGGACCTACCCCCAGATGCAGGTTTTTGGGGACCTTGAGAACACTCCTTTTTGTCTTTGCCCTTCTCCCAACCCTTCTCCTGGGATTTAGAAGAATCTTGCTTCTTCTGGTCACCTCCACCCCCATGGTTTTTCTGCTTAACCCTGGTGCGGACCCATTTGTCTGCCTTCTTTCCCAATTATTGGGGAGAGGTCAGATCAGAATCCACCAGGTACTGGTGCAAAAGTTGGTTCTGACAGTTATTAAGGATGTGCTCCCTCATTAACAAATTATGCAATCCTTCATAGTCCTGTACCTTGCTTCCATGAAGCCAGGCTTACAAAGCCTTAATAGCACTATCAATGATATCTACCCAGTCCTGGGTGTGTGCCTTCTGGGTGTCTCTGAACGTAATCCTGTATTTTTTTATTTTTTTTATTTTGTAGAGTTTTATATAGCGTGAACTAGACCTGAGAAATCAGGTATCAGAGCGCTTTACATGATCACCAGTTTCAATACAGATGAACACATTCATTTTTGGTAGGCACGGGGAGATTAAGTGATTTGCCCAGAATCACATGATGTTTAGCGTCGTTACTGAGGCTTGAACCCGGTTCCTCAGCTTCGAGGTCGACTGCTCTAGCTGTAAGGCTACATCCTCTCCCCTTGCTCAGTGGTTAAGCCAAACCCATTTATGAGTGCATTCTTCAGGACTGAGTAATTGTCAGCATCCTCTTCTCTAACAGTGAGGAGCTTATCTCTACCTTTGTTAGCAAAGGAGAGCCACAGGATAGCTGCCCACTGCCTTTGAGGAACCTTCTGAACTTTACAGGCCCTCTCCAATGCAGTGAATTATTTATGGATGTCATCCCCTACTGGTAAGAAGGGACAAACCTGCTCAGGTTCCTAATGTCAGAGGATGGTTCCCTGATTCTAGGGACACTATTGCTGCCACCATGGGACTCTAGCCCCAGTTTCTTCCTAGCTTTCTGTACTTCTAGAGCCTCCTTGTCAAGACCTCCTCTGTCTGCTCTGAACCCACCCAGGAGGAATAAAGGGGGACCTACTTCTAGGGATACCCTCTGTACTATCTGCACTATTCCCTGTGGGATCAGAGTTCACGAATGTGGGGTCCTCAGACTCCTCTTGGTCATGCTCAGAATTAGGGCCACTAGGAGTAACCCCTCCTGACCCATCTTCTGGAGCATCCCGACCCACTTTGTCCTGATCCTCTGACCTGTCAGGGTTCTGGGGATCATCTATGATAAGCAGCTCTATGAGATGCTTAGTGATTGGGTTCCTGCCTGTCTTTAACTTCCTAGAGGTACAAAGGGTCCTTAGTTCCTGGTACTTAAGACCACTGTATCTAGACGACTGGGCCTCATTAAGGTCCATTGCTAAAGACATGTTGTCTAGGTGTAGTGTGGTGTTGCACCTACCTACCCTAGTGTAAACTAAACTTCCTAGGATTGGAGAAAAGGTTGTGCTAGACCCTCTAACAAACAATCTAAAAGTTCAGTAGAACTTACTTAGACTATCTAAATATTATATGTGCCTAATGCTAGTGATAGTTTTTCAATTAATCCACACCTAGATTAGCTTTTAAAACAATGCAGGCTTGAATCCCAACCACTGCACACCAATGTAGGAGGCTGGCTTAGTATATGGTGCTCACTTATGTAAGTGTAGCACCCTGCACTAATGCAGACAAGCCTTTTTAATTAAACCATTTTATAACATTGTTGTTGTTTTATCATTGCTTACGTTACATTTTCATCACATAGCGTCATGTTCCACATTTACATTTTATTTTCAATAGTTGAGTGTAGGTTGTATGTTGGTCAGTGATTGTTTACTCTAGTGATGATCTTATTCCCACTACCCTACTACCAGGAACTATGGTTTATTATTAACTGTGGATTCCGAACTGGGTAGAAGTGGTTAGGAAGGGGGGGGTGAGAAGCTGGCCTGGTATATGATGTCCACTAATGTAAGTGGGTACCTTGCACCAGTCTAGGCAACCCTCATGGTGATTTAAGAGGTCTTAGAAAACCTTAGAAAGCTCTCTAAGCGGTAACTGTGGAGAGCAGCATTCAGGCTTAGTCCAGAAGGAGTGTAAAGCAGCTTGTTTTACCAGAATGCAATCTTATAGTATAGATTAAGTGAAAGGAGCCAAACCAAGTATTTATAACAATATGTATTTGTTATAGAATACTCTCTGGTACGTTCAAGTATCTCCCACAGGGAGATAAACACAATGCACACAATACTTTAGCAAGAAATAGAGTAAATAGCACAAAATACACAGAGGGACCCAGGGGGGGACCAAACCATATCTTAAGAAAGTGGTATAAGAACCACTACTCGAGTCAGGACGATGTCGAGAGTACGTAGAATTGCTGGTGACCCACAGAACCACCCAAGGTAAGTAGATAGGGACCTCACGGGGAGCGTGTGCAGTGTGTGAATTCGACCGCGTGCTCCGTACAAGTCTATGTGCAAATCGCGGTTGGACTTTTAAAGATTAAGGACCCTTCCCAGTGGACTCTGGAAAAACCCCTTGGAAGACAGAAGGTTGGAGAGCGACCCCACCCGTGGATACCCTAGTATCCATGTTACCTACACCAGGGAAGCTGGGTGCATACGAGTGAAGTGGTGTCGGAAACCGCAGTTGAACTCAATGGAGGACTTCAGGAAAGTCCCACTGCTGGAAGAGGAGAAAGTGTCCGTGAGAATCCAAATGTGGATTCTTGAAGAGGAGTACCTGAAAGCAGATGGGACAGAGTCTATGTCACTCAGGAGTGACCAGGTGACTTGGAAGACGAATGCCCTCCGATGTCGGGTGCTTTAGGGAAGATGACGATGACCTTGACTCTGCAGCTGTGAGGACCAGGCGATGCAGAAGAAGACCAGGACTCAGGCAAAAGCTGTCCCACGAAGGATGTCGAGTGCTGAGTGGTCGGTGTCCAAGCGGGAGCACTAACAAGCCTTGGCAAATGCAACCCACGCAGGAAGTCAAGAAGGTGCAAAGTTGGGACCAGCAAGGTCCAGGGGACTCACCAAAGGCAGGGGAGTCAGGGCAGGCCCCAAGCAATCAGGGGAGCCCAAAAGTAATATGCGTGACCCTGAAATGGACCCACAGGCCGGAGGCACTGGAGTCGCGAGAGGACCTAAAGCAGTTCACCAAAAGATGCAGGCCACAATGCACACGATGTGGTGTGGCGGAAGATTCTGGTCACTGGAGGTGCTCGAGGTTGGGGCTAGTTGGAGACCGAAAATCTTCTTGCAAAGAAGCCAACAAGCCTTTGGAATGGCAAGTTGGAGTGGTGCGCAGGGGTTTGGTTATTGCAAACCCCACAAACTTGGTGAGAGGGCAGGCCTCAGGAGCTGTGGAAAACCACCACCTGTGTTGCAGAGCCCACGGAGTCCGGAGGAGCTCTGGATCTGCAGACTGGTCGACTTAGTTTGATGCCTGCAAATGCAGGGGAGTGACTCCTTCACTCCAAGGGAGATTACTTCAGGTGTCTTTGATGGTTCACAGGCCTTGGAAGGTTCCTGTATGATGCACAGGCACAGACGATGCAGCAGACTGGAAGGGAGGCGAAGTCAGGCCCAAAAGAAGTCCAACGAAGTCCAAGTGCAGTGGTGTGTGATCTGAATCTTATCCCACGACGAATCTAGGGACCTACACCCAGGTTAGCTCTTAAGTACCCTAGGGAAAGTGTTGGGAAGATTCAGGGGACCCTCCCAGGGGAGGATCTGGACAGGGGGGAGGTTACTCCCTTTTCCTTTGTCCAGTTTCATGCCAGAGCGGGAGCCAACGGCTCCCAGGACTGGTTTGAACTGGACTATGCACAGGGACACCAAATGTGCCCCTCATGCAGACTTTCTGGCATTGGCAAGTGCACCCACCCAGCCCTAATACACTAAATCCTGTCTGTGAGGTGGTCACACCTCCCTGTGACAGGAGGTCTATTATATACAAAAGTGAAAAAATGCAAGTATTCAAGCACTACATGCAGTACCTACTTGTACTTCTAATATGTTAATCTGGGATTAGCATATTACAATAGCCACAAATAGAGTGTGTGATTCATGTTATATGTAGTGTGTTTTGTATGTTTTCCCATTTCCCCCCTTTTTTTCACAGGTCCATGCACCATGTTAGTACTATGTTTTAAAACAGTCACCTTGACACATTTGTTGTCTTTTCAGATCTTCGCATGATAACGCCGTGGGTGGCGCAACTAATCTTTTTTATCATTCTTTCTTCTTTCCCAGATTAACATATTAGAAGTACAAGTAGGTACTGCATGTAGTGCTTGAATACTTGCATTTTTTCACTTTTGTATATAATAACTTTCACTTTCTATACAACTAGTGAGCACTGAAGGGATCTTTTCAGTCCTGATGAAGAAGCCTTGAGCTTCGAAACATGTTGATTCTCTAGGAACGTCAGCTCATTATATGCGTGACTTTTCCAAACCACCAGTTTTTAACAGGTCCAGCCTCAACGACCTATTAAATTGTCTTATGTCCATGAGGCCAGTTCCTTTTTAACTCCACTTTTGACCCTTCCTCTCACTACCCCTACACCACACATAGTACTTTAGATTAGTGCTCCCGCGTAGTCGCCGGTCGTAGCACGCCCCATTCCACAGTGGGATGGGAAGACCCCAATGATGAAGCATGACACCAAGGGCCCTTTTGGTGTGTGAGGGGTATTTAAACAACTTTTGTGTATGTCCTATCATGGAGTGGGAATACAACTTCTCCCCCACCCACTATTGGTCCTTTTTCATCATTTGGATCACTACCCTTATGGTGGATCTTGATGTTTTGTTAATTACTGATTAGAGGAGGACGTATCCACCGTCAGTGTCCCTCTGGACGCTACCTCTTCACTCCCCTATTCTGTTTTTTGTAACCTAATTGTCAACACCATACTTAGAACAGTCCACCACATGGTGGCGCTGCTCATCTAATTTAGAGATGAGCAGAACAACATTAGTTTAGGACAACAATATACACAAAAATTGCTAATACCTGCCTCCCCAGCCATTCCTTTTGCTTTGGGGACCTGGAATAATCTGAACTGTCGCATTTACATGCGAGAGAGATGGTTAGTAGTTGTTTTGGCAGGGGTGACAAGGGCGATGGTTGGTGCAAGCTGCAGTGGCCTCCTGGTCAGAGCCCTGGCACTTAATATTTTACAAATTAAGCACTGCGTGTGGGTCTCATCTGGCAGGGTCTGTCTCGGTTCTCCTGTGGGTGGTAGTGTGTCTAGGTGCTGTGACGCCTTGTGTCGGAAGCTGTGCAGGAGTGCGGCCCATTCCATGGATATGTGGCGCTTGCGCACCCCTCTTACCTCTTCCTGCCTAATAACATCTTCCTCTGCTGTGCCCATTTCTTAACCGCTCCTATCCAGGCTGCAATCGGGGGTCCTGTTGGGGCCCACCAGTGCATGGCTATCCCTCGTTTTGCTAGTAATATGGCCAGTGACGTGAATCGTGTTTGGGTTTTTAGCTTTTTTCGGCGGCGAATCACTCCCAGTGCACAGGCTTCCCAAGTGTTGTGAGCTCCGTTACTTCCTGTATCATGTTGTGTACTGCATTCCAATATGGTACCAGGTTGGGGCAGCTCCAGAACATATGATGGAATGTTACATTGGGGGTGCTATAGCGTGGGCAGGAGAATTGCGTGGTGGGGTAGAATCTCTGGAGGTGTGCCGGTGTTCGGTAGGCTCTATGCAGTATAAAAAATTGGATGTTTTTAAAGCGTGAATTACGAGAGACTTTCTTTTGGTGCTCTAGGGCCTGTTCCCATTCCTTATCGTGTAATGGGCGCTCAAATTCCTCCTCTCATTTATGCTGCAGTGGGGTTAATGGTGTGGCTCTAAGTTTGCATACGGCTTTGTATAGCCAAGTTATCAGGTGTCATCCAGGACTCATGTGTAGCATCGCGTGAAGTACCGGATGTGTTTGCCGGTTCTCCCTCGGACATGTCCCACAGTTTACGGCAGCCTGAGATTATCTGTCTATGGAGAAGAAACTGGCCTCACGGGAGGCCGCTCTCCTCTGCCAACCGATCGAATGGGAGGAGTTGTCCGTCTGCCAACAAGGCCTCCACCTCAAGTATCGAGCGGTCCGTCCACGTCTGCAAGGCTTGGGCTGTGTAATAGTTTTGACCCCTGGGTAAACCGGCCAAGGGCAACAGAGGGGAGTAGAGTGGGGTCTCTCGGGATATACGGTGGATTCTTATCGTACATCTACGGGCTATCTCTACCTGTATAGGATTAGTTGGGCTGGGTCGTGTTCCTGGTAACAGTAAGTGGCATACCGCTGATACTGGCAGTGGTCCTGCTTCCGAACTGGTTTCCTCCAGGTGTCGTCCCGCAGTCCATCGGGACAACCACTGAAGTTGAGCCGCCAGAAAGTATGCCTCAAATAATGGGGCTCCTAGTCCGCCCCGGTCTATAGGTAGTTGTATATTTGCAAGGGCCACTCTATGGCAGCCATTACCCCATATGAGGGAGCCAAGCAGGGAGTCCAGTTCTCAAAAAATGGATCTGTGGGGATGACTGGTATGTTGGCAAAATGCTATAGTAGTATAGTTACTATAATCATCTTTGCTATGGCTATTCTGCCTATTGGGGCCAATGGTCAGGTCTTCCAAAATCCCACTGAGCTTCGTATGCCCGTCAGTGCCAGCCGGTGATTTCCTTCGTATAAGTCTGCTATAAGTCGTACACCTAAGTAGCGTGTAGCTTGGGGTCTCCAGGCGAGCTTAATGTCTTCTAACAGTACCTCTCGAGGGTGTAGGTCCGAGTTCAGGGGATATATAGTGGATTTTGCCCAATTTACTTGCAATCCTGCTGCAGCTGCAAAATCTGTCAGTGTTGCCCATAGGGGGTCCATCGTCACATCTCGCATGTACAGTAGCAAGTCGTCTGCGTATAGAGACACGCTGTGAATAACACCTGTTGTGGGATTCCCCAGTTCTCTCCCTCCCGTTGTAAGCGGATTGCCAGGGGCTCTATTGCTAAGGCAAAGAGGAGGGGGGAGAGTGGGCATCCCTGTCTTGTGCCACATTGTACTTAGAAGGGTACCGATATGTATCGACCCAGGCGTACTCAGGACGTAACGTTGGTATATAGTAGTTTTGTGTACGCTAACAGTCTGGGTCCTATCCCTATGCGCTGCAGGACTGAGAAAAGATATGGCCATGTCAAGGTGTCAAAGGCTTTTTCCAGGTCCAGGACCAGGTACACCGCCTGGGGGAAGTGTCCCCGTACCTGGTCCTGGACATGGAACAGCCCGCAGATGTTTTGGGAGGTATTCCTGCCTGGCAAAAAGCTGCATTGGTCTGGATGTGTTAGGGTTGGGAGGATTTAGGTGAAGCGATCTGCTAGGATTATGCCTAGGATCTTACAGTCTGCTGAGAGCAGCGTTATCGACCGATACGAGGCTGGTAGTGTCGGGTCTCTGTAGGGCTTGAGGAATGACACCAGGAGAGATTCTCGTAGCGACCCTGGGAGTGCCCCTTCTTTGACCGCCGCTTAATACATTTCTTCTAACCGGGGCGCTAGCTGTGTAGAAAATGTGCTATAATATTTTAGGGACAGTCCGTCGAGGCCTGGGGCCTTGTTATGTGCCATGTTTTGTAGCGCGTGTTTCACGTCTGCCGTCGTGATTACTGTATCTAGGGATTCTCTTTCCGCTGCCTGGATCCTGGGGATGGCTAAGGGGGCTAGGAAACTGTCCACCCACTCTTGGCAGTCTCATTCTGGGTTCCCATATATCTTAGCGTAGTAGTCGTGAAAGAGCTGCAGGATTTGCGCCTGCGAGTGGGCTACCTCCCATGTTGGACTACGTTGTGCCATAATATGTCGGATGTCCCTGTCTTGTTGGACCAACCAGGCAAACAATGCTGCAGCTCGTTTTCCCTCTCTATGCGCCTGTGCCGTGTATGCCCTGAAGTGTTATATCTGCGGAGGGCTGCTAGTGCTTCGGTGTATGCCGATTTGACTTCTGCCACTTGGGTTGGTGATGCCCTTCCAGCATCCATGTCTTTAGTTAGTGTCGCCAGTTTGTTTTCTGTTTCCTGTAGCTGTCGGTCTAATCTGTCGGACCCCTACTATCTGTCTGATCCATGTTCCTCTGATAACCACCTTGAAGGCGTCCCACTCCAGCGTCCTGAAGAATGCAGTGTAGGCGTTCATTGCGAAGTAACTTCGAATGCTGTCCTCTTGTTCATGGCGGAACACCTGTTCCTCAAGGCAATCGTGGGGACCAGGGGGTGGGGGGTCGCCATCTAATAGTCAGTAGATGTGCATCATGATCAGATATGACTCTGCCCAGGTAGTCAGTGTGCTGTGTCATGGGGATGATTGATGGGGAGCACAAGAAACGGTCAAGGTGCATGTGTAACTTGTGTGGTATGGCGTGGAAGGAGTATAGTTTGCATCTACTAAGGACCAGTGTTTCACCCAAGTCCTATATCGGCCTGTTTGTGCATGAGCCATTGTGTGCACGGCGGGTGGATGAGACCTGTCTAGGGATATGTCTAGTGCACAATTATAATCTCCTCCCAAAATCCAAGGTATCGTTGAGAATTGTGCCAGGACCCCCGACAGGGAGTCCCAGAATTTTCCATGCTCAGTGTTTGGTGCGTAAATGCTACCTATTAGTATCGGTTGGCCGTCCAAAAGCCCTTCTATGAGTGCATATTGTCCTTCCCTATCCTCCACCCTGGTGACCTCCTGGAATGCCACCCCTAGTCTGAGCCATACCAACGCCCCTCACGCATAGGCTGAGTACGTAGTAGCGCAGAAAGTGCCTCGCCATTGTCTGTGTAGCCGTTCTAGTTCTGTCTGTGTGAGGTGTGTCTTTTGCAGCAGGGCGATCTGTGCTTGCTGTCTTTTGATTTAAGAGTAGACTGCATATCTTTTGCCTTCTGTGTGCATCCCTCATATATTAAGGGTGAGAAAACTGATATCTGTTATCGACGCCATAGTGGAGTGGTTGCGGTGGGAAATGGGGGATATCCACGGAGGTCCTCCGTGAAAGGGGCCCCTGCCCTACCCTTCACCTGTCATTTATCATTGTCGCTGCAACCCATTGGGGACATCTGGTCATGGGATGGGGGAAGCATTGAGGTGGGTAATAACTGTGGTGGGAAAAATATCCCAATTCTGCGGACCTACCACAACCGGCAGTACGTCCAAACTAAACATGGTGCGATTGCACTAGCGTAGTGTACTTAGGGGGATTGTGTTGTCGTATCCAAAGAGCTCACTATATGCGTTGGCCCTTTAGAAAATCTCTCTGCCCGGTGGGGCCTCTTATATTTTAGGTCTATGCTATGTGTTTTTCTAAGTTGTTCAGGATGTTTTCTGTGTGTCTTTAGATTGAGTGGAGGGTGTTACATAGTGTAGGTAGGTACATTTTCAAATCCATGACAATTGTCCTTTAGATGAGTGTATCTGCCGTTTGGGGGTTACTTGCGCTGGAGTCGCCGACTCCTCTCTGGATGTGCCGGTGTCGCTTAATTCGTCTTCTGTTGTGAAGATGTGGGGGCCTCTCTCACTGTCTGAGGCTTCTGAAGCTGGGCCCAGCTCTGCCGCCGTCTGCAAGGCCTTCTTTTGTTCTGCTATGATTTGCTCCAGATTGGGGGGACTGGTGATCACTCCCCGTGGTTGTGACATGGATCGCTGGTGCGATTTCTGCCCCCGTCTTCGGTTGTTCCTCTGTCCCTGTTCGCTGTATGTGGCTTCCCTTGGTGCGTTGCCTTGTTGTTGGATTTCCAGCCAGTCGTAGGCATCTTTTGGATCCGTGAAAAATGTGGTAACTCCGTCATATATTATTTTGAGCCGTGCTGGGAAGAGTAGGGAGTATTGTACTCCCTCTTGGCGGAGGAGGTGCTTTATTTCGAGGAAGGATGTTAGTTGCCGCTGCACTGCCCTGGAATAATCTGGGAAGATCATTACATGTTTGTCTTCCACTCGGAGGGGTCGGCCTTGTCTAGCAGCCCATAGCACTGCGTCCCTATCTCGGAAGTGGAGGATCTTTGCAAGCAGGGGTTGTGGGGGTGATCCTGGGGGTGGGCATCTCGCCGGGGCCCCGGTGCACCCGTTCCACCGAGAAGAAGGCAGTTAGTTCCTTGGCAGGTGTGAACGATTTGAGCCATATCTCTAAAAAATGGATTGGGTCTGATCCTTCCACTCCTTCTGGAAGATTGATTACCCGGATGTTGCTCCTCCGGGAGCGCCCTACAAGTCATCGGTTCATCCCTCGAGAAGCGTGACTCACCTCCAAAGCTCCCCCAGGGTCTCCTGGTGTGCTTTGGCCATAGGTTGTAGGGTAGTAAGTGTTTTTTCCCCGTCTGCCACCTTGTCTGCTAACTTATGGTGGTCGTCCTGTAGTAGATTGAGATCTGTGGCTAAGGCCCCGAACTTGTCCTCCATGGTAACGCGAGAGTGTTCAATTGCAGCGAGCACCTTATCGAGTTTGGCCGACATTGAGAGCTTGAACATCGCACCCTCCTCTGCATGTTGGTTGCTGGTGGACGGGGAGGGATTTCACGCTGCTGGCAGCGTCTGTGGCCCCGCGTTTGATCATAGCCTCCCCATTATGTATTGCTTAAATGATGGGTCTTCCACCTGTGTCCTTTTATAGCTGCCTTGTGAGACTTGAATGCGGCGTAACTGGTAAGTATTTGAGTTGCGGGGGGGCGTTCCCCCTGTGGTTTAGTTTGTGGCGCTGGGATTGGTGGGTCTTTTCCTGGCATGGGGCTCTATGCCTGTTGTTCCTCTGGGGCAGATGATGCTTGTTTCTCTCTTATAGCCCTACAATTGAAGGGCTGCATGAACCTTATGCTGATCGCTATGGATGGTGATCATCAGTATTCCCAGTGTCTCTGCCTTTCCTCTTCTCCTCTCGCACCTCGGGGCCTGGTGCTGAGCGATGCGTGCTGATCTCCTGATCTCTCTCCACCTGTGTTCCTTCCTATTTGCGGCCTTCTCTTGTGGTACCAGCGTGTTCCTCGCAGCCGGTGGCCTAGTTGCTGGTGCCTTGTGGCATGTGCCTGTGCGGACCTCTGGTTCTGCTTTTTCCAAGTGTCCTGTATGCTGCTATGGGCCTTGGTTATTGGATGACCCTGCGGGCACGGCCGGGGGTTCTCGCCGCGTCTCAGGCCTGCAGTGGGGGCGCTTGTTTTGCCTTGTTGCTCTCACCGTCTCTGTGGCGCGCTTTAACGGCTTCAGTTCTGGCCGCCGTCTCGGTACCTGCTCGCCGATCTTCTCCTGTCTGGTCTGCATCGGCAACTCTCAGCTCCAGTCAGTTGTCCCTATTGCCGCTGGGTCCTCGGGTTGGTCTTCTCACCGCAATCTGTGGCGCTGCTGTGTTACAAGCCTTCTCTGTCTGGCTCCGTAACCCTCGTTGCCTCCGCCAACATCAGGGCGCCGCCATTTTGGATGTGGTCGGGCTCCGGGACGGAATGTCTCGGCATGCCGTTGGGACCTTTACTCGGTGATTACGGCTGTTTTCGGCCGCTCCGCCATCGTCCGCTGCGTTTCCGCTTCTTTTCTAGTGGTATAGCAGGCCCCACCGGTGTGGATTAACGCTGATGATCAGGCCGCGACGCGAAGCACTAAGTGAGCACGACCGCCATCTTGGTGTGCTTAGCCACGCCCCCCTCTAATCCAGACAAGTCTTATGGTGATTTTAGTGGTCTTAGACAACCTTAGAAACCTCTCTAAGTGGTAGTTGTAGAGAGCAGCCTTCAGGCTTAGTTCAGAAGGAGTGTAAAGCAGCTTGTTTTACCAGCACTTAACCTAATGGATGGGTTAAGTGAAAAAGAACCACATAGTGTAGTAATAAAAAATATGACTTTTTTAGTAACACTCACTAACACAATACAGTATCTCCTACCCGGAGATATATGCACAATTCACACAATACTTGCCAATAGAGTTAGCGAGAAGCACAAATACACAGTGGTCCCCAGGGGGAGACCAAACCATATACTAAAATAGTGGAATGCACACCACAACTCAAGTCAAGAGTGGACCCAGAAGATGTAGAAGAGTCGGAGACCCAAGGAACCACCCAAGGTGAGTATCTAGGAACCCCACGGAGGTCGTGTGCAGTGTGGGAACAAGACTGCATACTCAATTCAAGTCAATGGGTAAGTTGCGGTTGCAATTTTAAAGAAGAAGAACCTTTCCCAGCGGACCCTGAAGAAACCCAGTGTAAAACGGAAGATTAGAGAGCCACCCCACCCGTGGATAACACAGGAACCAGGATACCTACACCAGGGAAGCCGGGTGCATAGGTGCGCAGTGGCGTCAGACACCGCCGTAGACCACAATGGAGGACTTCAGGAAGATGACGCTAATGAAGAAGGTGAGAAGAGTCTGGTGGAACCCAAAGGTGTATTCAAGGTGAGAGGTACTGCAAGTGAAGCGGACAGAGTCTATGCCACTCGGGAGTGACCAGGAGGCACGGAAGACGAATGCCCACCGATGTCGCAGATGCAGGAGAGTTGACGGTGCCCTTGAAGTTGTAGCTGTACGGACCAGGCAACGCTGACAAAGACCAGGGACTGTTCACGAGCTGTCCCACGTTGGATGTCGAGAGCCAGGGGTCAGTGTCCGGCAGGGGCACCAACAAGCCTTGGCAGCGGCAAACAATGTAGTTGAAGAAAAAGGTGCAGTGTCAAGACCAGCAAGGTCCAAGTGACTCACCACGAGCAGGTGAGTCAGAGGAGGCCCCGAGCAAGCAGGGGAGCCCACTGGAGCCAAAGAAGACCCTCAAGAGGACCCGCAGGCCAGAGGCACAGGAGTCCCAAGAGGACCTCGAGGAGCTCACCAGAGGATGAAGGCCCACGTTGCAAAGGATGCGGTGCAGGCAAGGATCTTGGTTGCAGGAGATGCTTGAGGCTGGAGCTTCTTGAAGCCCGAAGATCTCTTGTGAAGAGAGTCAACAAGCCTTGGCAATGGCAAGTCGACGCTGTGCACAAGGGTGCTGCTCCAGCGGTTCCGACGAGGGATACTGGCCTCCAACTTGCTAGGAAGACAGTGCAGGCCTGGAGGGAGTTGTAGAGCCATGACCTGTTTTGCTGAACCTTTTGGAGTCCGTAGGAGCTCGGGAACAGCAGACAGGTCAGCTGGGTTGCAGTGCCTGCAGATGCATGGAAGTGACTCCTTCACTTCAAGAGAGATTCCTTCAGGTGTCTTGGATGTCCACAGGCCTTCTGAGAAACCGGTATGGAGCACAGGCACAGATGTTGCAGAAAGACTGGCAGGACGACAAGACCAGGAGCAGCAGGAGTCTTCCCAGTTGCAGTTTCGGTGTCTAGAGCGAAGTCCAGCGTGCCCAGACGGTCTAAGATGAAGTGGTTTCCGATCGGAATCTTGTCCCATGACGAATCTAGGCACCCACCCACAGGTAAGCCCTTAAGTACCCTAAAGAAAGGGTTGGGACAATTCAGGGGTCCCTCCCACAGGACGGGCTGGACAGTGGGGAGGATTCTCCCATGTCCTTTGTCCAGTTTCGTGCCAGAGTGGGAGCCAACGGGTCCCTGAACTGGTTTGAACAGGAGTATGCAAGAAGGGCATCAATTTTGCCCTTCAAGCAGTCTCAGTGGAGCTGTCAAGCGCCCCTGCCCTGTCCCAATACACTAAGTCCTGTCTGGGAGGTGGTCACACCTCCCTGTGACAGGAAACCTATTATCCTGCATTCCCCTGCTTGAGCTTGGTTCAGCAGCGGTAGGGCAGAATCGTGTCTCTGGTCGGCAGCATCCATAGTTTGCTGTCCGGGTCTAGTAGACTGGTACCGGGAGCACTGAGGTGTGGGGGTATGATTCCAACATGTTTGATACCAAACATGATAGGGTTCGTTACAGCCAGTTTAGAGACAGCCATCGCTTAAGATGCATGGCCACTCTATGTATCGAAATGGCTGATGCCCTTACAACCCGTGAGACTGGACTCTGAACGTCGTAGGGGTGTCCTGCTCATGCAGGGGCACCCTCAAACTTAGAACCGAGCACCCTGCCTTCAGGATTAAAAGGCCTGCCTTAGGGGTGACTTATAGGTTTTAAGTGCAGTGACCTAAGATATAAGGAAACTTATATCTGTGGAAAGTGGTGCTAGCACCAGCTTACACAGGCTGCAATGGCAGGCCTGAAGTCACAATTTGAATGGTCTCCCATCGGTGGCATAATACATGCTGCAGCCCATCGGAGACCCCTGGTGTACCTATGCCCTGGCTACCTTAATACCATATACTATCGACTTACAAGGGTACACCAGTAGCCAATCTGGAGTGTACCTAAGTACTCACCATGTCCAATTTAGGGAGGAAGCACAGAGACTGGGATTCCTGATTAGCAGGATCTCAGTCAGACTAGTCAGAAAAACATAATGACTCCAGCAAAAATTGGGGGTGGCCATGAAAGTCAGAAAAACATAATGACTCCAGCAAAAATTGGGGGTGGCCATGAAAGCAGATCCTACTTTCCTACAGATGCATCAAATCCAGTGCACTTTTAAATATTACCATATTGGATTTACTGTGTGCTTGATTATTTTTTTTTGCCCATCTGCATTTTATTTGCACCGTTCATCATTGGCTGCACATGGGGAAGGGCGGGTGCAATGGGTCACAGCGTCAGCGTGGTTTGCCCGCTCTCCTGAGCTTCTTTGCCCATATCCATAGAAACAGCAAACAGTTACAAGTGAGTCAGAAGCGCAGGCAGGAGAGGACGCGCAAAACTCCGGGAGCACACACAACAATAACTGACTAGAGTTGTAGCCATTTTGGAACGAGGGATATAGTTCATTACAATGCGAGCATCAGTTCTGCAGTAACTTTGCGATCGGATGCGTTAAATCAAGTGCACTTTTAAATATTACCATATTAAGGATACCCACCAGGACAGGATTTGATCAAGAAACTGGCACAGTTTTTTATCTTTTCATACAGTATCATGCCTGAGATCGGGGAACAACTTTTATTTTTTATTAGGGTGCATCTAATTAACGGTGGTCTTGGTTTTTCGGAATCACATTGCATAAATTGTGAATTAAAACACAAGCAATGTTTTCAATAAGCAAAGAAGTTTTATCCTAAGTTCTTGTTTTAAAAAAGTAATTTCTTAACTAAAACCTGGAGTATAGTTCATAACAACACACCTGCCCTTTTGGGTACCTCTGAGATTTTCGTGACACAGTCCCATACCATTAGTCAAGTACCCATAAATTCAGAGCTTTCAGTTGATGTATGAATGCTGACTACTCCCAAACAACTCCTTACTCTCTCTATGCACCAACTTCCCCAGCTCTCTCTTTCATCTATTCTGCTCTAGTCTCTTCCTCACAAACTTGCATCCTCCCTCTGTTACCCCTCCCTCTCATATTCCTTTCCTCCTGCCCCATTCTGTTCTAACAATTCCTTTCTCCCTGTCACTCATACACACTTCTCTATAAATCCTCTTTTGCTCTCTCTGTCTCTCACGCACATATTCTGCTTCAGTATCACACTCTCTTTTGTCATGCATTATCCCCGACCCTTTACAGCAACTCCTTCCCTATTTCTTTTAATTCCTTTTTGATTGTTGTCATTTATTTTCCACCTCCCCTCACTCTTAAACTATTTCCCATTTTCTGGTTCTCCAGCGCGGCAAGGTCATACGAATGGCAATAGCGCTATGCAAATATGATCACTCAACTGCAAACACAAAAAGAAAGTAAAAAACATTGTCATTTACAACGCCAATAGCTCTAACTTTCACAAATGCGAGACCGATTGCATTGCAAATGCTTCATTTGAATAATTTTTAGTCCTGGCCATTGATTTGTTTCTCAACAATCATCTAAGGGGGCTCAGTGTTAAGAATGAAGCAAACACAAGGAGATGGTGGACGGAGTGCTGAAACTTTTCAAACACTCACCCCAAGTCACAGATCTGGGTTGAATCCATCCTCGTTCTTTAGCTCACTTCGCCACCCCATGTCAGACCCAGCCATGTGCAAATCAGTCTTGACCCTGTTCCTCATGGGAACAGCCCAGCCCGAACTGCCAAGCCAGGTCTTCCCTGGACTGGAAACAAGCATCCTGGGACTGGTTTCAGGGTAACACTCCTCATCAGCCAGGCTAGCTTGAATCCAGTGGCTAAGTGAGCAAGGGACCCACGTCTGGGCATACTCTGCCAGCTTAGGATGAACAAAGCAAACACAAGAAGATGATGGACGGAGTGCTGAAACTTTTCAGACACTCACCCCTAGTCACAGATCTGGGTTGAATCCATCATCGTTCTTTAGCTCACTTCGCCACCCCAGTTCAGATCCAGCCATATGCAAATCAGTCTTGACCCTGTTCCGCATGGGAACAGTCCAGCCAGAACTACCAAGCCAGGTCTTCCTTGGACCGGAAACAAGCATCTTGGGACCGGTTTTGGGGTAACACCCCTCATCAGCCAGGCTAACTGGAATCCAGTGGCAAAGTGAGCAAGGGACCCATGTCTGGGCATACCCTGCCACCTTAGGGCGAACAAAGCAAACACAAGGAGATGATGGATGGAGTGCTAAACCTTTTCAGACACTCACCCCCAGTCACAGATCTGGGTTGAATCCATCATCGTTCTTTAGCTCACTTCGCCACCCCAGTTCAGACCCAGCCATGTGCAAATCAGTCTTGACCCTGTTCCTCATGGGAACAGCCCAGCCCGAACTGCCAAGCGAGGTCTTCCCTGGACCGGAAACAAGCATCCTGGGACTGGTTTCAGGGTAACACTCCTCATCAGCCAGGCTAGCTTGAATCCAGTGGCAAAGTGAGCAAGGGACCCACGTCTGGGCATACCCTGCCAGCTTAGGGCGAACAAAGCAAACAAAAGAAGATGATGGACGGAGTGCTGACACTTTTCAGACACTCACCCCCAGTCACAGATCTGGGTTGAATCCATCATCGTTCTTTAGCTCATTTCGCCATCCCAGTTCAGGCCCCTCAATGTTAAGAATATACAGATGGAACAGTGAACCATTAATACTAAAAGGACTTTGAGGCTGCTTTGGTTAGCATAAGGTAAAACATTCTTTGCAGTTTGTAAAAATATGGATAGTAGTGTGTTTCCAATTCATTGAAACAACTAGTAAAGTACCAGTGGCTTTAGCCCCTCTTTAGGTTTCTGGAAGAGGCCACTTGCTTTGCAATAATTGCCTAAGGATTTAGGGATGGACACAGCCAAATTATCAAGGAAATGTTTAACTAGTGCTGAGATTATTAAGTAATATGTTTGTGAATGAAGGTGAATATTGATCAAAATAAAGTGTCCAAAGAAATAAAGAGTTATTAGTTTATCATTAATGGCATTTCCATGGCTGTTGACCGCGGGGTTATTTCCTGATAGGACTGGACCATGGAAGGATAGCGGGTGTGTTTGACTGGCCATGTAATGTGAGCAGGTTTATACCCAATTTTAGCAGTTAGTAATATAGCTTTATAACCTGCTGTACCAGCCATTAAAGACCTGCTCCAGCGTTTAAGGCCCGAGCTGAAGGTGAGGACCTTTAACAAGCGAGTGGGCTAGTATAAGCCAGCTACGGCAGGCTATAAAGCAACTAGAACATTACAACTCATAAGGGCAGAATGTTCTAATTAGAAAAACAAAGGCCTCTCGGAGCCCAAGGAGCCTGAACTTCCCCTTGGCTCCGAAGCCTTTGTTTACAGCTCTTGCTGTGAATGTTCTACAGTTAACAGTCATGCACAGGGCCAAGAATGTTATCTATTGAACATTCACATCAAGAAGTGTAAAAGGGGGCTGAAGTCAGCCACTGATTCTCCCCGGCTTGGCTGAGCTGCTTTTTGTAGTTCAGCCAAGCTAGGGAGACCCAGGAGCTGAGTAGCATTCACCCCTTTCTCCTTCCAAAGCTCTAGTGGCACTGATCTACAGGAGGGAAGAGTGAAAGCTGCATGTGTCCTCCTGCACGGCCTCTGCCTTTCGCTTTTCTCTGCCTAATTAATATATTTTCGAGAAACAGAGAAAAGAAAAAGGCAGAGGCTGGGTATTTGGACATTGAAATATTGAGAGCAGCGGGCCTATACCAGTTCATGTAGCTCTCTCATTCTAATGTTCTAATACATGTTATTTTTTATAAATGTTATGTTGAGGCACCATCATGAATGATTGCATGACAGAAGTGGCTTTACTCCACAAAGTATTTTAAGGATATTGATTGAACTATGAACTAGAACAATGCTGCAACAAACTAAATTGGGAGATGAAATCAGCGAGGAATGTCAGGAATTGTTGGTATCCCTGAGATCTTTAAAAGAGCACAGGGGGACCTATGTTAGTATTATGTTATGTGTATTTGTAAAGCACACTATCACTCACCCACAAGGTTAACCTGGCGATGAGCAGGTGTGTGTACCTAACCCTGCTTAGGGTAAATTGCTTGATTAAAAAGTCAGGTCTTCTGCTTCTTGAGGAATTCAAGAAGAGAGGAAGAGGATCTGGTGTGAAGTGGGAGGACATTACACGCTGTGGAGTGATGTAAAGGAACACTTGTCCTCCTGATGGGGTCCTGTGTATAAGGGGTATGTGTGCAAGTAGGGGTCCTGCAGAGCAGAGCAGTGGCACAGGCCCCCGCAACCCCCACGGTGCGGGGGAACCCCAAGCTCCAGGGGGTCCCCTCAGCACAGTACTCCAGCTAGATAGCTCCTGATTGAGTCTGGAGGGGGCCCCTCCACATACCTTGCAGAGGGGCCCCCTCAAATTTCGTTATGCCACTGGAGCAGAGGTATCTGTGTGGTTAGTGGAAAGATATGTGACTGTTCAGGTAGGTGGGGCCTAAGTTGAGTAGTGTTCTGAATGTGTGTGTAGGAGTTTGAAATGAGCGCATTTGTGTATCAGAAGCCAGTGGAGCTTCCTGAGGTGTGGTGTGATGTGAGTTCTGTGTGGGAAGTTGAGAATGAGTCTGGCCGCCAAGTTATGGATGGTTTGTAGCCTGCTGGTGAGTTGCTTGGTCTGTCCGGCATAGAGAGTGTTTCCGTAGTCCAACTTGCTGGTGATAGGGCGTGAGTGAAGTTTTTTTGATGTTGCTTTAGAGCCATTTGAAGATTTTCCTCAGAAACTTTGGGGTGTGGAATCAGGATTCAGTGACAGAGTTGACTTGTGCGGTCATGGCCAGTTTGCTGTCAATGGTGATTCCAAGGTTCTAGGTGAGGGAGCTTGGGTGTGGGTTCGAGTTCACCCGGCCACCTGTTGGAGTCCCATGGTGAGGCGTTTTTGGTGAAGATCACTACCTCTGTCTTGTTGGTGTTGAGACATCTGGCTTTCATCTAGTTAGCGACTTCAGTCATGTAGGCCTTTAAATTGTTTCTTGGGCTTAGGATCCTGTCTGATAGGGAGAGTATGATTTGCGTACCATTAGCTTAGAAGAAGATGTTGATGTCATGTGTGCGGATGAAGTTGGCCAGAGAGATCATGTATGTGTGCAAGAGGGTGGGGCTGAGCAATGAACCTTGAGGCATTCCCAGATGAGTTTGCAGGCTCCCGAGGAGTAAGGTGGCTGGCTGACAGCTTGTGTTCTATCCCTTACGAAGGAGCCAATCCAGTGGGTCCTTTGATTCCAATCTCTTGCAGGCGCTTGATGAGGCTAGGGTGTGAGACTGTATCAAAGCTGCACAGAGGTCCAGGAGAATGAGGGCTAACATGTCTCCTCTGTTAATGATCATGCAGATGTCCTTTGTGGCGGTGATGAGTGCTGTTTCTGCACTGTGGTTGGGCCTGAATCTGGACTGCATGGTGTTGAGGAGATAGTGGTTGCTAAGGTGGTTGGTGACGCATGAGTTGATTAGTTTCTCGAAAACCTTAGTTGTGTGTAATAGAAGGGGCATGGGTCTGTAGTTGGAGAGCGGGCTACTCAGAGAGTGTCCCAGCGCTGATCTAACAGGAAATCTCAGGAGGAGACAATAGATTATCTCGTAAACAAATGTGTTTTAAGCCTTTTACGAAATCCTGTTTCATCATGCATGACCCTGAGTTGAAATGGTAAAACATTCCAAGGTTTCCTGTGGTGCCTTGGGGGCGACGGCTCACGGCCTGGAACAGAGGACACTGGCGGTAAAGGGAGTGGACCTGAGCACAACTTATATCGCGCACACTGCTCGGCGCGGGCTGGCAGAGCGACGCACATGATGAAGGTCGGGAACTGGCAGAAGCCTGAGACAGGCGGGCACCAACGTGAAAGTAGCCCGGCAGAGGCGGCCGGTGGCTGCCTCCGAGATGCCTCTACAGTCTTGGGGAGTGGCAGATAAGGACCACGGCTCCGGATTAGCTGACCAGCAGAACCAGGACCGGTGGAGGAGATGTGAGGTGAGCAGGGACTCGTGTATATGAGGCTGGTGTTGAGGCAGTTGCGACTTGAAAGGAAGCTGGTGAGAGCTGCCTGGCCATCTGATGAGGCGGGATCACTGTTGCTTGTTGGGCATCTTGAGCCTGGTGTCCCGCCGTGGAAGGGAAGTTGTGAACTTGACCCTGAAGGTAGAGGTCCCCTGGACAATGGAGAAGCCCAAACTCAGACTGATGATCGCTTCCTGAAGGCGGGCAGGGGCCTTCCTTGTTTGTATTTCTTTGGCCAGCCTACCGGGGAACAATGAGGGGACCAGGGCTGTGCGGTTCGCCCACCGCTGCTGCGACCCCTAAACTGTGGGAGATGCAAAGGATTGAAGTGAAAGGAGATGCTTGGATGGCTGTTGGACCCCAATTACGAGACATGACACCCCAGGTGTGGCAATAGGGGCACGTACATTCTGCAGTTGCCCCCAAGTGAACCGGGTGAATCCCTGGAATACTTGGCTTCTCTGCAGGGGTCAATGATTGTGAAAGAGAAGGGAATGTTATGAGCCCTGATGTACCCCAATGTAGGCCTAGGTAACTGCATCACCTTTTACCTACATTTGTCCTACCTTACTCTACATAAAGGCTCTGGTGCTGACCTTTTGCCTAATTATGTGCCGAATAAATGTTGTGTGGTTTTCTTTGAAAACGAGTCTAATTTATTATGCATGGGGATTCTTAGTATCACACAGCAGTATTATCATCTTCTGTATAATAACTTTGTACAAAAGTCACCGCTATCATCATCCTTGGATGACAGGCCCACAATACCATTACACATCTAGGTAGAACCCCTGAGGGTACCTTTTGGGTATATAAGTACCACATCTTCGCTGGGCAAACCAGAGGAGAAGCTTCCATGCTGACATAAGACGCTGAGGTCCCTGCACACAGAAACTCCAGCACGCAGTGGTCTGACATCCCTTGCGGGGTGTCTAACTCGAGATCAAGACAGGGTCCTTCGTTCTCTCCCATCAGGTAATGGGGTTGGCTCTTTCCTAGGGGATTCTTGGCTTTACACCTACATACATGCTAGATACACTAACATACACCTAGCTAGCGTTTGCATCTTAGGAGTACACTTGATTACTGCCATCTATCTATATGCCTCCATATATTCACTGTGTTAGCACCATGGTAGAATTCTACCTTTTATTTACTCGGTTGGTGGTCATTATAGTATATATCTGTTTTTGTCTAATGGTTGTTGCAGCACATGTATTTTATACTAGAATGACGCTGGTTCAATAAATGCTTATTGAAAACGTCCCCATTGTTTATTCTGTGTCTCACTCTGAGAAGAATTGAGCACGAGTGACTGAGCAAAAAGTACTGTTTTGTTTCCACGATCCCTGAAGGATCTAGGGTTGTCTTGTTCGATAGTTTGCTCTTTGGTAAGGTTAGGGGCTTATAGTGGCACTGTGAGCTAGCTTGTCTAAAGGCTAACATATCCTGCGGGGGTGTCTGGAATCAGTCTGGACACCAATCCCTTAGTTTATGTTGTCTAAATGTGCAGACCCTATATAGATTAATAAGAAATGCATGACAACTTTGGTTTTGTTCTTATTTAACAGTCAAATCTGAGTAGTTCAGTCGTGCTTTCTCAGAGACCCCCTACTCACATTTAACCAGAAAACGTCTGTTGTGGGAAGGGAAAATCACTGCTGCTGAGTAGGTATATCCTATATATTGGCTGTAGGTTTGTTCAAGCTTGAAAGATTATAGTTCCCCACATTGTGCAAACACCTTATCTCTTTCCCTATAGAACTTCCACCCATAATGTCTCAGACCGCAGACACTGGTGCTAGTGGTACTAGCGGTGCTAGTGGTGCTAGTAGGAAGGAAGCTGAGCAGGAAGGTGCTCTAAACATTTCAGAAAATTGCAGAAATGCACTTACTATAAAATTATCAGATTATGGTCTCTCATCATTAGGTGGGACCATTACCTTCGTGATTGAGGCACATGAGGCATACAGGACAGAGGTGTTCTATTCTTTGGTTAAATTCCCACCTGCAGATGCACATACACATGTGTTTCACAGTTACATTCCAGATGAAATACCAGATGAATACTCTCCATACGAGGACATAGAAGTCTTGTTAACATACCAAGGACATATAAATTGGTTTAAAGGTGCCCTCCCCATACCACAGAAAAAGTGAGACTTGATCTGCTCAGCAGAGATGGAGCGACTTGGCCGGTCCAAGCTGCGTACACACCGCATCCAGAGATTGACAAATTGCCACCAGCAGACTTACATCCACTTTACAAAGAAATAATAAAACTATACAGAAAACTTACACTGTTTGTAATGCAAACACTTACAATTCAACCTACAAGGGTCACTCAAGCTGGTCAGCTACAAGGGACTGCAACGAAAATCACCCCACAAACGCTGAACGCAATTATGGGACGAATGCCAACTAAACGTGAGCAAATGCCGTTCTGGATAGCACAGAAAATAGCACAGCTTGAGGCAGTATTTCCACATACAGGCCCGCAAGAAAAACATAGAATACTGACAATTTGCTAGCTAATGGAGATAGCTCCCCTGATAGAGGATTGTACCACTTGGGGTACAGTTTTCACTGCCGTTTATACCAGAACTCATGGTACCCCCTCAATAGCAGTCATACCAGAAGTATTAAAACAGATACATAATGAGTACGGGGCAGAACCTGCCCTGGACTTGGGGATGAAATTGATAGGCAATTTTGCCCAGGTATCAACAATTATGTTAGCCAACATAAAAGGGGAGGCAGCAGCGGTGGCTATACGCCAACGCCTGAGAGAATGCACTCCTGCACAACAGGAGCGAGAATTACCTAAAATTATCAAAGATACCTATGCTTCACTGGGTAGAGATAATTTGGGCGCTAGACCTGTGAAACTACAATTAATTGGTAATCCTGAAAAGGATAACTCAAAGCAAGCACCTGATTCTTCTAAAAAGAAATGGGATAATAAACAATCAAAAAACAAGCAGAATGCATTACAATCACAGGGTGGCTCTCCCAACAGGAGCCCTCTGACAGAAAATATAACCTCATAAACCGTGATAACATTAAAAAACCTGAAAGTTATCAGGATACTGATACACGTTCCTCTCATTTCTTTCAGGGTTAAAAAAAAAACTCAGGGCCCGATTCACAGAACCAATCTGAGACAAAATCCTAAACTTACTACTTTTGGTATTCACAGAAGGCACTTACTACTTTTGGTATTCACAGAATGCACTTACGACTTCTAACTTTACGTCTGCAATCGGGCCGGAATTTCCGCACTCGGGCCGGAATTTCCGCACTTGGAGCGGGAACTCCGCATTTGTGCCGGGATTTACGCTTTCGTGCCGGAATGTCCGATGCCGGGCCGGAATTTCCAAATCCGGGCTGGAATACCCGCACTCTGGCAGTTGATCATTTTCCTCAAGGGTAAATACCTGTCCAAGTGCCTACCATCCCCCACCATGCATCAGCTGACACACTGCAGCCAATCCCAGCCCTGCAGCATGTATGAATGCAGAGCAGACACACACAAACCCTTTCAACATGTCGATGAATGTGTTTGTTGCTCTGCCCCTTGCCATGCGGCAAGAAGACTTGAGGAGGAAGAGGAGGAGGAGAGTAGAGAGGATCTTTAGACAAAGGATCAACCTATTTGGGATGTCCAGCCAAGATGTCAGGGCCAGATACCGTTTCCCTCCAGAAGTCATCTTGGAGATGGTATGAGAGTGGGAGCAGGAACTTGACTCTGTGACCTGCAGCTCCCATGTCATTCCAGCCTATCTCAAGATCCTTTCTGCTCTCCATTTCTTTGTCACTGGGTCATTCCAAAGGGTCTCAAGTGACCATGTGGGCATCTCCCAGGCAAGTCAGTCACGGTGCTTGCATCAGGTACTGAGATGCATCACTGCAAGATCCCACCACCACATACGAATGCCCCATACACTGGCCATGAGACAAAGGGCAGCTAGAGATTTCTATCTCATTGCTCGCTTCCCACGTGTGCTGGGTGCAATTGATTGTACCCATGTGGCCCTCCAGCCACCCCGCCGCATTGCACACATCTTCTGCAACAGACACCGATGGCATTCCATCAATATGCAAACTGTCTGTGATGCCAGTGGAAGATTCATTGATGTGCATGCAGTGTTCCCAGGCAGTACCCATGACAGCTTCGTATTCCGCATGCACGTCTTGCCCGGCGGATGGCTGCAGGAGAATTTGGCAACATGTGGCTACTGGTAAGTACCAAGCACTAAAAATGAGAGATATGTGCAATTGAAATGTCTGAATGCCACCTTACATTAACAACTATTGTACAATAAGAATCATAAAGCAACATACACGGTCTCAACAAACACTGCATGTACCAAAGTATAGATCATGTCCTGTGTAAATCAAAGAGGGAAATGTAACCAATTGCCCTTTCTTCCCTCCTCAGGCGACGCTGGGTATGCACTCTCCCCACAACTCCTCACCCCTTACAGACGTGCAAACACTGTACCTCAGCGTAGGTACAATAGGGCACACATACGGACTCGAGCCATCATAGGGCGCACTTTTGGTCTGTTGAAGTCGCGATTCAGATGTCTTGACTGTACAGGGGGTGTACTGCTGTACTCCCCTGAAGTCGTGTGCAAGATCTTATTAGCCTGTTGTGTTTTGCACAACATAGCTTTAACGCATGGCTTACACATACCTCTTGTACCTCGGCTAGCTCTGAATCTGGGAAACCGGGCCTTGCACATCACCGAGGTCAGGGTATGCAAGTCCGTGATCAGCTGGTTGCCACGTTTTTCACATGAGCAACCTGTTGTGTCATGGACAAAATGTGGTTTGTAGTCTGTTGTCAATGATGAAAGTTGGATAATTACGACTCTGTCCAAACATTCCATCCTGAGACTACTTTGCAAGCCACACTAACTGCATGTAAACCACAGCTGTTGACAGTAGTCAAAAGATTGACCGTGCTTCAGGTCATGTGCCCATGTCAGCGATCAGTGTAGTGGATGTCCCTAAGGAATCTATTGACGCAGAGGAAAAACTGTACATGTTCTGAGAGACCTCCTGGACCTTATGGGGATGGGTTCCTTAATCACAAAAGGGCATAACTATTGCATTCTCAGAGCCTTTGCCCTCAACAGATTTGACTCCCCACAAATGATGGGCCCACAACGTGAGTGATGATGTTATGGGTGAATCTGGCACAATGTGTCTGTGATACACAGCACTGCTTCCCCCACTTTTCTGTAACACGACACACAACTCTTGTGTTGAGCACTAAATATGGACTACATGAACCATAATGCAAAGTAGGAGAAAACTAAACTGGTGTTTGATGTTGTGTCAGCCCCCCCCCTTGTCCGAGCCAAAATGTCATTAAATGGTCTGTTCCCCCTTTTGTTACATGTCTATGATTCTCTCTTGCACTGTCATTTCAGGTATTTCCACTACAGAACAGCAGGATGGCAGTGGATTTGATTTGTGATTGTGGATGGATCAGAATGAATGCAAAATGGCTGTCAACTACTTCCTGTGATGTATTTCCTGTCTCCCACTTCCTGTATATCATTTCCTGTATGAAATAATGAATTCCGGTTCAATTTCGGAGGTCACGGCCCTAAAACGTAGTTTCTGGTTACGGAGCGTGCGACGCGCATGCGGACCCAACGCTCCGGAACCGAAAATTACGTTTTTGGGCCGTAATCTCCGAAAATGAACCGGAACACATTATTTTATACAGGAAATGTTATACAGGAATTGGGAGACAGGAAATACATCACAGGAAGTTGTTGACAGCCATTTTGTGTTCATTCTGAGTCATCCTCTCTCACAGATCAGATCCTCTGCCATCCTGCTGCTCTTTTCAAACTTATTTCCCCCAAAATGGCTGAGGGTTATGAGGAGAAAGCACCCCCTTTCACTGAAAGGGAATTAGACATCTTGGCTGAGGGGTGCTGTCCAAATTTCCTCAGCTATATTGGGGGCCAGAGTACCAGCTGAGCAATGCATCCCAGGCCAGGCTATGGGCTGACATTGGTGAGCGCTGCAGTGCAGTGGGCGTTCACACCAGGAAGGCGAGGGCATGCCGCAAGCGCTGGGAGGACCTAAAACACTGGGCCCGGCACAAGGCTGAGGAGCTACTGGGCCAGTCTTCCCAGCGCCATGTGCATCGTCCTTGCCTCTCCCCACTGTACAGGAGGGTCCTGCGTGCAGCTTGGCTGACCCTCCATGCTCAGCTGGAGGAGCATGAGCAGCAGAGACCTGGTAAGTGCATTTTATGCAATATATGTCTGGAAGTATGATGTGAGTGAAGACAGAGCTGTACCATTGTGTGTCCCATGCCTCCATTCACCTATTCTGTGTCTATGCAGCAGTCATCATGAAGCAAAAGGCTCACTGTGGCATATGGACTGTACAGGGCAGAGTGCATTCTGGGAGTTGTAGTTTCTTCATGACAACTGGGGAATTGAGCCACACACGTGCCTTTGTACTGAAATTTGCACTGCCAGCACCACTAACAGTGAACCAAGGGAATCATAACTGATGTGTGCATTGGATGAGGAATGGTACAAACACTGTCCAGTGTGTGTATGAGAGGCCAATGGGTATTGGATGCTGTGACTTGCATTGCATTTGTTGAGTTTGGGTTCTGATTGAGACAGATCACCATGTGCCATGGAGTCAAGACAGACTTTGAGATCCTTGCCTCACTCTTAAGTGTGTCCAATTTTGCCAAGTGTGTCCACTGACACCCGTCTTACCCTCAGTGGCTTGTATGCCATTTTTCATGTACAGGTAGCTGTAACAACGACCCACCACTGTTCACCGGTGCACAGCACTACCTTATCAGTCACCGAAGCCAATATGTAGCACTGGATTGTCAGCTTCTGTGAGGGAATATCAAAAGGCTAGACTCACAATGTAGCAAATCAAAAAGCCCAGACCCTATGTGGATGTGTGACCCACAATCGGCATTTGTCTCGTCCCATTCAATGCTGCACAGCAGATAACATTTGTCCAGACGTAAAAGTGCTGAGACTCCATATCACAGGCCCTTTTCAATACCATCTGGACTCTCTATGATCTCCTTTTGTAGACTGGGTTTGGAACCTGCCCATGTACCAGTGACAGGACCCACAAGTCACAAGAATGCCAAAGTTGAGGGTTGGCCAATACAGTTGTGTAAGCCACAAATAATCTCGTGAGATGTCCATGTCAGACTCAAATCAGGAGATGACAGTGAACATACACGTAATGTAAGCTCATAAACACTGACAACTGTATAGTGTGATCAGAGGAAAACAAAGTCTGACCTTGGCTTATCTGGGTATGTGTCTTGTCCTGACGTGTACAACCACTACATCATGATTTTTCTTACATTTCAGTGGGCACAGCTGGCCAAATGGAACAACAGCAGGACCAGGTTCGGAGCAGGAGATCTTCGGTGCGACGGCGGCTACGACCTCTTTCCTGTAGTGAGGAAGAGGACTATGAGGCAGGACTCTCAACATCAGGAGGCATGGGGATTGCGCCCACCCGGACTGACCAGGAAGACAACTCTGGTGCTACGGACCGGGTGGAGACTGTGGACATTGAAGTGGGGGGGGAAGAACTGGACACCTCTGGCCAGGGGGGGAGGAGAGCTACTCTCCCCAGACCATTCACCTGTAAGTTCTGACGAGGTGTCCCTGGGGCAGGCCACTACCCAACCTGGGCCTGCCATCATCCCCTCCCTACCTCTAGAGGCCCCCATTCCATCGGGGCTTCCAGCTGCATCCCCTGCAACCTGTCCCCCTCGTCATAGCTGCTTGGTCGACCCCAACATTGGCTCCGAACCTGAGGCACCACACTCCTCATGTTCCACCCAAACCCCTCCCTGTGTTGTTCCATCTGTGGCTGTCCCAGAGGAATTGATGTGGGTATGTGAGGGTCAGCCAGACATGTCCTCTCGCATCATGCTGCATATGTGTCTAGAGATACGCATGATGCGAGAGGAAATTGTCGGAGCTCTGGCCACCCTCACTGCCAGTGTCAATTCCCTGGCTGCAACCATGTCGTCTTTTGTCTCCCAACCTCCTTCCCACACCACTGTCAATGTCTCCCCCTGTCCGTTGTCCCACACTGTTTCCCCCCGTACTCCTCGTGTGTCCCGGCCCCGTGTGGTGCCTGTTCCTGTACCGGCCAGCCATGTGCCCGCATCGGACTCGGAGGATCTGGACATTGTGGTATTAGAGGATGACCAGAAGGACACTTCATCTGTTGGACATAATTTTCTTTGTGGACAATTATTTACTTTTCCCCTTGTAAATAGACTGGTTCCCCATACGCTCCCTGATGTTACATTTTTGTTGCCCCACCCCAATCCAAGTTCCCTTCTCCTTCTGTATTAAGATCATCATTTGTTTTCCTTTCTCCCTTCCAAACGGACTGTTGTTTTTCAAAACACACACTTCTATTTACTTAAAATATATTTTTGAATCCTACTTTCTTTAACTTGTTTGACTTCATTGTGAATGTCTTGTACAAAATATGGACATGTATTTTGTGAGTCATCTGATTTGCACATTATGGCTTGTTGCAATGATGGGGTTACACTTGTAAATGTGTCACACACACACATACATCCTCACATCTCTAGGCCACCAAAATTGGTATACATTTGCCTATCAGGACATGATACGCAACAGAATCTTGACTTGTGAAGATAATTACTTTTTATTTACACATATTCACAGTGGTCAATTTGTTTTTGGGATGTTGTCAATGGTGATCGTGCTTGCGACTTCGCAATTTCGGAGGTGATGATCGCTGTGAGGGATCATGTCTGGCTTGTCACTTGCGTGTAGGTGGGTGTTGTGCATGTGCCTGTACAGGGTGAAGTTCATGTGCAGGGGCAGATGGTATATGTACAGTTGGTGTTTGTGCGTAGACAAGGGCTGGTTGTGCAGCTGGTGGGAGTGCATGTTCAGGGGGTGCTGGTGGTTGTGCACGTTGTGGGAGTGCCTGTTCAGGGGGTGCTGGTGGTTGTGCACATTGTGGGAGTGCCTGTTCAGGGCGCGGTTGTGGGTGTGTACCCTTGCTGTGATCCTGTGCAGTTGGTGGTACAGGTGTGTGGGTGTGATGTGCTGCAGGCAGATGTGATGGCTCCCCTCCCTGCGTTGAACGTGAAGGGAGACTTTGGATCACTTTCAGCATGCCCTCCATCGTCTTCATGGCCAAGGCATGGTGTCTTGCACTCTCTTCCCTTTGGATGGATATCATGTCTCTGATATTCTTGGACATGTCTTGCCAAGTTCTATCCATCCTATCCAACACATGGGTCAGTCTGTCCACCACATGAGGGAATTGGAGCATGTTCTGGAGGGACTCAGATATGTCTGACAGGGTAGCCCCTATGGCACGAATGTCCTGCCTCACATCTGACTGCTATTGGAAGAAGTCCTGCTCCCACTGGCCACCATAGCCAGGTGCAGGCCCTCTCTGCAGGGGTCGGCCATGGATGAGACCAGCAGGTCCAACAGCAGGGGGGGAGTGGCAGGTGTAAGCCTGTGGACAGGAGAATGGTGCCCAGGGGATACCTGCACCACAACAGGGTTGGTACTTCCCCCAGATGGTAGAGAGGATGCCTGGGATACACTGTATGGGGAGGAGCGTGTAGGGGAACCACCATGTCTGTCCTGGATGTGAGGGCTGTGAGGGAGTCATGTCTGTGTTGGGATGAGTGTGAGCTGTGGCTGGTTAGCTCTATGCTGGGGACAGGCAATCTTATGTTTTGGAGGAGGCTGAGGTACTTTGCTGGGCGGAGGGTGTGATGCCTTGCAAGATTTGGGCAATGTGGTAAGATTTCTGTCCAAGGCATCAGAATCGTCATCCCCGGAGAGGGTGGACATATAGTCACCATCATATTCCAATCCTTCATCCTCAGGTACTTCCTCCTCCTCCTCCTCCTCTTGCGCAGTACTTGCAGCCGACATAACTGCCTGGAGGAGCAGTGGATTTTCCCCTCTGATTGCCCGTCGCCCAACACTGGTGGAAGGTCCGTCCTCCTCATCGTCATCATCCCCTGGAACACAGGGGTTGCAACCGTATCAGTAATTGACCTAGCATAAGATGTGGTGCAACACAAGGGTTGGATTAACTGTACTTTGCATCAACAGATGACGTACATGTGACCTGGTTTGGCTACCCCTACAAATGACAGCTCACACCATAGCACTGAGGTGTTAAACGGAGATGTACATTGCACAAGCAAACTCACCAGCTCCAGCCACAGCTTTCTGTCCCTTTGCGATCCCCCCTGATGTCAACTGCTGAACCATGCTCCTCATAGGTTTTGCTGACAAAGCCGTCCCAGATCCAGCAGCTGTAGAGGGAAGTGACACCTTACTCAATGATCTGCATTACTAATTTACAAACAGGCACATGTGACACTTATAATATGTATGTAACTTTGTTAACAACGACTGCAGATTCTATGCCGAAGGGGATTTTGATCTTTGTCATGGTTTAGTAATCTATGATAGGGAAACACTTCACGCCACATTTACCTGATGGACAGGTGCGAGAGGGTTTCACTGCTGCAGCCAGGATGTCTTGCATTCCCCGGGATGGTGTTGTACACTGCACTGGTATCATCCTGTCAGCAGCTGTGATGAGACATTCATGTCCATATTTCAGTACACCAGATGGTAGCTATGAGCTAACATGTATGTGTCATTCTCAATGACCATTGATAGGATATTCCTGGACAATGTGCAGCATGTTTACCTCATGGACTTTACATGTGGGCCCCTGCTCACATGCAGCAATTGCCAGCTGTTACCTCCACACAGCACTGACATCAATGAGATGACACATCAACAGACAAACTTGCATGAGAAGGTTACTGATATTTCAAGGAAGGGGATAAATGATCAGGACTCCTCCGCATTACATTGATTACACCTTCACCATTAAGACTAACATGTTCCATGAGTATAATGTTGTCTGTTGACAAGTCGAAAGGATTGTACATCACCAGGCTGACCAGTATCACATTTGCACAACAGTTCAGACATTGCATTGCAGAGTTCATATGTGAGATGTGCAATAGTCAGGTACAGAATGTGGCTCATTTGTGCTTCCCTACCCATGCAGTCACAAAGCTCATTTTGGAATGAGAGATCACACATTTGTTATGTCCATCCTTTGAGTGTCCTCTGTTTGCATACTCCATTTCCAACATCATGGTAGTACTTAGCTGACAACGGATCGTGTCTTGTACAGCAGACATCCCAACCTCATATGTCAACCACTCACTTATATATGTGAATACAGTAGAAGAGGAGGCAAGCAGAATGTAACATTTGACTAGGATCCCACATTGTGGGTAAGTTGAGAAGCTTTGATGGTTGCCGCCTGCACTGGATTTGCGTTGTGCTTTTCAGCCAAATGATTTGAAAATTTCACTTCCTGAAGATTCACTTTAGCAGCCCATACACCCATCTCAAAAGAACCCAACTGGCATCAGTGCGAGCCTCATCCACACCAATTTCAATATGATTTTGCCATTGATATTTTGCAAGAGAGTTTTCATATCATTGAATTGCAATCCAGTAGTGTGTTGGACACTTCATATGACACAATGTACTATTTTATGTCCATTCTGCACTCACTTGGCATACATTTTGTGTCATCCTTTCAGTAGCCACCATGGTCTGATCTGGTATGTGGTTAAATGCCATATGTGAGCATATTGTGATGCAGGACAACAGTGTTGTACAACACATACAACATACAGTGGAGATTAAAGGCACATTTCATGAGCATTCAGGTACATTATTCTTGGCTTTACTTACCAGGGCCCCGCACCTGCCAGTGTGTGGTCCCTGACCAGATGTCACAGCCAACCTTGCAGCAGAAGTCAATGTGGGTGTTGGAATCTGGGAGGGCATCATTGGACCTACAATGATAAGTGTATTTGCAACTTTACATTTCTGCTGCCACATGTGATGCACTCAATTTCAGGCACAAAGGATAAGCACAAGCAGTTGTGGGCACTACCGTTGCAGAAGTGTGTAGCACTAAATATCATGAGTGGTCCCACATTTAACTTATAATGGCCCCACTGCCTAGAAGCAACGTCTATCAAAATGACATGACTACAAATCCTGAGGTAAGGTCCACTATCATGTTTTGTTAATGGCCAAAAACATAAGCCTTCCAATGAAAACATACGTAACCAGCTGGGTGGACTGGGCAATTTCATGTATAGTGAAAATAATTCTGAGTTGGACAGTGGATGCATTCTCAATACTCCTGACAATAGTATCTTACTTCTTGTTCATCATTGTCATATTTGTTAACATTGGATTTCTTGATTTGGTCTACAAAAACAATTACAATATAGTGGGGACTCCTTTTTGACTTGTTGTGACACTCGATTACAGGATTGAGTTCCCAGTTCTGGAACTGTTGGTGGAATACATGTAATGTTCCCAAATTACAAAGGTATGATGAGGCAAGATATATTATATTTTGTCTTTCGCTATTCACAAATGATATTTACTTAAGGTAAATGTCCATTAAGAACTCCAATAGTTGTAAAGCTAGTTTTTCCTCTCTGGTTACGTTTGATATTTGGGCCCTATATGTCCCTCTGTTGTCTGCTGACAATGTATGCATTTTGACCATCTCCTGACCAGTTTGACTTACCAGTTAGTGAGGGTGGTCTGTGTTGCTCTGGATGATGTTGTTTCCTCCCAGAAGATGCAGGGTCCTCTGCTACAGTGGTTGTCTGTGCTCTGGCTGAATGTGTCAATAGGTGAGAAGAGAGAAAAGTCACCAAATGGAAAATGTACATGTGTAACTTGTCAGACATTTCCTCATATCTTCTGCATGCTAACAGTATTGTGAAGTACTGCCACGGCCGGTGCAGGTAGGAGCAGTGGGGCGTTGGGGATGTAATGGCGTGGCAGGGTGGGAAATAGACAACGGAATATGTGAATGAAATGTTTTGAGATAAGGATTCTCTCACCTTCTGCTTTGTGATTTTGGCTGGCACAAGGTGAATTATTTTTTGGATAATTTGTATTTATTTTCCCTATTCCGTTGTCAGTTGATTTTCCTCTGCACCGCAACCCCCACCCCATTACGTTCTTGACTGACCCAGCAGCGTCAGGATAAGTAGAATGGGCACTTTGTCAATTGCTACTTAGCAGTGTTAGGTATATAAGGCAGCAGTACTGGGCCCATGTTTTCAATAGTGGGAGTGGGATTTGCCATTTCTAATACAAAGGATTGTGGGACTTGTGGTGCAACATACCGAGGGAAACACATGAGCCTCTGACTGACTATATTTTTATATAAACTTTGGACAACTTCCTTACTCGCAATGGCAGTGCAACACAGACAATCTTTTCATATACTTATTCTTGTCATCCCATTTACCTGGTACCACATTGCGGACATCACTCACAGGCAGCCCATGGAGCATGTGGGGGTGGATTGTAGTAAGGATATCCTCCTCTAGTGGGGTGAGACGGAGGCGGGGTCCATTGTGTGGGGCAGGGAGAATCCTGTTCAACTCGATCCTGGAGTACTTCTCCTTCACCCTCTTCTTTTCATCCTGCCACTTCTTCTTGATGTCCCGGACTGTGCGCCTCTCCTCCCCCAATGCTGTGACAGCAGTGGCTAATTGCTGCCATAGAGCTGCCTTCTGTGTGCCACTGGTGCAGTAAGGTGGGAAACCATATAGGCGTTTGTGGTGCCTCACAATGAACTCCACAATCATGGTGGTCTCCTCGGTAGTGAAGTTCTTCTTCCTCCTCATTTGGTACATTTTCCTCTAGAGATGAACAGCGAATGACACCAGGAACTCTCTGTGGACAAACCTGTTCCTTTAATGTGTGCTGCTTTTATATGGTTTGTGGTGCTGGCCTTCCAGTTAGTGTTAATTGACTTCAGCTGGAGCATGGTGGGGGATGGTAGGCACTTGAAATGATCATCAGGCCCAAATGCGGGTATTCTGGCCCGGAATCGGAAGTTCCGGCCGGGTATCGGAAATTCCGGCCCGGAAGCGGAAATCCCGGCACAAATGCGGAGTTCCCGCTCCGGGGTGTGGAAATTCCAGCCCGAGTGCGGAAATTCCAGCCCGATTGGGGACGTAAAGTTAGTAGTCGTAAGTGCATTCTGTGAATACCAAAAGTAGTAAGTACCTTCTGTGAATACCAAAAGTAGTAAGTTTAGGATTTTGTCTCAGATTAGTTCTGTGAATCAGGCCCTCAGAGAGGGAAGGACGGTCAGAACGCAGAAGAGCGAGCCAAGCCAAGAGACACAAATCGCACTTCAAACTAAATTATCAAACAAGAAGATAAACCTAAATCTAAACCTCAATTTAAAAAGAAGAAGGTAGATGGCCTTAAAATAAGAAATGCCCAGGGTACTGAGGACTAAACTATTGAACAGTGAATGGGCTCTGACGATGCTAGATAGCGCAGCAGAAGTAACAATAGTTCGCCAGAACCTGATAGAATTTCTGGTGACAACAGTGTTGAATGAGCATATCACGGTGGAAACACTTGATACCAGGGTAAGTGTCCCACATAAGTTATAAGAAATAACATTCCAAATGGACGGGGACATACCAAGGAAAGTGAGGGGTCTCTTTTGGGAGTACTTGACATACGGATACGATATCCTTCTGGCTGAAAAAGATTGGCCGCCTGAGTTCATCATGGATTGCCCAGGAAGAGGTAATTTTCCAGCCTTTTTCGACCTCGTTCCAGAATCACTTAAACATTCATACGTGCAAGAGTGGGTGGTAGCATTAGCTCCTGCATTATACCGCAATCATGTAGGGTGGGATGCTGAGTCAATTCACCATGAAATCCCAGTAAAAACTACTCCAATTCCACAGAGACAGTACCCAAAAAGAAACATGACGCAAAAAAGCAAGTCAGGGAGATCTTAGATCAACTTGAATATCAAGGTGTTTTTGAAAATTGCACCTCTTCCATGAATAATCCTTTGTTTCCTGTAATGAAACCCGATAATTCATACCGTCTAGTTTTAGACTACAGGCATTTGAACACATGCACAAAACATTTGATGTACAAAATGCACACAGTGCCGCATTAATGAATAACATTGTGCGGAAGAAATACAAAACCACACTAGATATCTCAAATGGATTCTTTTGCCAAAATATAGCACCTGAAAGTAGATATTTGACAGCATTTTCGGACCTAGGCTCTCAATGCCAATTCTGTAGCCTGCCCCAAGGGTATAAGAATAGCCCCGGGTTGATCTCAGCCAGAGTATCAGAGTTACTTCAGAATTGTGATGAGGAGGCATTGTCCTATGTAGATGATATTTATCTGATGGACGATGAATTACTGGATCATTTGAACAGGGTCAACAACATAATTCTGGAGTTCACAGCTGAGGGCTACAAATTTAACTTTAAAAAATCAAAAATTGCCCACCTCAATGTCCTATTTTTGGGATATGAGCTCTCAAGAGAAGGAAAAAGCCTTGCAGCTAATTTTTTAGAAAAATGTACGCTGCTCCAACCTCCAAAGACTCTGAAAAACTTACAATCCATTTTAGGATTCCAAAATCTTGGCAGAACATACATTTTGGATTATGCAGAAAAGGTAAAACCTTTCTACGATTTAATTAGACCTGATTTTTCAGTTCGACATTGGACACAGGAACACAGAAATTCTCTGTTCCTTACAAGCTGACATGATAGCTTCTAAACACTTACACACACGTGTGAACACTATGAATTTGGTGATCCATGTAGTCACGGGTCAATCTGGGTACACTTACCTCACCTTCAATGAAGGCGATACTGTACCCATTGCATACAAATCACATTTGTACACTAACGCAGAGATACGCTTTGCATCCACTGAAAAAATACTGGCAGCAGTACAGACTGCTGCAGTGAGGGAAAAAGCACTAGCTCAGGGGAAACGAATAATTGTCGTAACTCCAGTACCAACCTTAGAGGCTGCTACTAAAGAAAGCATTCCAAACGCGAAAGCACTGCATCCACGATGGATACAATGTGCAAATTCTCTCACAGCAACAGATGTAGACTACAATTTTGATTCTACATTAAAGACACAAGCATTCCTCCAGTATGAACATGAATATCCTCTCCTGAATGAAATAATGCCTCTAGATCAGTATGAATATATCATTTACACTGACGGATCTGCCCAGCCTGCCGTAGGAAGTAGACAGCAATACAGTGTGGCATGTGCAATTGTAAAGGGACGTATGTGGAATGGCAAGTTCCGTCCTAGGAATACGCAGACACAGTCTCTAGGAGATTGCACGGCACAGCTGGCAGAACTAAAAGCCCTGATACTGGCACTAAAAAATACAGATCAGGAATTCCCCACACTTATTGTGTGCGATTCGTTTTACTGTGTCCAGTCATACAATGAATATCTTCACTATTGGGGCCAGAATGAGTTAGATTCCAAAGGTTGCACAAGTTGCTTTGGAAACAAGTGGCAGAGCTGAAAAAAGGCTTGCCCCAGGCTCATGTAATTCACACATTGAGTCATCAGTGTGTTGGCGTGCACATTGAAGGGAATTCACTGGCTGATGAAGCCGCCAAGGCGACAGTGAGAACTGCTGCCATTGCTGCAATCACTCGTTCCAGTACGAGAATAGACTGACAGATAATGATAGCTGTGAATGCTACGAGCAACAACAGCTCAACCTTGCCAAATGGTTTTCTACTCAAGTATTCCTACAAGTTAGATGCGCAAAACATTCTGTATGCTCAAATTCCAGGAGTGGGGGATAGAGTAATACCAAACATGGATCGCAGATTAGGTTTAATTCTAGCTGCACACGAGGGTCTGGGTTCAGCACACAAAGGTATTACTGCTAAAGTTTCACTACTGAAACAACGTTACTGGTGGCCAGGTCTTAAGAAGCAGACCATGGGCTTTGTCCTTAAGTGCAACATCTGTCAGCAGATGAAGGGTTCCACCGTACCACGTCCACCACAAACACCGTTACTGATTTCAGACAGACCACTTGCATGTGTCTATTTGGACCACTGCGACCCCTTACAATCTGACGGGGCTTACAAGTACATCTTGGTGGCTTCATGCTCTACATTCCTGTGGGTTTGACCCGAGCGCTTGGCTGTTGCTCGAACTGTTATAAAGGATTTGCGACTCTTTATAGGGACATACACAATTGGCACATTACATTCTGACCGTGGCCCTGCTTTTAGCTCACGGGCTTACAAAGAATGGGAAGTTTGGGTGTGGCATTGCCGTACTCCTCTCTGTATCATCCCGAGGGAAATTCGATTGTGGAGAGGAAAAACCGGGACTTAAAGCAATCCTTAACAGCAAGGGTATTAGGCTCGGGTGGCATCTGGGTTTATCACCTATATGGGTTCCAGAGGGCACATAATAACATGCCAAGAAGTTCCATAGGGGGCCGTACTCCATATGAAGCCCTGTTTGGGACTAGAATGTGGGTACCTGATCTCGATTGTGGCAGCACAGTGGCGGATGAAAAACAATTTGACATCAACGATCGTTTGGCTGTTTTACAGGAACTCAAGGAATTCTGGACATTCAGAGCAACGTCCAAGTAAAGCGCACCGACACTGGGGAAGTGAAAGCTGTTCCGGCAAGACCTACCTGGGTCCCAACGATTGGGGACCTGGTAGATTGTGGACAAAAAAGACTTTGGGCCATCTTACAGGATGCCTGTACCAGTCCTGGCTGTTGAAGGAACAAGAACAGTACTACTTCCGCCTCTTGCCGGCAAGAAAGAAAAGAGATTTGTCTCCGTTGATCTGATCAAACCACACTATGTGGCCGATACTGAACAGTAGGCTGCGTGGGCTCCTGGGTAGCCGCCAATCTCCTCTTGCTACCATACAGGAGTTTCAGACAGAAAGATTAATAACCTTTGAAGATTCTACTCTACGAAGTGAAGGAGTTACCAACAATGGAATGGAACTCGTGCCTGTGGAAATTAAACAGCAAGAAACAATGAACAAAACACAGATCTCAATTCGGCCTAATACCGACATCTATGTGAATATGTCTCAAAACGAGTCATCTACCAGTTCTACAAAACCTGCTGGGCTACCAAAGATAGAGCGAACTGTGTCGACTTCAATACTTTCTCTCTGGATCCAAGTGAACCTGAGTCACCGCCAGCTCCTGTTTCCCACAAACAACAACTTCGGGATTTCTACCTTTGGCTGAAAAAGACTTACTTTGTCTCTCCCTGGCTACAGCTCTGGATTGCTATAGGTCTACTGTTCCTAGTCCTTTGAATAGGTGTAATTGTCACATTTGGAGTCTTTCTTACTGGTCTTAAGATGGTGGAACGGTTCTCGACTTCGGCTCTTGTAGGTCCTGCTTTGTCCGAGAAATGGGCGACCCCTTCCGGTAGATACAGTGCCGCCGCCGTGAAAAGCCTAAGCAGCCAGTGCCCTCCAGAAGGAGTCCCAAGAGGAAAAAACCCTGTAGGGAAAAACCTCTGATGATGAGGAGACTCCAGAAACGACAGAGAAGATATGAGCCAGGAAACACAGAGAAACCAGAATCCCAAGATGGAGCAGGAAATAAACAGGAACTCAAACTAGAGCAGGAGGTGCCAAGGGAAGGAGATCATTAATGGAAGGCAAGGACCACCAAAAACTGGAACAGGGAACCAACAGGAGCGAGGACACACCAACAGGAACAAGGAGTGTTGCAGCGCAAGGAAGGAAAAGATTCTGCCCCTTTTATACCCAAGAACAGGATGTACAAAACAAGAACAGGAAGTGACAAGACAGGAACAGGATGTGACAAGACAGGAACAGGATGTGACAAGACAGGAACAGGAAGTGACAAAACAGGAAGAAGACCGTTGCCATCTTGGATAGGGAAAGGAGTGAAGAGCAGAATAGGAAGGCCGCCATGTTAGGAAGGTAGAACAACCTTTCCGCAAGGCCCTCTGGGAGCATGACTGTGAAGGAGAGAAGGAAAACAGGCAACAAGATGGCCCCAAAGGCGATGATCTACAGGATGATATCATGCAAAAGGTAAGTGCAAGTGTCTCCCAAAAAGGCATAGGAAGCCGCAGACTCCACCTGGGAACTGCTGTATTTCTAAGATGTTATGTGAAACATCTAACGGGCCGCCGCGTAAGTCCACGGTGTGCCCAACGCAAAGAGGCAGCAGGCGTCGCGAGGCGCACCTGCAATGCCAAAATGGCAATAGCAGGCCGCCGTGTTGTTCCACGACGAGCTCGAGAAGGAGAGAGAGGCGTGGCGGGCTGAACTGTGGCCCTTGAAGAGCAAAAGGGCAGCATCGCGGGTTGCGGTTCGGCCCGCAGCGTAACAGTAGTGACTGTCTTTTTCCTGCTCCTGAATGGACACTACCTCCCAAAACGCTCTGCAGTCCAACATGTGAATTTGGTCCTGAAACCAAATACGTCATCACATCGCGGACAAAGAGACCTGTCCTTAGTGAACATTACAGCAGTTCCAGAAGGAATAGTTTGGGTCAGAGTATCATATGATGTATATGGTCCTACTGAACTTTTAAAAATACCACACCTGTTTAAAATATCTTTAAATGATATCATCACCTCCAATACTTTCTCTGATGATTGGGACTTTGAAACTGTAAATAATATGCTGTCTGATTTAGAACAATATGCAGCATTTTCACGTAATGAATTGTATAATGATACATCTGATTTTGACACCATGTATTGTTACCAACACTATGATCATCACTTATTGCACAAAGCAAGTATCCCACGTAATGTTTTCTCTTACCATCAATAGGAACATTGCCAAACACCACAGAAAGGTAGTTCATAAACATTTTCACAGAAGTTTGCTCATTTTTCTGGGTTTAACACTTCAGACCTGACATCTTATTCTTATAAGGTTGCACCTACACATCAGCCGAGGATGACGGAAGGGATGACCCCTCTACATAGTTATTATGCAGAAGATGGTAATCCTGCTGTGATTCTGAGAATCTACATGCATAATTAATTAGGCTAGTTTTCGGGGAAAACCACACAACATTTTATGCAGTGCTTAACTAGGTAAAAGGTCACTACCAAAACCCGTTATGTAGTGTAATGGTACTGTAAATGTAGGTGAAAGGTTAGGAGAATACTCGGGCCTATATTGGGGCACCCTATGAAACATAACAACACAAAATCCATCTGGGGGACTAAAGATTGGCAAGTTCATGGAACTGAAGCCTTATTTAGAGCATGCCTCATACCACAGCAAATAATCTTCCTGAATGACACAGTGCAACAGAATTCCTGTCTTGGGTTAGCCAAGATCAAGGACTTGAACACACCATGGATTCCCTCACCTACACATTTTGAGGGATGGCAAGATTACACACAACATAGTGAGGATACACTAGATGATATTCTACATGATGGTTTGTACAATTCATCAGACCCCAATTGGAAGGGATGGTTGGTTTGGCCTATCGACACAAATAGGTGTCAGTCAAGATTCAGGGGTACCACCGAAGGGTTTAGTATCCATAGGCCTGACCAGCGCTACGTACAAAGAGAACACACAAGGGTTGTGAAGTCCTACGGTGTTGGGAAGTTATGCCTAGAGTGGCTAGACACCTCAACACTGCCCCAGGTGAAACAACACTTGTCCTTACTCTCAGTTGACATGGATCTTAGGGATTTTTTGTTAGGTCCCCAGAAACCACGTCAGAAGCACGTCTTATATGCTATTTACAATGAAGTATGGAAAATCTCTCAACAGGAGGCTGCTAAGAGATTGCTTGAAATCGACAGTGTCAACCTAGAAAAGGCTTTGTCAGCGGTCGACAACGGCATCACCACACTAACATCCAGGATTTATTCACTGGGTAACATTGTGTCTTCTACAAAAGATATACTAGAACAGGATTTGTCTATTCTTCAACATGGGCAATCGCAATTGCGATCCATTCTAATATTGAGCTGGACACTGCATTCATTGCGCTCTGGTCATGTGCCCTGGCGGTACATCAACAGTACGTCTCATACAATTTAACAGTGAGACAGACAACTATGGCACGAAGAGATGCAAAGTGTACCATGCTGCACATTGAAAAAGTGGACCAATTACCTTTCACCATGGCTGAGTCACCTTCCACAGAATGGTTCATCCATGGCCATATTACACTGCCAGTCACGAAATTCTAATTTCAATACTGTCTACAGTATTACCAGGTAGGCAGATATGAAGTGTTGGATAAGGGATACATACATGAATCTTGGGAATTACCGTACAGATTTAGATGCAGGAATGGAGACACTGAAGTTTTTCTCAGCGGTTCAGACTCTGAGATTTCTTTAAGTGGGTCTCTAATTTGTCAAGATATTTTGCTTCAATGAGTCTGTAATGCTTCGGTTGCAAACCTATCATGTCACTTGAAAGGGTCCCCAGCTGCTGTGATTCATCCGGTGTTCAAACTACTCTCGAATGGGAGTTATTTGATGTTGAATGATCAGGGTTGTTGTGGGATGCTGCCAGTAACAGTAAGTTCTAAGGTTACTTGTTGTATTCAAGTAGTGTTTCCAATGACCCACACAGTCAGGAAGGCGCCGCTATGGCCTTCATTGAATGTTTCCCTTATACGGTTTGATTCTCTGAGCAGACTGAAAGCCATGCTTTTACAGAAGGATGGGGCCTTAACCTCAGCCCAAGAGACTTTTGATCTTCAGGTTGCAAGGTCTTCAGATGAGATACAGGCACTAGTCCAAACGAACTTCCCGCTCCATTTCATGGAAATGGTACATCATATCTTTAACATGTCTGATACGAGTGGGATTGTGCACCTATTTAAGAGCTTAGGTCTGGACTATTGAGGACCTTTCAGACAATCTTCGGAGTTATCCCATCATTTATACACTCCGTATTAGGAAGCGTTTTTGGAGGGTTTCCGCTGGTCCTACTCCTTGTAGTGGGTATCCTGGTTTTAATTTTCCTGCTACGCAATGGATGTCCCAGCTTCCAAAGAGATGGAAAAAGCACTCCTGGTGTGACGTTGCCGTGAACGCATGGTACTCCATCTGGGCACACCTCTGCTTCGGGAGCTAAGCGAGCATTGGTTCCTATCGTTCAGATCAGTCTGGGTTGACTGCATCTTGCCTGTGGTCTGCTGCATATTCTGTGGATACGAATGCGTGTTGGACATATGTCTAACCCTTCCATCAGTTCCGCCACCAGACGTAGACGTGCTACTGGATCCCTTCTAGGCCCACTTATTAGTGTCCTCAGTGTATTCCCGTGTTGATGTCGGCATTCTTAGAGCCACCACAGGATGCTTCAGCTCCTGTCGGAATGGACACCGGCTCTGCAACAGGCTCACAGGTGTCGAGCGCTTCCTCAGCGGCTGCTGTGGGAAACAGAGAAGATCACCTTTGCTCCAATGACCTGATCCAAGAGATGTTACATGGACCGTCATCTGCGAAGGCAAGCAACAGTGATGTTGAATCTCTCACACAGGACACATAAACATTTGGCTCTCCGTGTGATGGGAACAATTCGGCCTTTTCCAAAACAAGCCAAATTGGAATTCAAAAACTCTGTTTTGTTTCATTTTTCTCTCCTGCTCTCATTGAGCATCATGGCTTTCAATGTGCTCAGTGGTCTAACAAGTATATTGACTATTTAGAGGACTTCTAGAACTTTTTACATCGTTTTTAAATATCCCACGTTTTTAGATGTTTTTTTCTTTCATTTTTTAACAATGTTTTTATGCTTCTTAGACAGGCATGCTTTATTATTAGTTAATCTTATCGTCCTTCGGATGAGGAGTGGGTCTTATGAGCACCAAAGTACCCCAAAATAGGCCTAGGTAACTGCATGACCTTTTACCTACGTTTGTCCTACCTTGCTCTACATAACGACTCTGGCGCTGACATTTTCCCAGTTATGTGCCAAATAAATGTCGTCTGGTTTTCTTCGAAAGCTAGTCACAATTATTATGCATGAGGATTCTTAGTATCACAAGGCAGGATTACCATCTTCTGTATATTAACACTGTACAAAAGTCACCGCTATTGTTATCCTTGGACGACAGGCCCACAATACCATTACACATCTAGGTAGAACCCCTGAGGGTACCTGTTGGACTTGGCCCTTTTTGCAGGGTCATCCCTGAACTTTTTGCCTTCCTCCTGTATTTTTTCTGACCTGTTGTTGGCTGTTTTATGACTCTGGGCAATTTACCACTGCTGATCAGTGCTAAAGTGCATATGCTCTCTATTGTAAATTGTTGTTATGGATTAGTGACTCCATGATTGGCTTATTTGATTTACTTGTCAGACCCTAGTATAGTGCACCATGGGTGCCCAGGGCCTGTAAATCAAATGCTGCTGGTGGGCTTGCAGCACTGATTGTGCGACCCAAAGAAGCAGCTTGTAAAGTGTGTCTTAGGCCTGCCATTGCAGAGCCTGTGTGCAGTCTAGTGCTGCCATGTCGACTTGGTAAGTGCACCCACTTGCCAGTCCCTAAACCCTCCCTTTTCTACATATCAGTCACCCCTAAGGTAGGCCCAAGGGCAGGGTGCATTGTATGTAAAAGGTGGGACATGCCCTGATGTGTGTGGCATGTCCTGATAGTGAATTACAGCCAATTTCGTTTTTCACTATTGCAAGGCTACCTGTCTCCATAGGCCAGAATGGGCAGTTTGGTTATAACATTTTATAACCCTAACTGACCCAGGGAACATGGTAGAAAAACGAATTTAGTATGCCTGAACTCAGAATGATAAAATACATCTTTTAGTGAAGTTGGTTTTAACATTCTGTGTTTGAAAATACCACTTTTAGAAAGTAGGTATTTTCTTGCCTAACCATCCAGCCTGCCTCTGCTAGCTTGTGTATTGTATGTCTGGTTTCGTGAGTGACAGGGGCTGGGGGACTCCAGGAGACAGGGTGAGTCAGCACTAGGCTGAATAGACCTATCTGCATGAGGAGTGGTGGGAGGAGTAGCACCTGGGCCTGAATAGGGCTGTGCCTGCCTTCCACAGCTGGATCCACCTCCTGTGGTGTGTCTGATGACCCTGGCCCACACTGACAAAGGAAGAAGTTGTGCACTGGCAGAATGCACCCAGAACTGGTTTGGACTAGGTACAGGACCCTCTGCCTTCAGAGGACAAAGGATTTATGGGTATAAAAAGGGGGACCCAGACCCCAGAACTTTAGATCACTTCTGGAACAACAAGATGAACCTTTGCCAAGGAGAAGAACCAAGGAAGCTGCAGGAGTTTGGACTGCCCCTCTGCCAGTGTGCTGTTTGCTGGGTTGGCCTGCAGTGGTCTTCATTGCCAAGGAAAGGAGAAGGAACTTTTAAAAGAACTTTCATCATCTTGCAGAATATTTCTCCAAGGGCTTGAACTTGTGCTTGCCTCCTGCTGAAGTCTCAGGTACAAAAGACTTCACCACCAGCTCCCCTCTGAATTCCCTTGCTGGGGATTCTGTCTGCAGAAGCCTGCATGTCGCTGGGAGCTGGAAGCGCGACTCAACGAGAAGAAGCGTGTCGCTATCGCAGCTGTTGCCGTCGCATCACCGCAGAAGCGTGTCGCCGCAGAGGCCGCCGCCGCATCACCAGAGAAGCGTGTCTTCGTCGCAGCTGCCTGCCATCGCATCACCGGAGAAGCGTGTCTTCGTCGTAGCTGCCTGCCGTCGCATCCCCGGAGAAGCGTGTCGCCACCGCAAGGGTCACCGTCGCATCACCGGAGAAGTGTGTCGCCGTTGCAGCTGCCTGCCGTCGCATCACCGGAGAAGCGTGTCGCAGGGCCTGTCGCGGCTCCAAAGTACAGAGTTCGCCGCACGGCCGTCGGGCGTGCACGCATCGTCTTCACGTCGTCGCATCGCATCAAGGGCGCACTCTCATCGCATCGCATCGAGGCGCCTGCTCGCCGCATCGCCCTCCCTGCGGACCCTTTGTTTGTTTTGCGTTACGCATCCAAGGTACTTTTGTGAGAAACATGTCGCATTTATCATCAACTTGAACTAAGTTACTTCTACCATCTTTAAGTCTATTTTAAGTACAGTATTGTGGATTTTTGTCGTTTGTGGTCTTGTGTTAAGTCTATATAAAGAATACTTATTTTTATAAAACCTGTGTGGTGTCCATCTGTAGTGTTTTCACTGTATTACTGAATGTGTTCACAAATGCTTAACACACTGCCTCTGAGATAAGCCTGTCTGCTCGTGCCAAGCTACCAAGGGGGTGAGCAGGGGTTATCCAGTAGTGTAATCCCCTTTCCCTGACTAGAAGCAAGGGTCCCTATTTGGTCAAAGGTGTATACCATTGCCAACTAGAGACCCCCAGTTCTAACATTGGTGGTCAGCGGTGAGGATTCTGGACTTGCATTTGTGACTCATATACAGTGATTGGTGTACACTACTAGTGAGTGCAGACCAAACGCAACCACATACTTTTTGGGTAGAATTTGTTTTCTCCTTTGACTGTTATTTTTTCTGAGAACTGCCAATTCTTACTACCATGAGCCGACCAGCATCTGTTGCATCTATGGATCTAGATTTTGAGGAAGAGAGGTTGGAAACCTACAATGTGAAACAGCTAAAGCGCCTTTGCAAAAAATTTAAAATTGCTACCCCAGGCATTGCCAAAAAGGATGAATACCAAAAGGCGTTGAGGGCCTAGGTGGAAGCAAGAAATACCCCTGATCTGGTGGTGGAGCCAGTTGGGGTTGCAGAGGGGCAGCTGAATATACCATTGATTCCAGCCAGGGAAGGGGTACTGTCCCCGCCTGGCAGTAGCGTCTCTTCCAAAGGCCCGTCCCCAGGAGAGCTGGAAGACAGGGAAAGAGACAGGGTGCACAAGCTGGAGATGGCCAGGCTCAAAATGGAGGGTCAGAGGGACCTAGAGAATAGCAGGTTGTCCTTGGAGAGAGAGAGAATGAGATTAGAGCATGAGTTAAGAATGAGGGAGCTTGATTTGGAGTTCGAGAGGCTTGAGGCCATGAGTGTCTCAGCCCAGCAACAAGAAATGTGTGTAGCTCAGAAAGTGAGCTTGGCTGAGTTGAAGGTGAAATCCTGCTCAGATTGTGGCAGCAAAATTGAATTTTTTAGTGCTGTGGGAGTAGTACACACACCCAGAGATTTGGTGCCTGACTTGAAGGAGGGGGTTAACATACACCAGGAGGTTCAAGGACATGAGGTAGCTCCAGTAGTGCGCAGTGTCTCTGAGGTAAATGGGGAAACTGACGCAGGGGTTCATGGTCCTAGTGGTGGGAGGGACACTCTACTGACTCTAGATGAGAGGTGCAGGGAGGGGGGTTCCCCCTTGGTTGAAGTCCTGGTGAGTGAGTGTGAATACCGCCCAGAAGAGTGTGGGTTGAGTGACAGAGACAGTCAGATACTGTCTTGCCAATCTCAGGAGAGTGGTGTGGGGTACGTGTGCAAGGCACTGGATGGTGAGGTAAAGGATAGTTTGGTGGGGATATATGACTCAAATTGTGGATAGCATATTGTAAGTCCCCGTTTTCCAGAGCTATGCCAACACCTGGTGGAGTGTGAGTTCTCTGACCCCAGGGAGCTCACAATGGAGGCAGACCTTTTGGTGGATTCCAGAGGGTCTGAAAAGGCATTGGGGAGTGACCCTAAGAGGAGTGGCTCAGGTGTCTTCCAACCCAGGGTGGTGGGAGAGGTTCAGTGTAGCCCAGCTAGGTCCTGTGGTAGTAGGAGGGGTGTAGGGGCTCACGTCCTGTCTCTGCGGAGAAGGAGTGAGTGTGGGACTGCGTGTCCCAAGGTGCCCGAAACCCAGTTTCACGGCCTGGAGGTTTCCTTAAGGGAACACCAGGTTGGGGGCCTAGGCTGTACTGGTAGGCCATTTGAGGGGGGTCCCCTAGTGTCTGGTGAACTGGGAGTGTCTGTAAGCAGGCCTCCATCAGTTTTGGTGTCTGGCAGTGCCACTCCTAAGTGGAGGGTGCAGAAGTCCAGATTGAGGGGTGAGAGGGGGAAAGAGTCCCCAGTGGAAGAACCAGTGGGTCAGGGGCCAGCCAGAAGGGCTGAGTCACCAATGAATGACCATGGTGACACCACTTCTGTCCTGGGGGATCTTCACACACTGTCAGATGGACAGGGGTCAGGAGATCTGCGCCAGGCAGACTGTCACACGACACATGAGTTGTGTGTCACCCTCGGGGGGCATATGTGCTCCCAATGAAGTGCTGGTGCGCCGGGCAAGTGTTCAACCGCAGGGGTTGGTCCCTGGGTTGGGAAGCCAGGTTCAGGTGTTGCCTGACCTGGAGGGTGGGACATCTGTACTCAGTGTCCCTACCAGTTTGTCTTCTAGGGGTACCACTCCAGGTGGGAGGGTACAGCACTCAGGAAGGGGGTGCAGAGGGAGGGAGTCCTCGCCTCTGACCCCGGTTCAACTGGAGGGTTTAGACCCTAGGTTGGAGGGCCAGGTTCAGGGTGTCCCCCCTGACCTGGAATCCCAGTTGCAGGATAGAACCCCTGAACTGGTGGGCGAATTGTGCAGGACACCTGCCACAGGTGCCCTGGCAACTCTGGAAGGGGGTACCGCTCCAGGTGGGAGGGTGCAGAGCCCCAAGGAGGAGGAGGACCGGGTGTGGGAAAGCCCACCCCAGTCTCCCGTCCAGCCGCCGGGTACAGGCCCGGGGCTGGTGGGTCAGTGTCAGGATGTCATACCTGACCTGACGGTTGGGAGAGTGGACAAAGGGTGCCAGGCACCTGGGGCTACTGCCCCCCGCTCTCTGATGCCACAGAGGTTGGAGAACCATGAAAGGCCTGGGGCCTGGCTCTCATCACTGACAGCTGTCAGTGGCCACTGTGGCTTGCTGTCCTGGTGGACAGAGTTGCCCCTGGGAGGGGGACAGAAGTCACACTCCGGGGGTGGACTGGGCCACACCTCTGTGTTGGCCATGTGGGTACTGTCTGTCTGTTGGGACACACCTGTGAGCAAGCTAAGGTTAGGTGCTGCACAGATGGTGTCCACAGGTGAAGAGAAGGGTTCCCCATGGGTTAGCTTGGTGGGCCCTGGGAGTATGGACAGAGGGATCCAAATAGGTTCAGATTGGCGTAGAACTGGAATATGCCCCTGCTGTTGCGGGCCAGGGTCCAGGTTCTATCGTCCAAAGCAGGGAAGCCCATCAAAGTAGTGATTGGTCTACCCTGCGTTTTGGCTGGAAGGGGGTTGTGTTGGACTTGGCCCTTTTTGCAGGGTCATCCCTGAACTTTTTGCCTTCCTCCTGGGTTTTTTCTGACCTGTTGTTGGCTGTTTTATGACTCTGGGCACTTTACCACTGCTGATCAGTGCTAAAGTGCATATGCTCTCTATTGTAAATTGTTGTTATGGATTAGTGACTCCATGATTGGCTTATTTGATTTACTTGTCAGACCCAAGTATAGTGCACCATGGGTGCCCAGGGCCTGTAAATCAAATGCTGCTGGTGGGCTTGCAGCACTGATTGTGCCACTCACAGAAGCAGCTTGTAAAGTGTGTCTCAGACCTGCCATTGCAGAGCCTGTGTGCAGTCTAGTGCTGCCATGTCGACTTGGTAAGTGCACCCACTTGCCAGTCCCTAAACCCTCCCTTTTCTACATATCAGTCACCCCTAAGGTAGGCCCAAGGGCAGGGTGCATTGTATGTAAAAGGTGGGACATGCCCTGATGTGTGTGGCATGTCCTGATAGTGAATTACAGCCAATTTCGTTTTTCACTATTGCAAGGCCACCTGTCCCCATAGGCCAGAATGGGCAGTTTGGTTATAACATCTTATAACCCTAACTGACCCAGGGAACATGGTAGAAAAACGAATTTAGTATGCCTGAACTCAGAATGATAAAATACATCTTTTAGTGAAGTTGGTTTTAACATTCTGTGTTTGAAAATACCACTTTTAGAAAGTAGGTATTTTCTTGCCTAACCATCCAGCCTGCCTCTGCTAGCTTGTGTATTGTATGTCTGGTTTTGTGAGTGACAGGGGCAGGGGGACTCCAGGAGACAGGGTGAGTCAGCACTAGGCTGAATAGACCTATCTGCATGAGGAGTGGTGGGAGGAGTAGCACCTGGGCCTGAATAGGTCTGTGCCTGCCTTCAACAATGCTGGCTCCACCTCCTGTGGTGTGTCTGATGACCCTGGCCCACACTGACAAAGGAAGAAGTTGTGCACTGGCAGAATGCACCCAGAACTGTTTTGGACTAGGTACAGGACCCTCTGCCTTCAGAGGACAAAGGATTTATGGGTATAAAAAGGGGGACCCAGACCCCAGAACTTTAGATCACTTCTGGAACAACAAGACGAACCTTTGCCAAGGAGAAGAACCAAGGAAGCTGCAGGAGTTTGGACTGCCCGTCTGCCAGTGTGCTGTTTGCTGGGTTGGCCTGCAGTGGTCTTCATTGCCAAGGAAAGGAGAAGGAACTTTTAAAAGAACTTTCATCATCTTGCAGAATATTTCTCCAAGGGCTTGAACTTGTGCTTGCCTCCTGCTGAAGTCTCAGGTACAAAAGACTTCACCACCAGCTCCCCTCTGAATTCCCTTGCTGGGGATTCTGTCTGCAGAAGCCTGTGTTTCGTTGGGAGCTGAGGCCGTCATTCCCTCAGCTGGATTTGTGCATAAAACAAGGTTTCTTTTCCAGCCAATGTGGGCTAGTTGTCGAGCCCAGTTCAGATTCTCCAGGCGTGTGTTGCCCCTTTTCCTCACTCTAATAGCGCCCTGAAGAAGGTGTGATCCTTGTATCCAGGTCTTCCACAGAAATGCGCGTCGGCGCATTTTCCCAACACTTTGGCGCAACCTTCCTACAAGACTGGTTGGCATCACATGTTTCTGTTTTTCTTAATAAAATGTATTAAAAAAATGTATAAAAGAACTTTAAAAAAAATACAACAATTGTAATTGCTGATGTTTATACAGCATTGTATAAGGATATAGTTTGTACAAATAATCTTTTTGTTCTTTCTGACTATCTATGGTTCTATAAATATTAGGTTCTTGAGGAGTTGACCAGTCCTGTCTTTGTCCTGTCTATGTGTCTGAATGAGTGAATGAATGAGTGCGGTGCTGAAAAGGATTTATGACAATTTGGGGTTATTGTGTATAATATTTACGGTTTACACGTCTGATTGGTAGGGGTCTCTGTAATTTTTAATATATATTTGTCATTTGTATCTATTTTATTGATTATTTATGAGAAATTTATGTATTTTGATATAATTGTGTATTATGGATATGCACAAAAAACTAAGGATATATACCCTAATGAAATAAAAATTCATGTATCACCTATTCATACATTAAAGCCTTTTCTGCACACTGTTCCTGCTCGGTTTTGAGGAGGTGACCTACTCCCCTCTGGTTCAAATCATGACGTGACGCTTCATTTAAGAAATAGCTTTCAGGCAACTGGGTTTGGTTTGTTTGTTTCTTTCTAGACGTTTTTGCTTGCATCCCTGCCTAGGTATCAGTCCAGGGGCCCCCTTCTGTGTGACGTTTTACAGTATGTTGTCTAAACGCGCAGATCCTATATAGATTTATAGGAACTACACAACAGGAAACCAGGTGGCCCAGGCCAACAAATCCTGAACTATAAGCAACCCGTCCTCCAGAGTCCTGGAGCACAGGAGCTGAATGTGACTGATTAGGATGAAGAGTTGCAGCGGGCTGCGGAGACGGCCCCCTCTCTTGTGGATGCACTGGCTATGATTTAAACTACAAGGGATGAGATGGTACACACGATTGACTCTGTAGCCATTGAGGTCAACTTGTTTCGATGTGACCTATTTAAAGTGTCAGACCCGGTGACCACAACTGAGCAAAACGTAGATACCCTGCAAACGGAGGTCCGCACACTTTGAGACACGGTCCTTGGCCTCCAGAAGCGAGTTGTGCAGTTAGTTGACCAAGCGGAGGATTCTGAAGGTCGGTCGCATCGGAATAATCTGCGTTTTGTAGGTTTCCCTGAGAAAGCGGAAGAAGTTATTCCTGGAGGTCTGGATTACAACAGCCTGGCCCCCAAGAGGCTCTCAAAATGTTTCACCATCGAGAGAGCACACAAGGCGCTTGTCCCTCCGCCTGAGCTTGTTGTCCGCCTAGAGCTTTTATTGCCCAGCTTTTTAATTTCTGTGACCGGGGCGCTATCAGGGGCCTGTGGTGTTGAAGGGGCTCCCTATTTCAATCTGCACTGACTATACGCAGCAAGTCCAGGACCAGCGGAAAACATTTCTTTTTTTTTATAATTCTTTTTATTGATGAGAATATTTATACATTACAAACATATTAACAAATCTTTATAGAGAGCAATACGTTAATAAGGAGTCATGCCTTCTCTCATCTAATTCTATCTTCCTCTCTGCATATACACAGTCCCGGTGGTGCTCTGCTCATTCAGTAGCTGGGGTTAGATGGTGCACCGCATGTGGAGGCTCACAGAGGTTTCCTCTGTGCTCATTCCATTTCCCCCATATTTGTGACCATTTTTTAGGACAACCCCTTGATTCATATATTGTCCGTTCCATTAATATACACCAATCTAGATTCATCTTCCATGCTGTGACCGTTGGTGCCTCACGTAAGGCCATAGCTTAGCGATGTTACGTTTTGCTACTATCATTCCCACCGTCACCCAGGTCTTTTCTTTGCTACCTAGATCAGTGGGTTCCCAAATATTTAGGAGGCACATGCCCGTCTTGCTTTCTATCTGGGTTCCCAGGACTTCCCCCATACATTGAGTCACCGCTGTCCAGTATCATGGAATGTGGACACATTCCCAAATGATATGTATGAATGTACCCTCCCGGCCACACTTCCTACCACATTCAGGGTCTTCTCTATAACCCATTTTTACGAGAGCTGGACATGATAGGTATACTCTGTGCAGAACTTTAAGTTGTACGAGCCTTAGTCTCAAACAGATCGCTGTTTCTCTGGGGGACGCTAAGGCTTCCTGCCAGTCCTCTTCCTCCATACCCACCACATCAACTTCCCAGTGCTTGCGCAGCTGCAGGAGTGGATCAGTCATGTTGTTAATTAGTTTCTGATGTGTTAGAGAAATGGCTTTGCTGGGCATGCATCCATCGAGGATTCTATCCTCCAGTGGGGAGGATTCTGCAAGAGACTCCCCCTTTGGAATGACTGCTCGCAGGGCGTGTCTTATTTATAGGTATCTGAAATATTCTGTGCCTGCTAGCTCAAACTCCCTCTGCAGCTGCGCAAAGGGAATCACCTGCCCTTTTTTCCATAGGTTCCCCCACCCTTGAGATTCCAATCATGTTCCAATGGTCAAAGCCCTTGGTGTTCCTTAATGTGCCGAATCTGTCTGCGTCCCACAGGGGGTTAGCCTGTGTGATTTTTCCTGCCCATCCCATTCTTTTGTTTCCTGCATGTCATATCTGGACCACATGATCGGTAGGGCCAGTCAAATGTAATTTTGCTGGATTGGAATATTGCGCTCTAGTATAATTCCCATCCTGGAGAAGCCACCGGTCCATATTATATCCCGGGTCGTCATGGGGTCTATATATGCCTTGATTGATAGCTGCTAGGTGTGCTGCCCAATAGTACCTTCTTACATCCGGCAGCCCTATGCCACCATCGTACCATCCCCTTATTAACTTTTGAGTCGGTAAACAGGGTGGTTTCCCCTCCCACAGGAGCTCGCTCTGCTCGCTTTCAATGGCCTTGAAATAATCAGTACGGGCTGGAACTGGCGATTGTTTTAGTATTTACAGAAAACGTGGCAGGGACATCATTTTGAATAATGCAGCTCGGCCCAGTAAGGACAAAGGGAGAGACTTCCAAAGCTTGACATCACTTCTGATCCGCTGCAACAGGGGCAGGAGGTTCCATTCGTAATATAATATAGGGTCTTTGGTGACATATATACCCAGGTACTTGAAACCCTCTTGTGCCTCTTCTATCACATACTTTTGGGGTAAGGGGGGGAATCTACCTTTTAACACGTATATGATTGATTTGTTCCAATTTATGGTATATCCCAAATATTTCCCAAAATTGGTGAGAATGTGGAGTGCTCTATTTATCGAAGCTCTCGGTGACGCCAAACACAGCAGTATGTCATCGGCATACAATGAGATTCGATCCTCCCATCCCTCCGACCATCTGAGGCCCATCATGATGGGATCCCTCCGTATCCACAATGCCAACGGCTCCAGCATTAGAGCGAAGAGCAACGGGGATAGGTGACAGCCCTGCCTAGTACCCCTCTCCAGGGTAAATGGGGGAGATTTCCGATTGTTTACCACTACCTGTGCCAGTGGTGCAGCGTACAGAAGTTTGATCCAGCTTAGAAAATTGGGGCCAAATCCTATTCTTCGGAGGACTGCGTACATATATGGCCACTCAATAGTGTCAAATGCATTGGTGGCGCCCAATGACACCACCACTGCATCTTCTCGCAACGCATCTGTTCAGCTCAGAACTCCGTGTAGGGGTCGGAGGTTAAGTGAGGTATTTCTTGCTGGCATGAAACCCGACTGATCCAGATGCACGAGTTTTGTAATTATTTGGAGCAGCCGGGTGGCCAACAGCTTTGCCAAGATCTTGACTTCGGCGTTGAGCAGTGATATTGGCCTGTAAGAGGAACATTTATTTTTAGATTTACCGCTCTTGTGGATGACCACAATGGTGGCTAGTCTTTGGTCGGCTGGAAGCTTCCCCTGTTCTCGACTTTCTAGGAACATCTTGGTGAGATGAGGTGCTATTTTACTGGGGGCTAGTTTGTACAATTAAAAATGCAAACCATTGGTGCCCATCGCTTTCCCGGTTTGCAGGTCTCTTATGGCCCTCTCAACTTCTATAGTATTGAGTTCACTATCTAGTGCCGCGAGATCTTCAGGTGAAAGGGTTGGGAGCGGCATTTCTGACAACAGGGACTCCGACTCCTCTGTGGAGGCCGTGTGGGACTTATAAATTTGCTTAAAATGGTTCGCAAATTCATCAGTGATATCTTGGGGGTCTCTAAATTGTCTATCCGACTCGTCGTTCATTTCAACAACCAGTCTGTTAGTTTGCTCTCTTTGGTCCAGCCAGGCTAATAGTTTCCCTGCTTTATCCTCCGCTTCATAGATTCTACAGAGTGTAGCTCTGTGCTGGGCCTGTGCTGCATCTGTGGCCAGATATATGTATTCTTTTGTTTTGATTTTTAATAAATGTGTATCTTCCTCTGAGCACCCCGTGCCCTTCCCTCCAACTCCAGGATGTCAGCTTCCAGCCTGGTGAATTGTGCATTTTTCTCTTTCCGGGTCCCGGCGATCAGATAGATTGCCTGTCCCCTAACCACAGTTTTGAAGGCTTCCCAGAGCGTCAGGGCAAAATCTACAGAGCCCTCATTTTCATGGAAGTAATGTTCAATTTCTAGTGCCATTTTAGCTTTAATTGTGGGTTCTTCAGGTACCAGGGATTTATTGGAGCAATTCTTCCTGCCTGTGATTCTCCTACCCCCACCAAGGCCCACACCGGCGAGTGGTCCAAGATATACCTCTTTGATCTGCCCCATGTGACCTGCCGGCACAATGAAATAGTCAATCCTTGAGAAGGAGTTGTGGGTTCCAGAATGGAAAGTAAACTGCCTCTCAGCAGGATGGAGAGTGCGCCATGCGTCAGCCAGTCCCATAGCTCCCATGAAACCATGAACCTGTGTTCGTGAGGGTGGCACTTCCCTCGGGGGACATCGGTGTAATTGTCCCGATGCTATCGAATTGAAGTCTCCTTCCATTACGAGCCACTCCTCGGGAAGTGTGAGCAAGAGATCTCCCAAGTCCTTAAAGGCCAGGGCATGGAGGCCCAGCGGAACATACACTGACACCAGTGTGAGTGTTTTACCTTCCCAGCTCCCCGAGACTGCCACATATCTGCCTTGTTTATCGGTCCAAATCTGATCCACAGTCACCAGGAAATTTTTCCTTATCCCTGGACCCCGTGGTGAAAACTGTGTGTGCCACAAGTTTATATCCCCATCTGGTCAGGCCCCACATGACATTTCCTATCAAGTGCGTTTCCTGCAGAAGGACTGCATCAGGTGAGTGTCGTTTTATATATTGGAGCACGATCCCCCTTTTGAGCTTGTCACCCAAACCATTCACATTCCAGGACAGCAGTTTGAGCCCCTTTTTAATAGACATACCCATTCCCACCGGTGTCCAGTGTCCTCTGCGATCTATCTGGTCGCACTAGGGCGGCATGTTTCTTCCCCATTGCGCACAGCCCCTCCCGGGGGAAGGCATGTGCCTGCCTGTGTAAGGTGGTGCGAAATTGCAAAGCACCCATTTCTGCTCTGAATTAGTGTCATCTAAACTACATTTAAAACTTAACAACCCTCCAATTCCCCCCTCCCTGCTTCCCTGCAATCTGGGCTTGAAACTGCCCCTATCCCCAACTATGCAGAGTGCCTGTCTCCCCATGTAGAACTAAGTTCAAAGTAATGGGGGGGTGACATCCCTATGTCCAAACCCGCCGCTGTCACACATTAGAAAGTTACATTCCCATGCAATAGTTATTGGTCAATACTGAAAGTCACTTAGCCGATATCCTAAATATTCTGGGGACAGCGCCTCTGCTTGCGTCAGTTCAAGTTCTCCGACTGCGACTGTGTGACCATTAATTAGTCGATGCCAGCCCAAGGTCACTATCCTTCTGGATCGTTGTAGTCAGTTGTTTGCCTTTGTGGCCCATCTGGCCCTGTGCGTCGTCTGGGGGATTTCTCCCTTCTCTGTTGGGAGCCATTTCCCTTCACAGGCCGCCAACCATCCAACCACTCCTGCACTGACTCTGGGGTGTCGAAAAACCACGTTGTGCCCTCCGCCTCCACCTGCAATTTGGCGGGGAACAGCATTGAATATTTCAGCTCTTTGTCTCTGAGCCTGGTTTTGGCACCCTGGAACGAGCGTCTTTGTCCCTGCACATTGACAGTGTAGTCGGGGAAGAAAGTCACGGTGCTGTTTTCAATTTTGACCGGTGGGGCTGTGCGGGTAGTTTGTAGGACGACATCCCGATCTCTAAAATTGAAGAGTCTCACCAACAGTGGCCTTGGGGGAGCACCCGGTCTTGGTCTTCCTCCCGGGACTCGATGTGACCTCTCCACCAAAAAGAAGTTGGAAAGATTTTTAGGCTGGAGGTGATTGCTGATTAGGTCTTTGAGGAAGAGGTCAGGTGTAGGCCCCTCCGCCCGTTCTGGTACTCCGATTATTCTAATGTTGTTTCGGCATGACCTTCCTTCATAATCATCTAGTTTACTTTCCTTCGCCTTGCTCACTTCCTATAGCTGTTTGATCTGTTGTTGCATTGTTTTGGAGTCTTGACTAAGATCAGTTGTGACTGTTTCCATTGTTTTGACCCTATCAATCATCTTTTGAAGATCTGCCCTAATGAGCGTTACCTCGGTGGTTATTGCATCCATTCTGTTCTCGAGTGATGTGCGCACTCCGGTAATGGCGTCCATAATGTCTTTTAGCGTGGGATCATCCATCTCCTGCCACAATCCTACCCTGGCCTCGGCCCCGGGTGGTCCGTCCGAGTTTACCGTTTTTGACATGGCGTACCGGTCGAGTTTCGTTTGATGAGTGTTTTTTGTGCCTCTGTTTCCGGACATTGGTCTTTGTGATGCCCGCAGAAGAGGGGAGGGAGGAGAAAGTCCTTTCTTTTTTCGTGGCACCTCGAACCCCCAGGCTACTGCCCATTGCCTCCCTGTGGAACGCAATCGCTGCCTGCCCCACGCGGCCTTTTGGGGATCACCCAGGGGGATAGGGGGGCTTCCTTTGTTGTACTGCTTCAACTGTGTTTCTACCTCTCTTTATATGATCTCTCACCAGGGAATAAGTCGGGTAGACCCCTTGCCAGACTACGAGAGATGGGATCAGTCTGTAGGGGGGGGCCCCCCAGGGCCGTAGCACACCTCCAGGACTCGACCTGTAGTTTTGACAAGATCAACTGCCAACCCTGATGATTTCCTACTGCTTCCTCTGTTTACCCTTGTACACTTTGATTTGGGGCAGATAACTTAAGTCGCTAGTACGCAATTTCAAGAAACATACTCCGTCTAGGATAGGTACACCTTCGATTGTCCCCCAGCCGGGGTCGCCCCTCAGCACGCTTATGTTCGAGTTGCTCTGCCAACCCCGTTAGGCCTTGGAGGGTCACAGTGCCGTACTCTGTTATGGAAGATATATAGGTCCTGCCACTGAATTTTCGATGCCGGGGGATGTTGCTTGGACTCCCTCGTTTTGTTCTGGGTTGCATCCTCACCTCGGTCTGCTCGCCCAGCCCAGTCTCTCCGCTTCCACATGACCCTGTCCGTTTCACGGTCACACCAGGTTCGGACTGTAAGACGCCACGTGGTGCTGCTCCAGTGTCAGTTAATTAAGTGTGTGGAGACTGGCCAGGCGGAGGGACTCGGGGCGCCATTCCACTCGCAAGGCTTCTACGGCTAACGATTATGTGTGCGGTAGTATCTGGAGCCACACCGCTGTTTTGCCCTCTTATCACACCCCCTCACCTTGCCAGAGGGCTGTTGATGTTTACATTCAGCGCCTCGATCTGCCCAGTCAAGCAGGGTTGGTGCAGTGGAGTCACCGGCAGCCTTTCTTCTTTACCATCAAGCATTGCTCTGGCCGGCCTAGCCAGGATCTCCCCTCTTCCTGCACATGGCCAAGGCGCTCCGCCGTCCACGCTGGGGGCTCTGGTTTGACGTGTAGATGCCGATTCCCAGTGGTGACCCCTGCCGCAGGGCCCCAAGGTGACGGGTTTGGCGATCGGTCCGCCTCTGGGTTGAAGGGGTATTGAGTGCTCCACAGGCAGCCGATTCGATGGGGTATTGCAACTCCTACGTGGCTCAGCCATTTTCACGAGTCCACAGCTCCTGGCCGGATTTAGGCCCCAGTGTGGTACACGGTGTTTCTTCACTGTCAGGGGTGGCAAAACAGCTGATAGTCACCTCGCTTGCTACGTCGCATCGAGGGCTACGATTTCCGCTGCTGGATTCGGAGTTGTTTGGCAGATTAATTTGCGGCAGGCATTAGAGACGAGCGGAGCTTCTCTAACATGCGTCCAACTTTGCCAATGCGCAGCCACGCCCTCCGGAAAACATTTCTTGAGGTAAAAATATGTCGCCAGGACCTCAATCTCAAATACAGCCTCCTCTTCCTTGCCAAACTGCGGATCGAAAGTCACGGAAAGTCCTTGTTTTTTTACTCTGCTGCGGAGGCAAGTGACTGGCTAGACTCCCGAGGACATCTGGGTACCTGTTTGATACCTTTGACGGAGATCTGCCCAGGATCGGAGATGACTAAATCAGTGGAGTTCTCGTGGTAAATCTAGGAGCCCAGATCAAATCCGAGTCTGCCCTGACGGTACGTTGCAAGCCACGAAGATGTGCCTGATTTGGATGGGTCCTCCCAAGAGCAACTAATAGATCGGACTCCGAATAAGGATGCCGCCATTTAAGGCTTGGAACATTCATAGCGAAGTACGCACATACGTGGTTGGGCCAGATAAGTGATACAATGTGTCTCTGTGATGACATAGGGTTATGTTTGGGATGTTATACAGGGGGGTGTTGCATGAGGTACTGGATGTGGAGCTATTGCTCCAGAAAGTAGCAGTGTGATGTTGGCGGGGGGCTTACTCCCCAGAGGTTGTCGCCTGGGTAGGGGGCTAGAGGTTCCGGCCTCGCACCCCCACCATATGTCTAACCACTAGTGCAGCACAAATATTTGGGATAAATAAGACCTATATACTACAAAAGGGAAAAAGAAATGGAAAACATACGGAGAACAGTGAAAGTGTTGTATCCTGTTCTTCTTTATTCTGGTTTTGGTTGGGCTATGGGGCGGCACTTGCGAATCCTTACCCTCTCTGATGTTAGACCAGAGGGAATGATGGTACTACCCAAGGGTAGGGGGGAGTTGGGTTGAGCTATGATGTACCAGTTGTGGTATGGTTGGGGTTGTTGACTGTGCCTCCCTTTCCAAGAACTGTGTTTGTATAACTAGGAGGGTCCCAGTGGCTGAAAGGGCTGTGCAGGGCAGTGTTGCTGAGCTGGGGTGGCGTGAGAGTGTTCTGTGACTTATGGCTGCCTCCATAACAAAGTTGATTACTTGGATTGTATGTGGTATTGCTGTCTTTGAGAAACACAGAGGAGTGTTCGCATATTTGAAATGGTACGGGGTGGCATGCAATTATGTGATGTCTGGAGAGACCATCACCCTGCAAAGAAATTGGGCCGTCTTCCCCCACACATGCCTCTTCTCATACATACAGATCAAGCAGGATTTATCCTGAAGCATAGAACCAATAAGTTAAGGCGCCTGGCACATGTGTGGCATACCCCCTGCCTCATGGACAAAGACCATGCTCTAGCACTTCTAGATATAGAGCAGGCCTTCGATTCAGTGGATTGGTCCTATGTCTGGCAAGTTCTTCGACAAATTGGTGTGGGTCTGTTTTTTTTTTTAATGGGTCCAATTGCTCTATGCTGGCCCCTCCGCCCGGATACGGACTGGAAGACTGGTATCCAATTCATTTGATTTGTGCCGGGGCACCCGTTAGGGCTGCCCTCTATCGCCACTCCTCTTTGCAGTCGCTAGGGAGCCACTTGTAGTTGCCTTATGTGGAGTGATGGTTATTTGGGGCATAACTCTTGGGGATACTAACTACGTGGTCTCCCTATACGCCGATGATACGCTGGTGTATCTTTGACAACTGGCACGCTCAGTGCCTTTCCTCCTTACGGTGATACAGAAATTTGGTGACCGCTCAGGCCTCCGTATTAATCTGGGGAAATCTAAATTTATCCTCATAAGAAGACTGGCAGGAAGACCAACATATGAGTTACCCCAGGTGGTGTTTCCTTGGGTGACTGGGAGGACTAAATACTTGGATATCCGACTGGCGTCTAATGCCTCCACATATTTGGATCTTAATGTGAGGAGAGTGGTGTAGGGCAAACAGAGCTCCATGTGGTTCTGGAGGGACCTGCCCTTATCCCTTATGGGCCGAATAGCAATTGTGAAAATGATCATTTTGCCATGGTGTCTATATGCACTGCAGCATTCGCTCTACGTGGTCCCCAGATGTTATTTCCAGATCCTGGATGGTTTGTTAGTGGACCTCCTGTGAGGTTCCAACCACAAGAGAGTGCGCCTTAAAACGCTACAGAGAACATGGGGTGGGGGGACTTCAGGTTCCCTGTCTAGAACTTTATTATATGGCTTCCCAGCTAAAACATGCGGTCCATTGGCTAGATAGTGATGATAATTGGGAGAAACAACTCCTAGCGGGCACCTATGGTAACCATACTCTGCCGGAACTCCTGATGCTCGGTTCCGGGGTCCCCACAGTGCTTCCCTACATTATACCACATATGACTATTATCTGGGAGACTGCAGTTAGTAGGGTGGTACAGCATGTGCCCTATGCCCCGGATATGCCTCTGTGGCGGTAAGGCCTTTCTCATGTATTGCTGACTCTATGTCTGTGCGATGCTGGAAGGAGGGAGGATGCCAGTTGCTGGGGGATCTCTATGTCAATGGGCAATTTATAATACGGGAGGAGGCAATGAATTCCTTCAATCTAGGGGCAGGACAGTTTTTACAATATGAAAAGATATCAAGGGTTGCACGTGAGGTCTGGCCATCTTTCCATGGGAACCCCCCTGGACTAATGTACGGTCGGTAATGTTGTATATGGCCCAGGGGCGACGGATGGTGTCCCATCTCTATCGAGTCTTACGGGATGACCTATCGGGTGGGACTCTTCCTGTGCAGGCACAGTGGGATGCACTGGATGGGAAACCTCTGACAGAGGGGGGAATGGCTGAGGGTCCATGAGGGTGTCAAAAGTGTACGCTCCAATGCACGTTTTAAACTCCTTCAATATAATTTTGTGCATCAGGCATACCTTACTCCACGGATGCTGAACATGATTTATTCGGCACGTCCAGGAGTGTGCCCGCAATGTGGGTCATCGGAGGCTGATTTTCCCCATCTGACATGGACCTGTCCGCCCCTTGCTTCCTACTGGGTGGCCATACTCGCACGCCTGAGAAAGGCTACAGATTGGGTGGTTTCCATGGAGATCTGACAAGTACTACTGGGCTTACTTCCTACCCTCAAAAATAAGAAACTGAGCAGAAGATTTGTTCTTTTGAGATTGGTGTTAGTTAAAAGATGCATTGCCATAGTGTGGCTTTGACCTGCACCCCCACTAGTTGAGATGTGGGTGAGAGGCATGTGTGAATGGGCTACTGCAGAGGCGGTACGAATGAAACACATCTGGAGAGGTGACAAACTAGACGATGACCTTCGGGCATGGTCTTCTATGCTGTCTGATTTGAGGGAGCTACAGGCACCAGGGGGCCAGAGTACAGCGAACAAGAGAGGGACCCAGTTGACCCCGGCAGGCTAGCGGTGAACAATGGGTGATGGGCAGTGGTTGAGAATGCATTGGGATACCTAGGATGCATATGTACAGTTTACGCTTTCTGTGACATGAAGTTTGGAATGGAGGGGGTGAATGGGGGATAGGGGAGTTAATCTGTTAAATATTGGCATGGAGTTCCATGAACTGGATGAAGGAGGGATGTTTTTTCTAGGTACTGAATAATGTATCTGCAGTGGATCCTACTAAATGACTTTCATGTTTAACCGGAGAATTGGGACAGTTTATATGCATAGGACTGATGTATTGCTGCCTTCCCCCTCTCCCCCTTCTTAGATAATATGGGAATTATCAGTGACATTGTATTTGTGTTCAGTTACAGCTGTACGGGGGGAGGTGGAAGGGGGATGATGGATACTCCTCCTCTGGATTCTTGTGACAGCACTGGTTGTGTGATTCTCAAATGTCAATAAAGTTAAATGGAAAAAAAAGACAAAGGTATACCATAAAGATAGAAATTTGCATTAAGTAGATATCAGTAAATGTTGGATGACAACAGCAACAATCTAGAACAGTTTAAGTTAACTGTTTTATCATTTGGAATAGTCTATGGAGCTAAACAAAACAAAAAAACAATCCAAGCTTTCACATACCATATAAGATGACCAATCTTTCTGAACTCTCTTTAAGCGAGACACCACCCATCAGCTGAGCATCACTTGAATGAAGCATCCTAGCTGGACGTTACTGCTGCAGTCTCGCTGACAAATACAGTGGCCCTGCGCCATAATAAGCATGATGGGCTAAGACCAAAGTTTTGAACAAAATTCTCTTTTTTACTGGTAACCAATGCAACTCCAGTAAGTGCCAGGAAATGGCAGATTGACGGGATAGCTTAAATAATAAATAAGCTGCCACATTCTACACCAGTTGCATACGCTGAAGAAGATAATCTGGTGGGCCCACATAAAGAATGTTGGCATAATCAAGGCGTGAGATGACCAGTGCCTGCACAACCATTCTCTGAGCTTCCCAAAGGAGTATAGTAAGTAACTCTTTAGCGTTTTCATGATCCTAAAGCAAGATTTTACCTCTGAACCGACCTGATACTTGAAAGAAGGAAGATGATCAAATTGAATGCCCAGATTCTGGCAACTACAGCTGGAGACAGAGAGGCATGGATTTCTCTAGGCCAGCAATCAGTCCTACTAGGGATCAGATCTGCACCAAATAACAGCACATCAATTTTGTCGGGATTACAATGAAGGTTATTTATTCTCATCAATCCATCACTGCGCCCATGCAGGCAGGAAAATCCTACTTTGCTGTATCAGTTCCACCCTCATAAGATAGTAAGAGCTGTGTATCATCAGCATATGACACGATTTTGAAGCCAAATATTCCACCAGCACTGCCAGTGGAGACAAATAAATGTTGAACATTGTTGAGCTTAATGATGATCCTTATGGAACACTCAATTTAAGTGTTTAACCTCTGAGGAAAAAGGATTCATCTCCACAGCCTGCTCGCTGTGGTGCAAAATAGATTTGAACCAATTCCAGGCCACTCCCCCTCTTCCCAGATTAATAAGGCTGTTCAGCAGAATCTCCTGAGAGATCGTATTAAAAGCCGCCGAAAGATCTCAAAAGATCAAGGCTGCATTGTGGCCTTGATCCACGATCAGCTTATACGAGTTCGCTATTTCCAATAATGTTGTTTCCGTACTGTGTTGTGGGCAGGTGCTAGACTGAGAGGTGTGTAATAATCTGAAAGTTGAGCAAAAACATTTTTTCAAGGATTTTTATGCCGCAGGCGGCCATAGAATAGGTCTATAATTAGATAACACTGACCTTCTGCTGATGGTTTTGTCAACGGGATAGCTTTTGTATAGAAATAATTATATATATAAGAATTATAAAATAGAATTCATGGTTATTCCTATTTAGATTCATCATCGCTAGTAAAGGCCTGCATTTAAAATTACTAACAGTTGCCAGCCACGATGGCAGTAGTACTTAAAATCATCCTCCACTGACCCAGTGCCGATCCGTGAGCATCCTTGGCCCGACAGCAATCCCGGACAGCTTCATCATAGGCGAGGGAAGCGAAGCAACCTTGGGACCCGATTTGGCCGTACAACTGACCTTGGTCCTGTTTGTTGCTATCGGCCACTGCTCGCTGCACGCCACAGACAAGATAAAGGTCGTGCCTTAGGCTTGGCATCTTCCCGGCCTGCCGAGCAACACACGCTGCACGAACCCTGTCTCCGCCCCATCCAATCTTCATCAGTAGCTACTGCCTGGCACCCAGGCCGGTGCGGAGTCCAACGGGCAGTGGTACATCGGCTGACCACCGGGGGTTTGTCTTGGTGGCCCTGGACGTTGGAACTACAGGCCCAGCCCAGCTGACCCCTTCCCCTAGCAGTGGATCAGTGCACCTGTGGCAGATGTTGCAAACCCCCTGGGGCTGCACCTGGGCCTTCCCCGCAGTTGTGGTTCGGTGGGGTTGAGGCGGGTGTGATTGCAGAGAGGAGGTAGCAGCCGCCTAACTCTCTTGTGGGCCTCACTTCAATACCCTTGGTGGCCATGGACTATCCGGCTGATATTGGGTCCCGTTCGCTTCAGGATTTGAGTCTCCCCCCACCTGACCAGGGTGGTTCAGCAGCCTGCCTGCCCTGTGCAGAGGCAGCATTGGGAAAAGGGACACTCCTCTCTTCTCCCCTTCCCCCCCAAACTCTTCGTTGGTTGGCTACCCTGCCTTGGTGATGCTGCAGGCATTATGGGAGATGGCTGTTCCTGAAGGTGACACACTGCGGGGGACCCCTCAATGCCCCATGTCTGCATGTTCATCGTGAGGAGATCTTCAAACTCCTGCCGCACAGTAAGGAGCTGGGTTTTTTCTGTTGTGGGGGGAGTTGCAGGAGGTGAGGAGACTGCACCAGTGGTGTACCACCAACTGTCCGCACTCTTCCCTGACATGCCCAGACAGGGCTGCAGGAGATTTACCAGCAGTATGGCTGCTTGTGCTGCCCGAAGAGTAAGCGGGCCACCAGGCTACAGATTCCGGCCTGTGGTGACATAGTCTGGAATGCACTTGGAGATGAGGTGAGATAAAACCTTCTCAGCCGACACCAGAACAAACCAAAATGGACTAATACGCTAGGCTTGCTTCTGGCACATGCAGAGCCGCTGGAGCGCTTTCCAGTGTAGAAGGACCTGGATATTATCCTCAAAGTCATCTAAGACTCTAGAGAGGTGGTAGAGGCCAAAGTGGGTGAAGTCTGAGTGGATGTCTCCCTGTTACACCAGGATCTTTGCATTGAGGCTGGCTGGGTGATGCAGGCCGAAACCAGGGTCTCCACGGTGGAGGTGCCCACTCTAAAGCCTCTGGTTTCTAATCTGATCTCCGAAACAGCGTGCCTGGAGGAATGGGGCAAAGATGCCAAAAAACGCAATTCATTGGCTTCCCAGAGCGGACAGAGACATCCGGTGTGGAGTGCCTGCTGAAGGAATGGCTCTGGTCTTGGGTCCCCACTGATAAACTGTCTTGTTGCTTCATGGTGGAGAGAGCACACCACTCCTTGGTCAAGCGACAGCCCCCAGGGTCCCCTCCATGTCCTGTCATAGCCCACATCCTCAATCATCGGGACCATGACGCCATTCTCTGCAAGGCCAGACAGCACCTGGACTTGCATTTCCAAAATGCTAAAATCATAATTTTCCCGGACTACACACGCTCAGTCCAACAGCACAGATGCTCCTTCAAGGAGATCAAACAGAAACTTTGCGCTCTTAAACTCCAGTACATGCTACTCTTTCCAGCCTGGTTTAAGGTAATATTCAATTCCTTGATCTATTACTTTGACCTGCGATGCCCCTCTGTCTCCGAGGAAGTTGGGGCATGAATAAGGATGTCATCCTTGGTCTGCGGTCTAGGCTCTTCCGGTGGAGGCAGGCCCGCTCTCAGAAGCACAATCTGTACTGCGGAGGAGGTGGACCTCACTGAGCCCACGACACGATGTTGGTCCAACCGGAAACCCCGATCCTGAAACTCGGTTATCTGACACCCGGACCTTTTAAGATCCAGAGAAGACGACACTGAGACACCCTCCTAATGCTTGGATAGTGGGAGACTCAGAACTACTGCGGTGATGTGAGATGGAACTGCACAGTGGCCACTGTGCCTTCTTGATGAGTACATTTACTTGGGACACTGTCCGGGGTGGCGTGGGGGAGAGATTCATTCTTTATGTTATTGGAACAAGGTGTATTGAGATTGATCTTACATACAATTATATTTTTTGAGGGGCGACCAAGGACTCTCGGGCGGCTCCAGGCCCTATTTGACCATTGTTATGTTTGGGGCTAAGGTGACAGATATTTGAGGGCTGGAAGTGTCGGGTGAGGGGCAGTTGAAGGATGGGTTGTTGTTTTCGTTGACTGTTCTGATTTGTTTACACACACAGTTACAGTACTCTATGCACTTGACGTACATGCGCTACACTGCACCGGTCATCGTTTTTTCATCAGAAAATTGATTTTTTTGGACTGTACAAAAAATTATAAAAAATATCAATTGTATCGTGCCTCATGTTGAATAACCACTTTATATGGCCTGCCAGTGACCAAAATTGCCATTTTTATACACTTTTCCTCCTACTCAGAAGCTTGTATTTTGACCGATTTCGAGCAGGAAAATGACTCTAAACACATTTATTCTAGTTCCAAAGGTGATGATTCACATCTGACAGTCATTTACAGTCAAAAGATCAAATATTCAAAAAATCACCATTACTGACCATTCAAAGAACGTTCCTCAGGTCCAGGGTCATTGTTTTTCATCAGAAAATGGATGATTTAAATGTACAAAAAATTATTAAAATGTCAATTGTATCATGCCTCATGTTGAATAACCACATCATAATGTCTTACAGTGACAAAAATTGACAATTTTATAGACTTTTCCCCCTACTCAGAAGCTTGTATTTTGCCCGATTTCGAGCATGAAAAAGACTCTAAGCACACAGATTTTAGTTCCAAAAGTGATGATTCACATCCGCCAGTCATTTACAGTCAAAAGATTAAACATTCAAAAATTCACAATTACTGACCATTCGGAAAAAATACCTCACGTCTGGGGTCATCGTTCTTCATCAGAATATAGATTTTTTGGAATGTACAAAAAATTATTCAAAATGTCAATTGTATCGCACCTCATGTTGAATAACCACTTTTTATGCCTCTCAGTGACCAAAATTGCTGTTTTTAGAGACTTTTCCTCCTGCTCTGGAGCTTTTATTTTGTCTGATTTCGAGCATGAAAATTACTCTAAACACACGTATTTTAGTTACAAAAGTGATGATTCACATCTGACAGTCATTTACAGTCAAAAGATTAAACATTAAAAAATCATCATTAGTGACCATTTGGAGAAGGTTCCTCAGGTCCGGGTCATCGTTTTTCAACAGGAAATAGACTTTTGGACTGGACATAAAATTATTCAAAATGTCAATTGTATCACGCCTCATGTTGAATACCCACTTTTTAAGGCCTCCTAGTGACCTAAATTGCTATTTTTATAGGCTTTTCCTCATACTTAGAAGCTTGTATTTTGCCCAGTTTCGTGCATGAAAATGACTCTAAATACACTTATTTTAGTTCCAAAAAGTGATGATTCACATCCGACAGTCATTTACAGTCAAAAGATTAAACATTAAAAAAATCACAATTACTGACCATTTGGCGAAGATTCCTCAGGTCAGCGGTCATCATTTTTAATCAGAAAATGGATTTTTTGGACTCTGCAAAAAATGATTTAAATTTAAATTGTATTGCGTCTCATGTTGAATAACCACATTTAAGGCCTTCCAGTGACCATTTGGATAAGGTTCCTCAGGTCCAGGGTCATCGTTTTTCTTTAGAGAATTGATTTTTAGGACTGTGCAAAAAATTATTCAAAATGTCAATTATATCATGCCTCATGTTGAATAACCACTTTTTAAGGCCTCCCCGTGACCAAAATTGTTATTTTTATAGACTTTTCCTCCTGCTCAGAAGCTTGTATTCTGCCTGATTTTGAGTATGAAAATGACTCTAAACACACTTATTTTTGTTCCAGAAGTGATGATTCACATCTGACAGTCATTTACAGGCAAAAGATTAAACACTCAAAAATCACAATTACTGACCATTTGGAGAAGGTTTCTCAGGTGCGGGGTCATCGTTTTTCATCAGAAAATTGATTTTCTGGACTGTACATAAAATGATTCAAAATGTAAATTGTATCATACCTCATGTTGAATAACCACTTTTTAAGGTCTCCCAGTGACCGAAATTACCATTTTTATCGACTTTTCTTCCTACTCAGGAGCTTGTGTTTTGCCCGATTTCGAACATGAAAATGTATCTAAACACACTTATTTTAGTTCAAAAGTGATGATTCACATCCAACAGTCATTTACAGTCAAAAGATTATACATTAAAAAAAAATCACAATTACTGACCATTTGGAGAAGGTTCCACAGGTCCGGGGTCATCGTTTTTCAGCAGAAAATGTATTTAAAAAACTGCACAAAAATTATTCAAAATGTTAATTGTATCGCGCCTCATGTTGAATAACCACTTTTTGAGGCCTGCCTTTGACCAAAATTGCCATTTTTATAGACTAAGGGCCCGATTCTGATGCGGGTTGGAAAAGCTTCCCGACCGATGGCCTGATTCTGATGCGGTTAGGAAGGCCTCCTAATGGCATTTGCTCCTTCCAAATCGGATCGGGAAAGTGTCTTCCCGACCGAGGGCCCAATTCTGATGCGGTTAGGAACAAATGTTCCCATTGAAGTCAATGGGAGTTCAACCAAATCGTATCTGGAAACATCCGGCTGCATCCTACTCTGCCGGTTGGACTTTCCCGATCTGAGTGGGTCGGAAACCATTTCCCAACCGATTCGGTCGGGAAGCTTTTCCAACCCGCATCAGAATCGGGCCCTTTGTCTCCTACTCAGAGGCTTGTATTGTGCACAATTTCCAGCATGTAAATGACTCTGAACACACCTATTTTAGTTCCAAAAGTGATGATTCACATCGGACAGTCAATTACAGTCAAAAGAATAATCATTGAAAAATCACCATTACTGACCATTTGGTGAAGGTTCCTCAGGTGCGGGGTCATTGTTTTTCATTAGAAAATTGATTTTTAGGACTGTGCAAAAAAATAATTATATAAGTCAATTGTATCGCGCCTCATGTTGAATAACCACTTTTTAATGCCTGCCAGTGACCAAAATTTCCATTTTTAAAGACTGTTCCTCCTACTTAGAAGCTTGTATTTTGCTCAATTTCGAGCATGAAAATGACATAAACACACTTATTTTAGTTCCAAAAGTGATGATTCACATCCTACAGTCCTTTACAGTCAAAAGATTAAACATTCAAAAAGCACAGTTACTGACCATTTGGATAAGGTTCCTCAGGTCCAGGGTCAATGTTTTTCATCAGAAAATTGATTTTAGCACTGTGCAAAAAATTATTCAAAATGTCAATTGTATCGCGCCTCATGTTGAAAAACGACTTTTAAGGCTTGCCAGTGACCAAAATTGCCATTTTTATACACTTTTCCTCCCACTAAGAATCTTGTCTTTTGCCCGATTTCGAGCATGAAAATGACACTAACACACTTATTTTAGTTCCAAAAGTGACGATTTACATCCGACAGTCATTTACAGTCAAAAGATGAAACATTAAAAAGTCACCATTACTGACCATTTGGAGAAGGTTCCTCAGGCCTGGGGTCATCGTTTTTCATCAGAAAATTGATTTTTAGGACAGTACAAAAAATTATTCAAAATGTCAATTGTATCGCACCTTATGTTGAATAGCGACTTTTTAAGGCCTGCCAGTGACCAAAATTGCCTTTTTTATAGACTTTTCCTCCTACTCGAAGCTTATATTTTGCCCAATTTCAAGCATGAAAATGACTCTTAGCAGAATTATTTTAGTTCAAAAAGTGATGATTCACATCCGACAGTCATTTACAGTCAAAAGATTAAACATTCAAAAATCACCATTACTGACCATTTGGATATGGTTCCTCAGGTTCGGGGTCATCGTTTTTCATCAGAAAATTGATTTGTAGAACTTTACAAAAAATTATTCAAAATGTCAATTGTGGTGAGCCTCATGTTGAATAACCACTTTTTAAGGCCTCCCAGTGACCAAAATTGCCATTTACATAGACTTTTCCTCCTACTCAGAAGCTTGTATTTTGCCCAAATTTAAGTGCCAAAATGACTCAAAACACACTTATTTTAGTTCCAAAAGTGATGATTCACATCCGACAGTCATTTACAGTCAAAAGATTAAATATTCAAAAATCACCATTACTGACCATTTGGAGAATGTTCCTCAGGTACGGGGTCATCATCTTTCATCAGGAAATGGATTTTTCGGACTGTACATAAAATGATTCAAAATGTCAATTGTATCACGCCTCATGTTGAATAACCACTTTTTATGGTCTCCCAGTACCAAAATTGCCATTTTTATAGACTTTTCCTCCTACTCAGGAGCTTGTATTTTGCCCGATTTTGAGCATGAAAATGACTGTAAACACAGTTATTTTAGTTACAAAAGTGATGATTCACATCCGAAAGTCATTTACAGTCAAAAGATGAAACATTAAAAAATCACCATTACTGACCATTTGGATAAGGTTTCTCAGGTCCGGGGTCATCATTTTTCATCAGAAAATTGATTTTAGGACTGTACAAAAAATTATTCAAAATGTCAATTGTATCACGCCTCATGTTGACTAACCACTTTCTAAGGTCTCCAAGTGACCAAAATCGACATTTTTATAGACTTTTCCTCCCACTCAGAAGCTTGTATTTTGTACAATTTCGAGCATGAAAATTACTCTAAACACACATATTTTAGTTCCATAAGTGATGATTCACATCCAACAGTCATTTACAGTCAAAAGATTAAACATTCAATGGTCACCATTACTGACCATTTGGCTAAGGTTCCTCAGGTGTTGGGTCATCGTTTTTCATTAGAAAAAGGATTTTTTGGACAATGCAAAAAATGATTCAAAATGTCAATTTTATTGCGCCTCATGGTGTATAACCACTTTTTAAGGCCTTCCAGTGACCAAAATTGACATTTTTATAGACTTTTCCTCCTACTCAGAAGCTTGTATTTTGCCCGATTCCGAACATGAAAATGACTCTAAACACACTTATTTTAGTTCCAAAAGTGATGATTCACATCCGACAGTCATTTACAGTCAAGAAATTTAACATTGAAAAATCACCATTCCTGACCATTTAGAGAAGGTTCCTCAGGTCCTGGGTCATTGTTTTTCATCAGAAAATTGATTTTAAAAACTGTACTAAAAATTATTCAAAATGTCAATTGTACCATGCCTCATGTTGAATAACCACTTTTTAAGACGTCCCAGTGACCAAAATTGTAATTTTTATAGACTTTTCCTCTTACTCAGAAGCTTGTATTTTGCCCGATTCCGAACATGAAAATGAATCTAAACACACTTATTTTAGTTCCAAAAGTGATGATTCACATCCGACAGTCATTTACAGTCAAAAAATTTAACATTGAAAAATCACCATTCCTGACCATTTAGAGAAGATTTCTCAGGTCCGGGGTCATCGTTTTTCATCAGGAAATTTATTTTTTGGACTGTACAAAAAATGATTCAAAATGTCAATTGGATCGTGCCTCATGTTGAATAACCACTTTTTAAAGCCTCACAGTGACCAAAATTGACATTTTTGCAGATGTTTCCTCCTACTCAGAAGCTTCTATTTTGACCTATTTCGGGCAGGAAAATGACTTAAACACACCTATTTTAGTTGAAAATGTAATAATTCACATCCAACAGTCATTTACAGTCAAAAGATTAAACATTAAAAAATCACCATTACTGACCATCTGGGGAAAGTTCGACAGGTCCGGGGTCAGCGTTTTTCATCAGAAAATTGATTTTTTGGACTGTACAATAAATGATTCAAAATGTCATTTGGATCATGACTGATGTTGAATAACCACTTTTTAAAGCCTCACAGTGACCAAAATTGCCATTTTACAGACTTTTCCTCCTACTCTGAAGCTTCTATTTTGACCTATTTCGGGCAGGAAAATGACTTTAAACACACTTATTTTAATTCCAAAAGTGATAATTCACATGCAATAGTCATTTACAGTCAAACGATTAAACATTAAAAAATCACCATTGCTGACCCTCTGGGGAAAGTTCGACAGTTCCGGGGTCATCGTTTTTCATCAGAAAATTGATTTTTGGACTGTACAAAAAATGATTCAAAATGTCATTTGGATCATGCCTCATGTTGACGAACCACTTTTTAAAACCTCACAGTGACCAAAAATGTCATTTTACAGACTTTTCCTCCTACTCAGAAGCACCTATTTTGGGGATAGTTAGACAGGTCCAGGGTCATCGTTTCTCATCAGAAAAATGATTTTTCTGGACTGTACAATAAATGATTCAAAATGTCATTTGGATCGTGCCTGATGTTGAATACCCACTATTTAAAGCCTCACAGTGACCAAAATTGCCATTTTTAAAGACTTTTCCTTCTACTCAGAAGCTTCTATTTTGACCTATTTCAGGCAGGAAAATGACTCTAAACATACTTAGTTTAGATCCACATGTGCTAATTCACATCCAACTGTCATTTACAGTCAAAAGATTAAACATTAAGAAATCACCATTACTGAACATCTGGGGAAAGTTTGACAGGTCCAGGGTCATCGTTTTTCATCAGAAAAATGATTTTTGGACTGTACAATAAATGATTCAAAATGTCATTTGGATCGTGCCTGATGTTGAATACCCACTTTTTAAAGCCTCACAGTGACCAAACTTGCAAGTTTTTACAGACTTTTCCTCCTACTCAGAAGCTTCTATTTTGACCTATTTTGGCCAGGAAAATGACTCTAAACACACTAATTTTAGTTCCAAAAGTGACAATTCACATGCAATAGTCATTTATAGTCAAAAGATTAAACATTAAAAAATCACCATTACTGACCATCTGGAGAAAGTTTGACAGGTCCGGGGTCATCGTTTTTCATCAGAAAATTGATTTTTTGGACTGTACAAAAAAATATTCAAAATGTCAAATGAATGGTGCCTCATGTTGAATAACCACTTTCTAAGGCCGCACTGTGATCAAAATTGCCATTTTTACTGACTTTTCCTCCTACTCAGAAACTTCTATGTTGACTGATTTCGGGCAGGAAAATGACTCTAAACACCCTTATTTTAGTTCCAAAAGTGATAATTCACATGCAATAGTTATTTAAAGTCAAAAGATTAAACATTAAAAAAATCACCATTTCTGACCATCTGGAGAAAGTTTGACAGGTCCGGGGTCATTGTTTTTCATCAGAAAATTGATTTTTTGGACTGTACAAAAAATGATTCAAAATGTCAATTGGATCGTGCCTCATGTTGAATAACCACTTTTTAAGGCCTCACAGTGACCAGAATTGCCATTTTTACAGACTTTTCCTCCTCCTCAGAAGCTTCTATTTTGACTGATTTCGGGCAGGAAAATTACTCTAAACACACTTATTTTAGTTCCAAAGTGATAATTCACATGCAATAGTTATTTACAGTCAAAAGATTAAACATTAAAAAATCACCATTTCTGACCATCTGGAGAAAGTTCCACTGGTCTGGGGTCATCGTTTTTCATCAGAAAATTGATTTTTTTGGACTGCACAAAAAATGATTCAAAATGTCAATTGTATCGTGCCTCATGGTGAATAACCACTTTTTAAGGCCTCACAGTGACCAAAATTGCCATTTTTACCGATTTTTCCTCCTACTCAGAAGCTTCTATTTTAACTGATTTCGGGCAGGAAAATGACTCTAAACACACTTATTTTTGTCCCAAAATTGATAATTCACATGCAATAGTTATTTATAGTCAAAAGATTAAACATTAAAAAATCACCATTACTGACCATCTGGAGTAAGTTCGACAAGTCCGGGGTCATCGTTTTGATCAGAAAATTGACTGCACAAAAAATGATTCAAAATGTCAATTGTATCGTGCATCATGGTGAATAACCACTTTTTAAGGCCTCACAGTGACCAAAATTGCAATTTTTACCGACTTTTCCTCCTACTCAGAAACTTCTATTTTGACTGATTTCGGGCAGGAAAATGACTCTAAACACACTTATTTTAGTTCCAAAAGTGATAATTCACATGCAATAGTTATTTACAGTCAAAAGATTAAACATTAAAAAAATCACCATTCCTGACTATCTGGAGAAAGTTCGACGGGGTCATCGTTTTTCATCAGAAAATTGATTTTTTGGACTGTACAAAAAATGATTCAAAATGTCAATTGGATCGTGCCTCATGTTGAATAACCACTTTTTAAGGCCTCACAGTGACCAAAATTGCCATTTTTACAGACTTTTCCTCCTACTCAGAAGCTTCTATTTTGACTGATTTCGGGCAGGAAAATAACTCTAAACACACTTATTTTAGTTCCAAAAGTGATAATTCACATGCAATAGTTATTTACAGTCAAAAGATTAAACATTAAAAAATCACCATTCCTAACCATCTGGAGAAAGTTTGACAGGTCCGGGGTCATCGTTTTTCATCAGAAAATTGGTTTTTTGACTGTACAAAAAATGATTCAAATTGTCAATTGTATTGTGCCTCATGTTGAATAACCACTTTTTAGGCCTCACAGTGACCAAAATTGCCATTTTTACTGACTTTTCCTCCTACTCAGTAGCTTCTATTTTGACCGATTTCGGGAAGGAAATGACTCTAAACACACTTATTTTAGTTCCAGAAGTCATAATTCATATGCAATAGTTATTTACAGTCAAAAGACTAAACATTAAAAGATCACCATTACTGACCATCTGGAGAAAGCTTAACAGGTCCGGGGTCATCGTTTTTCATCAGAAAATTGATTTTTTGGACTGTACAAAAAATGATTCCAAATGTCAATCGTACCGTGCCTCATGTTGAATAACCACTTTTAAGGCCTCACAGTGACCAAAACTGCCATTTTTACTGACTTTTCCTCCTACTCAGAAGCTTCTATTTTGACTGATTTCGGGCAGGAAAATGACTCTAAACACAATTATTTTAGTTCCAAAAGTCATAATTTATATGCAATAGTTATTTACAGTCAAAAGACTAAACATAAAAAAATCACCATTATTGACCATCTGGGGAAAGTTGGGCAGGTCCGGGGTCATCGTTATTCATCAGAAAATTGATTTTTATGGACTGTACAATAAATGATTCAAAATGTCATTTGGATCGTGCCTGATGTTGAATAAGCACTTTTTAAAGCCTCACAGTGACCAAAATTGCCATTTTTACAGACTTTTCCTCCTACTCAGAAGCTTCTATTTTGATCTATTTCAAGCAGGAAAATTACTCTAAACACACTTATTTTAGTTCCAAAAGTGATAATTCACATGCAATAGTCATTTACAGTCAAAAGATTAAACATTAAAAAATCACCATTACTGACCATCTGGAGAAAGTTCGACAGTTCTGGGATAATCCTTTTTCATCAGAAAATTGATTTTTGGACTGTACAAAAAATGATTCAAAATGTCATTTGGACCGTGCCTGATGTTGAATAACCACTTTTTAAAGCCTTACAGTGACCAAAATTGCCATTTTTACAGACTTTACCTCCTACTCAGAAGCATCTATTTTGACCAATTTCAGGCAGGATTTGACTCTAAACACACCAATTTTAGTTGAAAAATTAATAATTCACATCCAACAGTCATTTACAGCCAAAAGATTAAACATTAAAAAATCACCATTACTGACCATCTGGGGATAGTTAGACAGGTCCAGGGTCATCGTTTCTCATCAGAAAAATGATTTTTCTGGACTGTACAATAAATGATTCAAAATGTCATTTGGATCGTGCCTGATGTTGAATACCCACTATTTAAAGCCTCACAGTGACCAAAATTACCATTTTTAAAGACTTTTCCTTCTACTCAGAAGCTTCTATTTTGACCTATTTCAGGCAGGAAAATGACTCTAAACATACTTAGTTTAGATCCACATGTGCTAATTCACATGCAATAGTCATTTACAGTCAAAAGATTAAACATAAAAAATTACCATTATTGACCATCTGGGGAATGTTCGACAGGTCTGGGGTCATCGTTTTTCATCATAAAATTGATTTTTTGGACTGTATCAAAAATGATTCAAAATGTCAATTGGATCGTGCCTCATTTTGAATAACCACTTTTTAAATCCTCACAGTGACCAAAATTGTCATTTTTACAGACTTTACCTCCTACTCCGAAGCTTCTATTTTGACCAATTTCAGGCCGGAAAATGACTCTAAACACACCGATTTTAGATGAAAAAATAATAATTCACATCCAACTGTCATTTACAGTCAAAAGATTAAACATTAAGAAATCACCATTACTGAACATCTGGGGAAAGTTTGACAGGTCCAGGGTCATCGTTTCTCATCAGAAAAATGATTTTTGGACTGTACAATAAATGATTCAAAATGTCATTTGGATCGTGCCTGATGTTGAATACCCACTTTTTAAAGCCTCACAGTGACCAAAATTGCAAGTTTTTACAGACTTTTCCTCCTACTCAGAAGCTTCTATTTTGACCTATTTTGGCCAGGAAAATGACTCTAAACACACTAATTTTAGTTCCAAAAGTGACAATTCACATGCAATAGTCATTTATAGTCAAAAGATTAAACATTAAAAAATCACCATTACTGACCATCTGGAGAAAGTTTGACAGGTCCGAGGTCATCGTTTTTCATCAGAAAATTGATTTTTTGGACTGTACAAAAAATATTCAAAATGTCAAATGAATGGTGCCTCATGTTGAATAACCACTTTCTAAGGCCGCACTGTGATCAAAATTGCCATTTTTACTGACTTTTCCTCCTACTCAGAAACTTCTATGTTGACTGATTTCGGGCAGGAAAATGACTCTAAACACCCTTATTTTAGTTCCAAAAGTGATAATTCACATGCAATAGTTATTTAAAGTCAAAAGATTAAACATTAAAAAAATCACCATTTCTGACCATCTGGAGAAAGTTTGACAGGTCCGGGGTCATTGTTTTTCATCAGAAAATTGATTTTTTGGACTGTACAAAAAATGATTCAAAATGTCAATTGGATCGTGCCTCATGTTGAATAACCACTTTTTAAGGCCTCACAGTGACCACAATTGCCATTTTTACAGACTTTTCCTCCTCCTCAGAAGCTTCTATTTTGACTGATTTCGGGCAGGAAAATTACTCTAAACACACTTATTTTAGTTCCAAAAGTGATAATTCACATGCAATAGTTATTTACAGTCAAAAGATTAAACATTAAAAAACCACCATTCCTGACCATCTGGAGAAAGTTCGACAGGTCTGGGGTCATGGTTTTTCATCAGAAAATTGATTTTTTTGGACTGCACAAAAAATGATTCAAAATGTCAATTGTATCGTGCCTCATGGTGAATAACCACTTTTTAAGGCCTCACAGTGACCAAAATTGCCATTTTTACCGATTTTTCCTCCTACTCAGAAGCTTCTATTTTAACTGATTTCGGGCAGGAAAATGACTCTAAACACACTTATTTTTGTCCCAAAATTGATAATTCACATGCAATAGTTATTTATAGTCAAAAGATTAAACATTAAAAAATCACCATTACTGACCATCTGGAGTAAGTTCGACAAGTCCGGGGTCATCGTTTTGATCAGAAAATTGACTGCACAAAAAATGATTCAAAATGTCAATTGTATCGTGCATCATGGTGAATAACCACTTTTTAAGGCCTCACAGTGACCAAAATTGCAATTTTTACCGACTTTTCCTCCTACTCAGAAACTTCTATTTTGACTGATTTCGGGCAGGAAAATGACTCTAAACACACTTATTTTAGTTCCAAAAGTGATAATTCACATGCAATAGTTATTTACAGTCAAAAGATTAAACATTAAAAAAATCACCATTCCTGACTATCTGGAGAAAGTTCGACGGGGTCATCGTTTTTCATTAGAAAATTGATTTTTGGACTGTACACAAAATGATTCAAAATGTCAATTGGATCGTGCCTCATGTTGAATAACCACTTTTAAGGCCTCACAGTGACCAAAATTGCCATTTTTACAGACTTTTCCTCCTACTCAGAAGCTTCTATTTTGACTGATTCGGGCAGGAAAATAACTCTAAATACACTTATTTTAGTTCCAAAAGTGATAATTCACATGCAATAGTTATTTACAGTCAAAAGATTAAACATGAAAAAATCACCATTCCTAACCATCTGGAGAAAGTTTGACAGGTCCGGGGTCATCGTTTTTCATCAGAAAATTGGTTTTTTGACTGTACAAAAAATGATTCAAATTGTCAATTGTATTGTGCCTCATGTTGAATAACCACTTTTTAGGCATCTCATTGACCAAAATTGCCATTTTTACTGACTTTTCATCCTACTCAGAAGCTTCTATTTTGACCGATTTCGGGAAGGAAAATGACTCTAAACACACTTATTTTAGTTCCAAAATTCATACTTCATATGCAATAGTTATTTACAGTCAAAAGACTAATCATTAAAAATCACTATTACTGACCATCTGGAGAAAGTTTAACCGGTCCGGGGTCATCGTTTTTCATCAGAAAATTGATTTTTTGGACTGTACAAAAAATGATTCCAAATGTCAATCGTACCGTGCCTCATGTTGAATAACCACTTTTAAGGCCTCACAGTGACCAAAACTGCCATTTTTACTGACTTTTCCTCCTACTCAGAAGCTTCTATTTTGACTGATTTCGGGCAGGAAAATGACTCTAAACACAATTATTTTAGTTCCAAAAGTCATAATTTATATGCAATAGTTATTTACAGTCAAAAGACTAAACATAAAAAATCACCATTATTGACCATCTGGGGAAAGTTGGGCAGGTCCGGGGTCATCGTTATTCATCAGAAAATTGATTTTTATGGACTGTAAAATAAATGATTCAAAATGTCATTTGGATCGTGCCTGATGTTGAATAAGCACTTTTTAAAGCCTCACAGTGACCAAAATTGCCATTTTTACAGACTTTTCCTCCTACTCAGAAGCTTCTATTTTGATCTATTTCAAGCAGGAAAATTACTCTAAACACACTTATTTTAGTTCCAAAAGTGATAATTCACATGCAATAGTCATTTACAGTCAAAAGATTAAACATTAAAAATCACCATTACTGACCATCTGGAGAAAGTTCGACAGTTCTGGGATAATCCTTTTTCATCAGAAAATTGATTTTTGGACTGTACAAAAAATGATTCAAAATGTCATTTGGACCGTGCCTGATGTTGAATAACCACTTTTTAAAGCCTTACAGTGACCAAAATTGCCATTTTTACAGACTTTACCTCCTACTCAGAAGCATCTATTTTGACCAATTTCAGGCAGGATTTGACTCTAAACACACCAATTTTAGTTGAAAAATTAATAATTCACATCCAACAGTCATTTACAGCCAAAAGATTAAACATTAAAAAAATCACCATTACTGACCATCTGGGGATAGTTAGACAGGTCCAGGGTCATCGTTTCTCATCAGAAAAATGATTTTTCTGGACTGTACAATAAATGATTCAAAATGTCATTTGGATCGTGCCTGATGTTGAATACCCACTATTTAAAGCCTCACAGTGACCAAAATTACCATTTTTAAAGACTTTTCCTTCTACTCAGAAGCTTCTATTTTGACCTATTTCAGGCAGGAAAATGACTCTAAACATACTTAGTTTAGATCCACATGTGCTAATTCACATGCAATAGTCATTTACAGTCAAAAGATTAAACATAAAAAAATTACCATTATTGACCATCTGGGGAAAGTTCGACAGGTCTGGGGTCATTGTTTTTCATCAGAAAATTGATTTTTTGGACTGTACAAAAAATGATTCAAAATGTCAATTGGATCGTGCCTCATTTTGAATAACCACTTTTTAAATCCTCACAGTGACCAAAATTGTCATTTTTACAGACTTTACCTCCTACTCCGAAGCTTCTATTTTGACCAATTTCAGGCCGGAAAATGACTCTAAACACACCGATTTTAGATGAAAAAATAATAATTCACATCCAACTGTCATTTACAGTCAAAAGATTAAACATTAAGAAATCACCATTACTGAACATCTGGGGAAAGTTTGACAGGTCCAGGGTCATCGTTTCTCATCAGAAAAATGATTTTTGGACTGTACAATAAATGATTCAAAATGTCATTTGGATCGTGCCTGATGTTGAATACCCACTTTTTAAAGCCTCACAGTGACCAAAATTGCAAGTTTTTACAGACTTTTCCTCCTACTCAGAAGCTTCTATTTTGACCTATTTTGGCCAGGAAAATGACTCTAAACACACTCATTTTAGTTCCAAAAGTGACAATTCACATGCAATAGTCATTTATAGTCAAAAGATTAAACATTAAAAATCACCATTACTGACCATATGGAGAAAGTTCGACAGGTCCGGGGTCATCGTTTTTCATCAAAAAATTGATTTTTCGACTGTACAAAAAAATATTCAAAATGTCAAATGAATGGTGCCTCATGTTGAATAACCACTTTCTAAGGCCGCACTGTGATCAAAATTGCCATTTTTACTGACTTTTCCTCCTACTCAGAAACTTCAATGTTGACTGATTTCGGGCAGGAAAATGACTCTAAACACCCTTATTTTAGTTCCAAAAGTGATAATTCACATGCAATAGTTATTTAAAGGGAAAAGCTTAAACATTAAAAAAATCACCATTCCTGACCATCTGGAGAAAGTTTGAAAGGTCCGGGGTCATTGTTTTTCATCAGAAAATTGATTTTTTGGACTGTACAAAAAATGATTCAAAATGTCAATTGGATTGTGCCTCATGTTCAATAACCACTTTTTAAGGCCTCACAGTGACCACAATTGCCATTTTTACAGACTTTTCCTCCTTGTCAGAAGCTTCTATTTTGACTGATTTCGGGCAGGAAAATTACTCTAAACACACTTATTTTAGTTCCGAAAGTGATAATTCACATGCAATAGTTATTTACAGTCAAAAGATTAAACATTAAAAAACCACCATTCCTGACCATCTGGAGAAAGTTCGACAGGTCTGGGGTCATGGTTTTTCATCAGAAAATTGATTTTTTGGACTGCACAAAAATGATTCAAAATGTCAATTGTATCGTGCCTCATGGTGAATAACCACTTTTAAGGCCTCTCAGTGACCAAAATTGCCATTTTTACCGATTTTTCCTCCTACTCAGAAGCTTCTATTTTAACTGATTTCGGGCAGGAAAATGACTCTAAACACACTTATTTTTGTCCCAAAATTGATAATTCACATGCAATAGTTATTTATAGTCAAAAGATTAAACATTAAAAAATCACCATTACTGACCATCTGGAGTAAGTTCGACAAGTCCGGGGTCATCGTTTTGATCAGAAAATTGACTGCACAAAAAATGATTCAAAATGTCAATTGTATCGTGCATCATGGTGAATAACCACTTTTTAAGGCCTCACAGTGACCAAAATTGCAATTTTTACCGACTTTTCCTCCTACTCAGAAACTTCTATTTTGACTGATTTCGGGCAGGAAAATGACTCTAAACACACTTAGTTTAGTTCCAAAAGTGATAATTCACATGCAATAGTTATTTACAGTCAAAAGATTAAACATTAAAAAAATCACCATTCCTGACTATCTGGAGAAAGTTCGACGGGGTCATCGTTTTTCATTAGAAAATTGATTTTTTGGACTGTACACAAAATGATTCAAAATGTCAATTGGATCGTGCCTCATGTTGAATAACCACTTTTTAAGGCCTCACAGTGACCAAAATTGCCATTTTTACAGACTTTTCCTCCTACTCAGAAGCTTCTATTTTGACTGATTTCGGGCAGGAAAATAACTCTAAACACACTAATTTTAGTTGCAAAAGTGATAATTCACATGCAATAGTTATTCACAGTCAAAAGATTAAACATGAAAAAATCACCATTCCTAACCATCTGGAGAAAGTTCGACAGGTCCGGGGTCATCGTTTTTCATCAGAAAATTGGTTTTTTGACTGTATAAAAAATGATTCAAATTGTCAATTGTATCGCGCCTCATGTTGAATAACCACTTTTTAAGGCCTCACAGTGACCAAAACTGCCATTTTTACTGACTTTTCCTCCTACTCAGAAGCTTCTATTTTGACCGATTTCGGGAAGGAACATGACTCTAAACACACTTATTTTAGTTCCAGAAGTCATAATTCATATGCAATAGTTATTTACAGTCAAAAGACTAAACATTAAAAGATCACCATTACTGACCATCTGGAGAAAGCTTAACAGGTCCGGGGTCATTGTTTTTCATCAGAAAATTGATTTTTGGACTGTACAAAAAATTATTCCAAATGTCAATTGTACCGTGCTTCATGTTGAATAACCACTTTTTAAGGCCTCACAGTGACCAAAACTGCCATTTTTACTGACTTTTCCTCCTACTCAGAAGCTTCTATTTTGACTGATTTCGGGCAGGAAAATGACTCTAAACACAATTATTTTAGTTCCAAAAGTCATAATGTATATGCAATAGTTATTTACAGTCAAAAGACTAAACATAAAAAATCACCATTACTGACCATCTGGGGAAAGCTTAACAGGTCCGGGGTCATCGTTATTCATCAGAAAATTGATTTTTATGGACTGTACAATAAATGATTCAAAATGTCATTTGGATCGTGCCTGATGTTGAATACCCACTATTTAAAGCCTCACAGTGACCAAAATTGCCATTTTTAAAGACTTTTCCTTCTACTCAGAAGCTTCTATCTTGACCAATTTCAGGCAGGAAAATGACTCTAAACACACCTATTTTAGATGAAAAAATAATAATTCACATCCAACTGTCATTTACAGTCAAAAGATTAAACATTAAAAAATCACCATGACTGACCATCTGGGGAAAGTTTGACAGGTCCAGGGTCATAGTTTCTCATCAGAAAAATGATTTTTTTGGACTGTACAATAAATGATTCAAAATGTCAATTGGATCGTGCCTCATGTTGAATAATCTCTTTTTAAAGCCTCACAGTGACCAAAAATGCAATTTTTACAGATGTTTCCTACAACTCAGAAGCTTCTATTTTGACCAATTTCAGGCAGGAAAATGACTCAGAATACACCTATTTTTGTTGAAAAATTATTAATTCACATCCAACAGTCCTTTACAGTCAAAAGATTAAACATTAAAAAAATCACCATTCCTGACCATCTGGGGAAAGTTCGACAGGTCTGGGGTCATCGTTTTTCATCAGAAAATTGATTTTTTGGACTGTACAAAAAATATTCAAAATGTCAAATGAATCGTGCCTCATGTTGAATAACCACTTTCTAAGGCCTCACTGTGACCAAAATTGCCATTTTTACTGACTTTTCCTCCTACTCAGATACTTCTATTTTGACTGATTTCGGGCAGGAAAATGACTCTAAACACCCTTATTTTAGTTCCAAAAGTGATAATTCACATGCAATAGTTATTTAAAGTCAAAAGATTAAACATTAAAAAAATCACCATTCCTGACCATCTGGAGAAAGTTTGACAGGTCCGGGGTCATTGTTTTTTATCAGAAAATTGAATTTTTGGACTGTACAAAAAATGATTCAAAATGTCAATTGGATCGTGCCTCATGTTGAATAACCACTTTTTAAGGCCTCACAGTGACCAAAATTGCCATTTTTACAGACTTTTCCTCCTCCTCAGAAGCTTCTATTTTGACTGATTTCGGGCAGGAAAATTACTCTAAACACAGTTATTTTAGTTCCAAAAGTGATAATTCACATGCAATAGTTATTTACAGTCAAAAGATTAAACAATTAAAATCACCATTCCTGACCATCTGGAGAAAGTTTCACAGGTCCAAGGTCATCGTTTTTCATCAGAATATTGATTTTTTGGACTGTACAAAAAATTATTCAAAATGTCAATTGGATCATGCCTCATGTTGAATAACCAATTTTTAAAGCCTCACAGTGACCAAAATTACCATTTTTACAGACTTTTCCTCCTACTCAGAAGCTTGTATTTTGACCGATTTCGGGCAGGAAAATGACTCTAAACACACTTATTTTAGTTCCAAAAGTGATAATTCACAAGCAATAGTTATTTACAGTCAAAAGATTAAACATAAAAAAATCACCATTCCTGACCATCTGGAGAAAGTTCCACTGGTCTGGGGTCATGGTTTTTCATCAGAAAATTGATTTTTGGACTGCACAAAAAATGATTCAAAATGTCAATTGTATCGTGCCTCATGGTGAATAACCACTTTTAAGGCCTCACAGTGACCAAAACTGCCATTTTTACTGACTTTTCCTCCTTCTCAGAAGCTTCTATTTTGACTGATTTCGGGCAGGAAAATGACTCTAAACACAATTATTTTAGTTCCAAAAGTCATAATTTATATGCAATAGTTATTTACAGTCAAAAGACTAAACATAAAAAAATCACCATTATTGACCATCTGGGGAAAGTTGGGCAGGTCCGGGGTCATCGTTATTCATCAGAAAATTGATTTTTATGGACTGTACAATAAATGATTCAAAATGTCATTTGGATCGTGCCTGATGTTGAATAAGCACTTTTTAAAGCCTCACAGTGACCAAAATTGCCATTTTTACAGACTTTTCCTCCTACTCAGAAGCTTCTATTTTGATCTATTTCAAGCAGGAAAATTACTCTAAACACACTTATTTTAGTTCCAAAAGTGATAATTCACATGCAATAGTCATTTACAGTCAAAAGATTAAACATTAAAAAATCACCATTACTGACCATCTGGAGAAAGTTCGACAGTTCTGGGATAATCCTTTTTCATCAGAAAATTGATTTTTGGACTGTACAAAAAATGATTCAAAATGTCATTTGGACCGTGCCTGATGTTGAATAACCACTTTTTAAAGCCTCACAGTGACCAAAATTGCCATTTTTACAGACTTTTCCTCCTACTCAGAATTTTCTATTTTGACCAATTTTGGGCAGGATATGACTCTAAACACACCTATTTTAGTTGAAAAATTAATAATTCACATCCAACAGTCATTTACAGTCAAAAGATTAAACATTAAAAAATCACCATTACTGACCATCTGCGGAAAGTTCGACAGGTCCGGGGTCATCGTTTTTCATCAGAAAATTGATTTTTGGGACTGTACAATAAACGATTCAAAATGTCAATTGGATCGTGCCTCATGTTGAATAACCACTTTTTAAAGCCTTACAGTGACCAAAATTGCCATTTTTACAGACTTTACCTCCTACTCAGAAGCGTCTATTTTGACCAATTTCAGGCAGGAAAATGACTCTAAACACACCTATTTTAAATGAAAAAATAATAATTCACATCCAACTGTCATTTACAGTCAAAAGATTAAACATTAAAAAATCACCATGACTGACCTTCTGGGGAAAGTTTGACAGGTCCAGGGTCATCGTTTCTCATCAGAAAAATGATTTTTTGGACTGTACAATAAATGATTCAAAATGTCAATTGGATCGTGCCTCATGTTGAATAATCACTTTTTAAAGCCTCACAGTGACCAAAAATGCAATTTTTACAGATGTTTCCTCCAACTCAGAAGCTTCTATTTTGACCAATTTCAGGCAGGAAAATGACTCAGAATACACCTATTTTTGTTGAAAAAATATTAATTCACATCCAACAGTCCTTTACAGTCAAAAGATTAAACATTAAAAAAATCACCATTCCTGACCATCTGGGGAAAGTTCGACAGGTCTGGGGTCATCGTTTTTCATCAGAAAATTGATTTTTTGGACTGTACAAAAAATATTCAAAATGTCAAATGAATCGTGCCTCATGTTGAATAACCACTTTCTAAGGCCTCACTGTGACCAAAATTGCCATTTTTACTGACTTTTCCTCCTACTCAGATACTTCTATTTTGACTGATTTCGGGCAGGAAAATGACTCTAAACACCCTTATTTTAGTTCCAAAAGTGATAATTCACATGCAATAGTTATTTAAAGTCAAAAGATTAAACATTAAAAAAATCACCATTCCTGACCATCTGGAGAAAGTTTGACAGGTCCGGGGTCATTGTTTTTTATCAGAAAATTGAATTTTTGGACTGTACAAAAAATGATTCAAAATGTCAATTGGATCGTGCCTCATGTTGAATAACCACTTTTTAAGGCCTCACAGTGACCAAAATTGCCATTTTTACAGACTTTTCCTCCTCCTCAGAAGCTTCTATTTTGACTGATTTCGGGCAGGAAAATTACTCTAAACACAGTTATTTTAGTTCCAAAAGTGATAATTCACATGCAATAGTTATTTACAGTCAAAAGATTAAACAAGAAAAAATCACCATTCCTGACCATCTGGAGAAAGTTTGACAGGTCCAAGGTCATCGTTTTTCATCAGAATATTGATTTTTTGGACTGTACAAAAAATTATTCAAAATGTCAATTGGATCATGCCTCATGTTGAATAACCAATTTTTAAAGCCTCACAGTGACCAAAATTGCCATTTTACAGACTTTTCCTCCTACTCAGAAGCTTGTATTTTGACCGATTTCGGGCAGGAAAATGACTCTAAACACACTTATTTTAGTTCCAAAAGTGATAATTCACATGCAATAGTTATTTACAGTCAAAAGATTAAACATTAAAAAATCACCATTCCTGACCATCTGGAGAAAGTTCGACAGGTCTGGGGTCATGGTTTTTCATCAGAAAATTGATTTTTTGGACTGCACAAAAAATGATTCAAAATGTCAATTGTATCGTGCCTCATGTTGAATAACCACTTTTTAAGGCCTCACAGTGACCAAAAGTGCCATTTTTACTGACTTTTCCTCCTTCTCAGAAGCTTCTATTTTGACTGATTTCGGGCAGGAAAATGACTCTAAACACAATTATTTTAGTTCCAAAAGTCATAATTTATATGCAATAGTTATTTACAGTCAAAAGACTAAACATAAAAAAATCACCATTATTGACCATCTGGGGAAAGTTGGGCAGGTCCGGGGTCATCGTTATTCATCAGAAAATTGATTTTTATGGACTGTACAATAAATGATTCAAAATGTCATTTGGATCGTGCCTGATGTTGAATAAGCACTTTTTAAAGCCTCACAGTGACCAAAATTGCCATTTTTACAGACTTTTCCTCCTACTCAGAAGCTTCTATTTTGATCTATTTCAAGCAGGAAAATTACTCTAAACACACTTATTTTAGTTCCAAAAGTGATAATTCACATGCAATAGTCATTTACAGTCAAAAGATTAAACATTAAAAAATCACCATTACTGACCATCTGGAGAAAGTTCGACAGTTCTGGGATAATCCTTTTTCATCAGAAAATTGATTTTTGGACTGTACAAAAAATGATTCAAAATGTCATTTGGACCGTGCCTGATGTTGAATAACCACTTTTTAAAGCCTCACAGTGACCAAAATTGCCATTTTTACAGACTTTTCCTCCTACTCAGAATTTTCTATTTTGACCAATTTTGGGCAGGATATGACTCTAAACACACCTATTTTAGTTGAAAAATTAATAATTCACATCCAACAGTCATTTACAGTCAAAAGATTAAACATTAAAAAATCACCATTACTGACCATCTGCGGAAAGTTCGACAGGTCCGGGGTCATCGTTTTTCATCAGAAAATTGATTTTTGGGACTGTACAATAAACGATTCAAAATGTCAATTGGATCGTGCCTCATGTTGAATAACCACTTTTTAAAGCCTTACAGTGACCAAAATTGCCATTTTTACAGACTTTACCTCCTACTCAGAAGCGTCTATTTTGACCAATTTCAGGCAGGAAAATGACTCTAAACACACCTATTTTAAATGAAAAAATAATAATTCACATCCAACTGTCATTTACAGTCAAAAGATTAAACATTAAAAAATCACCATGACTGACCTTCTGGGGAAAGTTTGACAGGTCCAGGGTCATCGTTTCTCATCAGAAAAATGATTTTTTTGGACTGTACAATAAATGATTCAAAATGTCAATTGGATCGTGCCTCATGTTGAATAATCACTTTTTAAAGCCTCACAGTGACCAAAAATGCAATTTTTACAGATGTTTCCTCCAACTCAGAAGCTTCTATTTTGACCAATTTCAGGCAGGAAAATGACTCAGAATACACCTATTTTTGTTGAAAAATTATTAATTCACATCCAACAGTCCTTTACAGTCAAAAGATTAAACATTAAAAAAATCACCATTCCTGACCATCTGGGGAAAGTTCGACAGGTCTGGGGTCATCGTTTTTCATCAGAAAATTGATTTTTTGGACTGTACAAAAAATATTCAAAATGTCAAATGAATCGTGCCTCATGTTGAATAACCACTTTCTAAGGCCTCACTGTGACCAAAATTGCCATTTTTACTGACTTTTCCTCCTACTCAGATACTTCTATTTTGACTGATTTCGGGCAGGAAAATGACTCTAAACACCCTTATTTTAGTTCCAAAAGTGATAATTCACATGCAATAGTTATTTAAAGTCAAAAGATTAAACATTAAAAAATCACCATTCCTGACCATCTGGAGAAAGTTTGACAGGTCCGGGGTCATTGTTTTTTATCAGAAAATTGATTTTTTGGACTGTACAAAAAATGATTCAAAATGTCAATTGGATCGTGCCTCATGTTGAATAACCACTTTTTAAGGCCTCACAGTGACCAAAATTGCCATTTTTACAGACTTTTCCTCCTCCTCAGAAGCTTCTATTTTGACTGATTTCGGGCAGGAAAATTACTCTAAACACAGTTATTTTAGTTCCAAAAGTGATAATTCACATGCAATAGTTATTTACAGTCAAAAGATTAAACAAGAAAAAATCACCATTCCTGACCATCTGGAGAAAGTTTGACAGGTCCAAGGTCATCGTTTTTCATCAGAATATTGATTTTTTGGACTGTACAAAAAATTATTCAAAATGTCAATTGGATCATGCCTCATGTTGAATAACCAATTTTTAAAGCCTCACAGTGACCAAAATTGCCATTTTACAGACTTTTCCTCCTACTCAGAAGCTTGTATTTTGACCGATTTCGGGCAGGAAAATGACTCTAAACACACTTATTTTAGTTCCAAAAGTGATAATTCACATGCAATAGTTATTTACAGTCAAAAGATTAAACATTAAAAAATCACCATTCCTGACCATCTGGAGAAAGTTCGACAGGTCTGGGGTCATGGTTTTTCATCAGAAAATTGATTTTTGGACTGCACAAAAAATGATTCAAAATGTCAATTGTATCGTGCCTCATGGTGAATAACCACTTTTTAAGGCCTCACAGTGACCAAAACTGCCATTTTTACTGACTTTTCCTCCTACTCAGAAGCTTCTATTTTGACTGATTTCGGGCAGGAAAATGACTCTAAACACAATTATTTTAGTTCCAAAAGTCATAATTTATATGCAATAGTTATTTACAGTCAAAAGACTAAACATAAAAAAATCACCATTATTGACCATCTGGGGAAAGTTGGGCAGGTCCGGGGTCATCGTTATTCATCAGAAAATTGATTTTTATGGACTGTACAATAAATGATTCAAAATGTCATTTGGATCGTGCCTGATGTTGAATAAGCACTTTTTAAAGCCTCACAGTGACCAAAATTGCCATTTTTACAGACTTTTCCTCCTACTCAGAAGCTTCTATTTTGATCTATTTCAAGCAGGAAAATTACTCTAAACACACTTATTTTAGTTCCAAAAGTGATAATTCACATGCAATAGTCATTTACAGTCAAAAGATTAAACATTAAAAAATCACCATTACTGACCATCTGGAGAAAGTTCGACAGTTCTGGGATAATCCTTTTTCATCAGAAAATTGATTTTTGGACTGTACAAAAAATGATTCAAAATGTCATTTGGACCGTGCCTGATGTTGAATAACCACTTTTTAAAGCCTCACAGTGACCAAAATTGCCATTTTTACAGACTTTTCCTCCTACTCAGAATTTTCTATTTTGACCAATTTTGGGCAGGATATGACTCTAAACACACCTATTTTAGTTGAAAAATTAATAATTCACATCCAACAGTCATTTACAGTCAAAAGATTAAACATTAAAAAATCACCATTACTGACCATCTGCGGAAAGTTCGACAGGTCCGGGGTCATCGTTTTTCATCAGAAAATTGATTTTTTGGGACTGTACAATAAACGATTCAAAATGTCAATTGGATCGTGCCTCATGTTGAATAACCACTTTTTAAAGCCTTACAGTGACCAAAATTGCCATTTTTACAGACTTTACCTCCTACTCAGAAGCGTCTATTTTGACCAATTTCAGGCAGGATTTGACTCTAAACACACCAATTTTAGTTGAAAAATTAATAATTCACATCCAACAGTCATTTACAGTCAAAAGATTAAACATTAAAAAAATCACCATGACTGACCTTCTGGGGAAAGTTTGACAGGTCCAGGGTCATCGTTTCTCATCAGAAAAATGATTTTTTTGGACTGTACAATAAATGATTCAAAATGTCAATTGGATCGTGCCTCATGTTGAATAATCACTTTTTAAAGCCTCACAGTGACCAAAAATGCAATTTTTACAGATGTTTCCTCCAACTCAGAAGCTTCTATTTTGACCAATTTCAGGCAGGAAAATGACTCAGAATACACCTATTTTTGTTGAAAAATTATTAATTCACATCCAACAGTCCTTTACAGTCAAAAGATTAAACATTAAAAAAATCACCATTCCTGACCATCTGGGGAAAGTTCGACAGGTCTGGGGTCATCGTTTTTCATCAGAAAATTGATTTTTTGGACTGTACAAAAAATATTCAAAATGTCAAATGAATCGTGCCTCATGTTGAATAACCACTTTCTAAGGCCTCACTGTGACCAAAATTGCCATTTTTACTGACTTTTCCTCCTACTCAGATACTTCTATTTTGACTGATTTCGGGCAGGAAAATGACTCTAAACACCCTTATTTTAGTTCCAAAAGTGATAATTCACATGCAATAGTTATTTAAAGTCAAAAGATTAAACATTAAAAAAATCACCATTCCTGACCATCTGGAGAAAGTTTGACAGGTCCGGGGTCATTGTTTTTTATCAGAAAATTGAATTTTTGGACTGTACAAAAAATGATTCAAAATGTCAATTGGATCGTGCCTCATGTTGAATAACCACTTTTAAGGCCTCACAGTGACCAAAATTGCCATTTTTACAGACTTTTCCTCCTCCTCAGAAGCTTCTATTTTGACTGATTTCGGGCAGGAAAATTACTCTAAACACAGTTATTTTAGTTCCAAAAGTGATAATTCACATGCAATAGTTATTTACAGTCAAAAGATTAAACAAGAAAAAATCACCATTCCTGACCATCTGGAGAAAGTTTGACAGGTCCAAGGTCATCGTTTTTCATCAGAATATTGATTTTTTGGACTGTTCAAAAAATTATTCAAAATGTCAATTGGATCATGCCTTATGTTGAATAACCAATTTTTAAAGCCTCACAGTGACCAAAATTGCCATTTTACAGACTTTTCCTCCTACTCAGAAGCTTGTATTTTGACCGATTTCGGGCAGGAAAATGACTCTAAACACACTTATTTTAGTTCCAAAAGTGATAATTCACATGCAATAGTTATTTACAGTCAAAAGATTAAACATTAAAAAATCACCATTCCTGACCATCTGGAGAAAGTTCGACAGGTCTGGGGTCATGGTTTTTCATCAGAAAATTGATTTTTGGACTGCACAAAAAATGATTCAAAATGTCAATTGTATCGTGCCTCATGGTGAATAACCACTTTTTAAGGCCTCACAGTGACCAAAACTGCCATTTTTACTGACTTTTCCTCCTACTCAGAAGCTTCTATTTTGACTGATTTCGGGCAGGAAAATGACTCTAAACACAATTATTTTAGTTCCAAAAGTCATAATTTATATGCAATAGTTATTTACAGTCAAAAGACTAAACATAAAAAAATCACCATTATTGACCATCTGGGGAAAGTTGGGCAGGTCCGGGGTCATCGTTATTCATCAGAAAATTGATTTTTATGGACTGTACAATAAATGATTCAAAATGTCATTTGGATCGTGCCTGATGTTGAATAAGCACTTTTTAAAGCCTCACAGTGACCAAAATTGCCATTTTTACAGACTTTTCCTCCTACTCAGAAGCTTCTATTTTGATCTATTTCAAGCAGGAAAATTACTCTAAACACACTTATTTTAGTTCCAAAAGTGATAATTCACATGCAATAGTCATTTACAGTCAAAAGATTAAACATTAAAAAATCACCATTACTGACCATCTGGAGAAAGTTCGACAGTTCTGGGATAATCCTTTTTCATCAGAAAATTGATTTTTGGACTGTACAAAAAATGATTCAAAATGTCATTTGGACCGTGCCTGATGTTGAATAACCACTTTTTAAAGCCTCACAGTGACCAAAATTGCCATTTTTACAGACTTTTCCTCCTACTCAGAATTTTCTATTTTGACCAATTTTGGGCAGGATATGACTCTAAACACACCTATTTTAGTTGAAAAATTAATAATTCACATCCAACAGTCATTTACAGTCAAAAGATTAAACATTAAAAAATCACCATTACTGACCATCTGCGGAAAGTTCGACAGGTCCGGGGTCATCGTTTTTCATCAGAAAATTGATTTTTTGGGACTGTACAATAAACGATTCAAAATGTCAATTGGATCGTGCCTCATGTTGAATAACCACTTTTTAAAGCCTTACAGTGACCAAAATTGCCATTTTTACAGACTTTACCTCCTACTCAGAAGCGTCTATTTTGACCAATTTCAGGCAGGATTTGACTCTAAACACACCAATTTTAGTTGAAAAATTAATAATTCACATCCAACAGTCATTTACAGTCAAAAGATTAAACATTAAAAAATCACCATTACTGACCATCTGGGGATAGTTCGACAGGTCCAGGGTCATCGTTTCTCATCAGAAAAATGATTTTTCTGGACTGTACAATAAATGATTCAAAATGTCATTTGGATCGTGCCTGATGTTGAATACCCACTATTTAAAGCCTCACAGTGACCAAAATTGCCATTTTTAAAGACTTTTCCTTCTACTCAGAAGCTTCTATTTTGACCTATTTCAGGCAGGAAAATGACTCTAAACATACTTAGTTTAGATCCACATGTGCTAATTCACATGCAATAGTCATTTACAGTCAAAAGATTAAACATAAAAAATCACCATTACTGACCATCTGGGGAAAGTTCGACAGGTCTGGGGTCATTGTTTTTCATCAGAAAATTGATTTTTTGGACTGTACAAAAAAAGATTCAAAATGTCAATTGGATCGTGCCTCATTTTGAATAACCACTTTTTAGATCCTCACAGTGACCAAAATTGAAATTTTTACAGACTTTACCTCCTACTCAGAAGCTTCTATTTTGACCAATTTCAGGCAGGAAAATGACTCTAAACACACCTATTTTAAATGAAAAATAATAATTCACATCCAACTGTCATTTACAGTCAAAAGATAAACATTAAAAAATCACCATGACTGACCATCTGGGGAAAGTTTGACAGGTCCAGGGTCATCGTTTCTCATCAGAAAAATGATTTTTTGGACTGTACAATAAATGATTCAAAATGTCAATTGGATCGTGCCTCATGTTGAATAATCTCTTTTTAAAGCCTCACAGTGACCAAAAATGCAATTTTTACAGATGTTTCATCCAACTCAGAAGCTTCTATTTTGACCAATTTCAGGCAGGAAAATGACTCAGAATACACCTATTTTTGTTGAAAAATTATTAATTCACATCCAACAGTCCTTTACAGTCAAAAGATTAAACATTAAAAATCACCATTCCTGACCATCTGGGGAAAGTTCGACAGGTCTGGGGTCATCGTTTTTCATCAGAAAATTGATTTTTGGACTGTACAAAAAATATTCAAAATGTCAAATGAATCATGCCTCATGTTGAATAACCACTTTCTAAGGCCTCACTGTGACCAAAATTGCCATTTTTACTGACTTTTCCTCCTACTCAGATACTTCTATTTTGACTGATTTCGGGCAGGAAAATGACTCTAAACACCCTTATTTTTGTTCCAAAAGTGATAATTCACATGCAATAGTTATTTAAAGTCAAAAGATTAAACATTAAAAAAATCACCATTCCTGACCATCTGGAGAAAGTTTGACAGGTCCGGGGTCATTGTTTTTTATCAGAAAATTGAATTTTTGGACTGTACAAAAAATGATTCAAAATGTCAATTGTATCGTGCCTCATGTTGAATAACCACTTTTTAAGGCCTCACAGTGACCAAAACTGCCATTTTTACTGACTTTTCCTCCTACTCAGAAGCTTCTATTTTGACTGATTTCGGGCAGGAAAATGACTCTAAACACAATTATTTTAGTTCCAAAAGTCATAATTTATATGCAATAGTTATTTACAGTCAAAAGACTAAACATAAAAAAATCACCATTATTGACCATCTGGGGAAAGTTGGGCAGGTCCGGGGTCATCGTTTTTCATCAGAAAATTGATTTTTGGGACTGTACAAAAAATGATTCCAAATGTCAATTGTACCGTGCCTCATGTTGAATAACCACTTTTTAAGGCCTCACAGTGACCAAAACTGCCATTTTTACTGACTTTTCCTCCTACTCAGAAGCTTCTATTTTGACTGATTTCGGGCAGGAAAATGACTCTAAACACAATTATTTTAGTTCCAAAAGTCATAATATATATGCAATAGTTATTTACAGTCAAAAGACTAAACATAAAAAAATCACCATTACTGACCATCTGGGGAAAGTTGGGCAGGTCCGGGGTCATCGTTATTCATCAGAAAATTGATTTTTATGGACTGTACAATAAATGATTCAAAATGTCATTTGGATCGTGCCTGATGTTGAATACCCACTATTTAAAGCCTCACAGTGACCAAAATTGCCATTTTTAAAGACTTTTCCTTCTACTCAGAAGCTTCTATTTTGACCAATTTCAGGCAGGAAAATGACTCTAAACACAACTATTTTAAATGAAAAAATAATAATTCACATCCAACTGTCATTTACAGTCAAAAGATTAAACATTAAAAAATCACCATGACTGACCATCTGGGGAAAGTTTGACAGGTCCAGGGTCATCGTTTCTCATCAGAAAAATGATTTTTTTGGACTGTACAATAAATGATTCAAAATGTCAATTGGATCGTGCCTCATGTTGAATAATCTCTTTTTAAAGCCTCACAGTGACCAAAAATGCAATTTTTACAGATGTTTCCTCCAACTCAGAAGCTTCTATTTTGACCAATTTCAGGCAGGAAAATGACTCAGAATACACCTATTTTTGTTGAAAAATTATTAATTCACATCCAACAGTCCTTTACAGTCAAAAGATTAAACATTAAAAAAATCACCATTCCTGACCATCTGGGGAAAGTTCGACAGGTCTGGGGTCATCGTTTTTCATCAGAAAATTGATTTTTGGACTGTACAAAAAATATTCAAAATGTCAAATGAATCGTGCCTCATGTTGAATAACCACTTTCTAAGGCCTCACTGTGACCAAAATTGCCATTTTTACTGACTTTTCCTCCTACTCAGATACTTCTATTTTGACTGATTTCGGGCAGGAAAATGACTCTAAACACCCTTATTTTAGTTCCAAAAGTGATAATTCACATGCAATAGTTATTTAAAGTCAAAAGATTAAACATTAAAAAATCACCATTCCTGACCATCTGGAGAAAGTTTGACAGGTCCGGGGTCATTGTTTTTTATCAGAAAATTGAATTTTTGGACTGTACAAAAAATGATTCAAAATGTCAATTGGATCGTGCCTCATGTTGAATAACCACTTTTTAAGGCCTCACAGTGACCAAAATTGCTATTTTTACAGACTTTTCCTCCTTCTCAGAAGCTTCTATTTTGACTGATTTCGGGCAGGAAAATGACTCTAAACACACTTATTTTAGTTCCAAAAGTGATAATTCACATGCAATAGTTATTTACAGTCAAAAGATTAAACAAGAAAAAATCACCATTCCTGACCATCTGGAGAAAGTTTGACAGGTCCAAGGTCATCGTTTTTCATCAGAATATTGATTTTTTGGACTGTACAAAAAATTATTCAAAATGTCAATTGGATCATGCCTCATGTTAAATAACCAATTTTTAAAGCCTCACAGTGACCAAAATTGCCATTTTACAGACTTTTCCTCCTACTCAGAAGCTTGTATTTTGACCGATTTCGGGCAGGAAAATGACTCTAAACCCACTTATTTTAGTTCCAAAAGTGATAATTCACATGCAATAGTTATTTACAGTCAAAAGATTAAACATTAAAAAATCACCATTCCTGACCATCTGGAGAAAGTTCGACAGGTCTGGGGTCATGGTTTTTCATCAGAAAATTGATTTTTGGACTGCACAAAAAATGATTCAAAATGTCAATTGTATCGTGCCTCATGGTGAATAACCACTTTTTAAGGCCTCACAGTGACCAAAACTGCCATTTTTACTGACTTTTCCTCCTACTCAGAAGCTTCTATTTTGACTGATTTCGGGCAGGAAAATGACTCTAAACACAATTATTTTAGTTCCAAAAGTCATAATTTATATGCAATAGTTATTTACAGTCAAAAGACTAAACATAAAAAAATCACCATTATTGACCATCTGGGGAAAGTTGGGCAGGTCCGGGGTCATCGTTATTCATCAGAAAATTGATTTTTATGGACTGTACAATAAATGATTCAAAATGTCATTTGGATCGTGCCTGATGTTGAATAAGCACTTTTTAAAGCCTCACAGTGACCAAAATTGCCATTTTTACAGACTTTTCCTCCTACTCAGAAGCTTCTATTTTGATCTATTTCAAGCAGGAAAATTACTCTAAACACACTTATTTTAGTTCCAAAAGTGATAATTCACATGCAATAGTCATTTACAGTCAAAAGATTAAACATTAAAAAATCACCATTACTGACCATCTGGAGAAAGTTCGACAGTTCTGGGATAATCCTTTTTCATCAGAAAATTGATTTTTGGACTGTACAAAAAATGATTCAAAATGTCATTTGGACCGTGCCTGATGTTGAATAACCACTTTTTAAAGCCTCACAGTGACCAAAATTGCCATTTTTACAGACTTTTCCTCCTACTCAGAATTTTCTATTTTGACCAATTTTGGGCAGGATATGACTCTAAACACACCTATTTTAGTTGAAAAATTAATAATTCACATCCAACAGTCATTTACAGTCAAAAGATTAAACATTAAAAAATCACATTACTGACCATCTGCGGAAAGTTCGACAGGTCCGGGGTCATCGTTTTTCATCAGAAAATTGATTTTTTGGGACTGTACAATAAACGATTCAAAATGTCAATTGGATCGTGCCTCATGTTGAATAACCACTTTTTAAAGCCTTACAGTGACCAAAATTGCCATTTTTACAGACTTTACCTCCTACTCAGAAGCGTCTATTTTGACCAATTTCAGGCAGGATTTGACTCTAAACACACCAATTTTAGTTGAAAAATTAATAATTCACATCCAACAGTCATTTACAGTCAAAAGATTAAACATTAAAAAAAATCACCATTACTGACCATCTGGGGATAGTTCGACAGGTCCAGGGTCATCGTTTCTCATCAGAAAAATGATTTTTCTGGACTGTACAATAAATGATTCAAAATGTCATTTGGATCGTGCCTGATGTTGAATACCCACTATTTAAAGCCTCACAGTGACCAAAATTGCCATTTTTAAAGACTTTTCCTTCTACTCAGAAGCTTCTATTTTGACCTATTTCAGGCAGGAAAATGACTCTAAACATACTTAGTTTAGATCCACATGTGCTAATTCACATGCAATAGTCATTTACAGTCAAAAGATTAAACATAAAAAAATCACCATTACTGACCATCTGGGGAAAGTTCGACAGGTCTGGGGTCATTGTTTTTCATCAGAAAATTGATTTTTTGGACTGTACAAAAAAGATTCAAAATGTCAATTGGATCGTGCCTCATTTTGAATAACCACTTTTTAGATCCTCACAGTGACCAAAATTGAAATTTTTACAGACTTTACCTCCTACTCAGAAGCTTCTATTTTGACCAATTTCAGGCAGGAAAATGACTCAGAATACACCTATTTTTGTTGAAAAATTATTAATTCACATCCAACAGTCCTTTACAGTCAAAAGATTAAACATTAAAAAAATCACCATTCCTGACCATCTGGGGAAAGTTTGACAGGTCTGGGGTCATCGTTTTTCATCAGAAAATTGATTTTTGGACTGTACAAAAAATATTCAAAATGTCAAATGAATCATGCCTCATGTTGAATAACCACTTTCTAAGGCCTCACTGTGACCAAAATTGCCATTTTTACTGACTTTTCCTCCTACTCAGATACTTCTATTTTGACTGATTTCGGGCAGGAAAATGACTCTAAACACCCTTATTTTTGTTCCAAAAGTGATAATTCACATGCAATAGTTATTTAAAGTCAAAAGATTAAACATTAAAAAATCACCATTCCTGACCATCTGGAGAAAGTTTGACAGGTCCGGGGTCATTGTTTTTTATCAGAAAATTGAATTTTTGGACTGTACAAAAATGATTCAAAATGTCAATTGTACCGTGCCTCATGTTGAATAACCACTTTTTAAGGCCTCACAGTGACCAAAACTGCCATTTTTACTGACTTTTCCTCCTACTCAGAAGCTTCTATTTTGACTGATTTCGGGCAGGAAAATGACTCTAAACACAATTATTTTAGTTCCAAAAGTCATAATTTATATGCAATAGTTATTTACAGTCAAAAGACTAAACATAAAAAAATCACCATTATTGACCATCTGGGGAAAGTTGGGCAGGTCCGGGGTCATCGTTTTTCATCAGAAAATTGATTTTTTGGACTGTACAAAAAATGATTCCAAATGTCAATTGTACCGTGCCTCATGTTGAATAACCACTTTTTAAGGCCTCACAGTGACCAAAACTGCCATTTTTACTGACTTTTCCTCCTACTCAGAAGCTTCTATTTTGACTGATTTCGGGCAGGAAAATGACTCTAAACACAATTATTTTAGTTCCAAAAGTCATAATATATATGCAATAGTTATTTACAGTCAAAAGACTAAACATAAAAAAATCACCATTACTGACCATCTGGGGAAAGTTGGGCAGGTCCGGGGTCATCGTTATTCATCAGAAAATTGATTTTTATGGACTGTACAATAAATGATTCAAAATGTCATTTGGATCGTGCCTGATGTTGAATACCCACTATTTAAAGCCTCACAGTGACCAAAATTGCCATTTTTAAAGACTTTTCCTTCTACTCAGAAGCTTCTATTTTGACCAATTTCAGGCAGGAAAATGACTCTAAACACAACTATTTTAAATGAAAAAATAATAATTCACATCCAACTGTCATTTACAGTCAAAAGATTAAACATTAAAAAATCACCATGACTGACCATCTGGGGAAAGTTTGACAGGTCCAGGGTCATCGTTTCTCATCAGAAAAATGATTTTTTTGGACTGTACAATAAATGATTCAAAATGTCAATTGGATCGTGCCTCATGTTGAATAATCTCTTTTAAAGCCTCACAGTGACCAAAAATGCAATTTTTACAGATGTTTCCTCCAACTCAGAAGCTTCTATTTTGACCAATTTCAGGCAGGAAAATGACTCAGAATACACCTATTTTTGTTGAAAAATTATTAATTCACATCCAACAGTCCTTTACAGTCAAAAGATTAAACATTAAAAAAATCACCATTCCTGACCATCTGGGGAAAGTTCGACAGGTCTGGGGTCATCGTTTTTCATCAGAAAATTGATTTTTGGACTGTACAAAAAATATTCAAAATGTCAAATGAATCGTGCCTCATGTTGAATAACCACTTTCTAAGGCCTCACTGTGACCAAAATTGCCATTTTTACTGACTTTTCCTCCTACTCAGATACTTCTATTTTGACTGATTTCGGGCAGGAAAATGACTCTAAACACCCTTATTTTAGTTCCAAAAGTGATAATTCACATGCAATAGTTATTTAAAGTCAAAAGATTAAACATTAAAAAAATCACCATTCCTGACCATCTGGAGAAAGTTTGACAGGTCCGGGGTCATTGTTTTTTATCAGAAAATTGAATTTTTGGACTGTACAAAAAATGATTCAAAATGTCAATTGGATCGTGCCTCATGTTGAATAACCACTTTTTAAGGCCTCACAGTGACCAAAATTGCCATTTTTACAGACTTTTCCTCCTCCTCAGAAGCTTCTATTTTGACTGATTTCGGGCAGGAAAATTACTCTAAACACAGTTATTTTAGTTCCAAAAGTGATAATTCACATGCAATAGTTATTTACAGTCAAAAGATTAAACAAGAAAAAATCACCATTCCTGACCATCTGGAGAAAGTTTGACAGGTCCAAGGTCATCGTTTTTCATCAGAAAATTGATTTTTTGGACTGTACAAAAAATTATTCAAAATGTCAATTGGATCATGCCTCATGTTGAATAACCAATTTTTAAAGCCTCACAGTGACCAAAATTGCCATTTTACAGACTTTTCCTCCTACTCAGAAGCTTCTATTTTGACCGATTTCGGGCAGGAAAATGACTCTAAACACACTTATTTTAGTTCCAAAAGTGATAATTCACATGCAATAGTTATTTACAGTCAAAAGATTAAACATTAAAAAATCACCATTCCTGACCATCTGGAGAAAGTTCGACAGGTCTGGGGTCATTGTTTTTCATCAGAAAATAGATTTTTTGGACTGCACAAAAAATGATTCAAAATGTCAATTGGATCGTGCCTCATGTTGAATAACCACTTTTTAAGGCCTCACAGTGACCAAAACTGCCATTTTTACTGACTTTTCCTCCTACTCAGAAGCTTCTATTTTGACTGATTTCGGGCAGGAAAATGACTCTAAACACAATTATTTTAGTTCCAAAAGTCATAATTTATATGCAATAGTTATTTACAGTCAAAAGACTAAACATAAAAAAATCACCATTATTGACCATCTGGGGAAAGTTGGGCAGGTCCGGGGTCATCGTTATTCATCAGAAAATTGATTTTTATGGACTGTACAATAAATGATTCAAAATGTCATTTTGATCGTGCCTGATGTTGAATAAGCACTTTTTAAAGCCTCACAGTGACCAAAATTGCCATTTTTACAGACTTTTCCTCCTACTCAGAAGCTTCTATTTTGATCTATTTCAAGCAGGAAAATTACTCTAAACACACTTATTTTAGTTCCAAAAGTGATAATTCACATGCAATAGTCATTTACAGTCAAAAGATTAAACATTAAAAAATCACCATTACTGACCATCTGGAGAAAGTTCGACAGTTCTGGGATAATCCTTTTTCATCAGAAAATTGATTTTTGGACTGTACAAAAAATGATTCAAAATGTCATTTGGACCGTGCCTGATGTTGAATAACCACTTTTTAAAGCCTTACAGTGACCAAAATTGCCATTTTTACAGACTTTACCTCCTACTCAGAAGCGTCTATTTTGACCAATTTCAGGCAGGATTTGACTCTAAACACACCAATTTTAGTTGAAAAATTAATAATTCACATCCAACAGTCATTTACAGTCAAAAGATTAAACATTAAAAAAATCACCATTACTGACCATCTGGGGATAGTTCGACAGGTCCAGGGTCATCGTTTCTCATCAGAAAATGATTTTTCTGGACTGTACAATAAATGATTCAAAATGTCATTTGGATCGTGCCTGATGTTGAATACCCACTATTTAAAGCCTCACAGTGACCAAAATTGCCATTTTTAAAGACTTTTCCTTCTACTCAGAAGCTTCTATTTTGACCTATTTCAGGCAGGAAAATGACTCTAAACATACTTAGTTTAGATCCACATGTGCTAATTCACATGCAACAGTCATTTACAGTCAAAAGATTAAACATAAAAAATCACGATTACTGACCATCTGGGGAAAATTCGACAGGTCTGGGGTCATTGTTTTTCATCAGAAAATTGATTTTTTGGACTGTACAAAAAAGATTCAAAATGTCAATTGGATCGTGCCTCATTTTGAATAACCACTTTTTAGATCCTCACAGTGACCAAAATTGAAATTTTTACAGACTTTACCTCCTACTCAGAAGCTTCTATTTTGACCAATTTCAGGCAGGAAAATGACTCTAAACACACCTATTTTAGATGAAAAAATAATAATTCACATCCAACTGTCATTTACAGTCAAAAGATTAAACATTAAAAAATCACCATGACTGACCATCTGGGGAAAGTTTGACAGGTCCAGGGTCATAGTTTCTCATCAGAAAAATGATTTTTTGGACTGTACAAAAATGATTCAAAATGTCAATTGGATCGTGCCTCATGTTGAATAATCTCTTTTTAAAGCCTCACAGTGACCAAAAATGCAATTTTTACAGATGTTTCCTCCAACTCAGAAGCTTCTATTTTGACCAATTTCAGGCAGGAAAATGACTCAGAATACACCTATTTTTGTTGAAAAATTATTAATTCACATCCAACAGTCCTTTACAGTCAAAAGATTAAACATTAAAAAAATCACCATTCCTGACCATCTGGGGAAAGTTCGACAGGTCTGGGGTCATCGTTTTTCATCAGAAAATTGATTTTTTGGACTGTACAAAAAAATATTCAAAATGTCAAATGAATCATGCCTCATGTTGAATAACCACTTTCTAAGGCCTCACTGTGACCAAAATTGCCATTTTTACTGACTTTTCCTCCTACTCAGATACTTCTATTTTGACTGATTTCGGGCAGGAAAATGACTCTAAACACCCTTATTTTAGTTCCAAAAGTGATAATTCACATGCAATAGTTATTTAAAGTCAAAAGATTAAACATTAAAAAATCACCATTCCTGACCATCTGGAGAAAGTTTGACAGGTCCGGGGTCATTGTTTTTCATCAGAAAATTGATTCTTTGGACTGTACAAAAAATGATTCAAAATGTCAATTGGATCGTGCCTCATGTTGAATAACCACTTTTTAAGGCCTCACAGTGACCAAAATTGCCATTTTTACAGACTTTTCCTCCTACTCAGAAGCTTCTATTTTGACTAATTTCGGGCAGGAAAATTACTCTAAACACACTTATTTTAGTTCCAAAAGTGATAATTCACATGCAATAGTTATTTACAGTCAAAAGATTAAACATAAAAAAATCACCATTCCTGACCATCTGGAGAAAGTTGGAGAGGTCCAAGGTCATCGTTTTTCATCAGAAAATTGATTTTTTTGGACTGTTCAAAAAATGATTAAAAATGTCAATTGGATCGTGCCTCATGTTGAATAACCACTTTTTAAAGGCTCACAGTGACCAAAATTGCCATTTTTACAGACTTTTCCTCCTACTCAGAAGCTTCTATTTTGACTGATTTCGGGCAGGAAAATAACACTCAACACACTTATTTTACTTCCAAAAGTGATAATTCACATGCAATAGTTATTTACAGTCAAAAGATTAAACATGAAAAAATCACCATTCCTGACCATCTGGAGAAAGTTTGACAGGTCCGGGGTCATTGTTTTTCATCAGAAAATTGATTTTTTGGACTGTACAAAAAATGATTCAAAATGTCAATTGGATCGTGCCTCATGTTGAATAACCACTTTTTAAGGCCTCACAGTGACCAAAATTGCCATTTTTACAGACTTTTCCTCCTCCTCAGAAGCTTCTATTTTAACTGATTTCGGGCAGGAAAATGACTCTAAACACACTTATTTTAGTTCCAAAACTGATAATTCATATGCAATAGTTATTTATAGTCAAAAGATTAAACATTAAAAAATCACCATTACTGGCTATCTGGAGAAAGTTCGACAAGTCCGGGGTCATCGTTTTGATCAGAAAATTGATTTTTTGGACTGTACAAAAAATGATTCAAAATGTCAATTGTATCGTGCCTCATGTTGAATAACCACCTTTTAAGGCCTCACAGTGACCAAAATTGCCATTTTTACTGACTTTTCCTCCTACTCAGAACCTTCTATTTTGACCGATTTCGGAAAGGAAATGACTCTAAACACTCTTATTTTAGTTCCAGAAGTCATAATTCATATGCAATAGTTATTTACAGTCAAAAGACTTAACATTAAAAGATCACCATTACTGACCATCTGGAGAAAGCTTAACAGGTCCGGGGTCATGGTTTTTCATCAGAAAATTGATTTTTGGACTGTACAAGAAATGATTCAAAATGTCAATTGTATCGTGCCTCATGTTGAATAACCACTTTCTAAGGCCTCACTGTGACCAAAATTGCCATTTTTACCGACTTTTCGTCCTACTCAGAAACTTCTATTTTGAACAATTTCGGAAAGGAAAATGACTCTAAACACAATTATTTTAGTTCCAAAAGTCATAATTTATATGCAATAGTTATTTACAGTCAAAAGACTAAACAAAAAAATCACCATTACTGACCATCTGGGAAAAGTTGGGCAGGTCCAAGGTCATCGTTTTTCATCAGAAAATTGATTTTTATGGACTGTACAATAAATGATTCAAAATGTGATTTGGATCGTGCCTGATGTTGAATAACCACTTTTTAAAGCCTCACAGTGACCAAAATTGCCAATTTTACAGACTTTTCCTCCTACTCAGAAGCTTCTATTTTGATCTATTTCGGGCAGGAAAATTACTCTAAACACACTTATTTTAGTTCCAAAAGTGATAATTCACATGCAATAGTCATTTACAGTCAAAAGATTAAACATTAAAAAATCACCATTACTGACCATCTGGAGAAAGTTCGACAGTTCTGGGATAATCCTTTTTCATCAGAAAATTGATTTTTGGACTGAACAAAAAATGATTCAAAATGTCATTTGGACAGTGCCTGATGTTGAATAACCACTTTTTAAAGCCTCACAGTGACCAAAATTGCCATTTTTACAGACTTTTCCTCCTACTCAGAATTTTCTATTTTGACCAATTTTGGGCAGGATATGACTCTAAACACACCTATTTTAGTTGAAAAATTAATAATTCACATCCAACAGTCATTTACAGTCAAACGATTAAACATTAAAAAATCACCATTACTGACCATCTGGGGAAAGTTCGACAGGTCCGGGGTCATTGTTTTTCATCAGAAAATTGATTTTTTGGACTGTACAATAAACGATTCAAAATGTCAATTGGATCGTGCCTCATGTTGAATAACCACTTTTAAAGCCTTACAGTGACCAAAATTGCCATTTTTACAGACTTTACCTCCTACTCAGAAGCGTCTATTTTGACCAATTTCAGGCAGGATTTGACTCTAAACACACCAATTTTAGTTGAAAAATTAATAATTCACATCCAACAGTCATTTACAGTCAAAAGATTAAACATTAAAAAAATCACCATTACTGACCATCTGGGGATAGTTTGACAGGTCCAGGGTCATCGTTTCTCATCAGAAAAATGATTTTTCTGGACTGTACAATAAATGATTCAAAATGTCATTTGGATCGTGCCACTATTTAAAGCCTCACAGTGACCAAAATTGCCATTTTTAAAGACTTTTCCTTCTACTCAGAAGCTTCTATTTTGACCTATTTCAGGCAGGAAAATGACTCTAAACATACTTAGTTTAGATCCACATGTGCTAATTCACATGCAATAGTCATTTACAGTCAAAAGATTAAACATAAAAAAATCATCATTACTGACCATCTGGGGAAAATTCGACAGGTCTGGGGTCATTGTTTTTCATCAGAAAATTGATTTTTGGACTGTACAAAAAATGATTCAAAATGTCAATTGGATCGTGCCTCATTTTGAATAACCACTTTTTAGATCCTCACAGTGACCAAAATTGAAATTTTTACAGACTTTACCTCCTACTCAGAAGCTTCTATTTTGACCAATTTCAGGCAAGAAAATGACTCTAAACACACCTATTTTAAATGAAAAAATAATAATTCACATCCAACTGTCATTTACAGTCAAAAGATTAAACATTAAAAAATCACCATGACTGACCATCTGGGGAAAGTTTGACAGGTCCAGGGTCATCGTTTCTCATCAGAAAAATGATTTTTTGGACTGTACAATAAATGATTCAAAATGTCAATTGGATCGTGCCTCATGTTGAATAATCTCTTTTTAAAGCCTCACAGTGACCAAAAATGCAATTTTTACAGATGTTTCCTCCAACTCAGAAGCTTCTATTTTGACCAATTTCAGGCAGGAAAATGACTCAGAATACACCAATTTTTGTTGAAAAATTATTAATTCACATCCAACAGTCCTTTACAGTCAAAAGATTAAACATTAAAAAAATCACCATTCCTGACCATCTGGGTAAAGTTCGACAGGTCTGGGGTCATCGTTTTTCATCAGAAAATTGATTTTTTGGACTGTACAAAAAATTATTCAAAATGTCAATTGGATCGTGCCTCATGTTGAATAACCAATTTTTAAAGCCTCACAGTGACCAAAATTGCCATTTTTACAGACTTTTCCTCCTACTCAGAAGCTTCTATTTTGACCGATTTCGGGCAGGAAAATGACTCTAAACACACTTATTTTAGTTCCAAAAGTGATAATTCACATGCAATAGTTATTTACAGTCAAAAGATTAAACATTAAAAAATCACCATTCCTGACCATCTGGAGAAAGTTCGACAGGTCCGGGGTCATCGTTTTTCATCAGAAAATTGATTTTTTGGACTGTACAAAAAATGATTCAAAATGTCAATTGTATCGTGCCTCATGTTGAATAACCACTTTTTAAGGCCTCACAGTGACCAAAATTGCCATTTTTACCGACTTTTCCTCCTACTCAGAAGCTTCTATTTTGACTGATTTCGGGCAGGAAAATGACTCTAAACACACTTATTTTAGTTCCAAAATTGATAATTCACATGCAATAGTTATTTACAGTCAAAAGATTAAACATTAAAAAATCACCATTCCTGACCATCTGGAGAAAGTTTGACAGGTCCGGGGTCATCGTTTTTCATCAGAAAATTGATTTTTGGACTGTACAAAGAATGATTCAAATTGTCAATTGGATTGTGCCTCATGTTGAATAACCACTTTTTAAGGCCTCACAGTGACCAAAATTGCCATTTTTACAGACTTTTCCTCCTACTCAGAAGCTTCTATTTTGACTGATTTCGGGCAGGAAAATGACTCTAAACACACTTATTTTAGTTCCAAAGTGATAATTCACATGCAATAGTTATTTACAGTCAAAAGATTAAACATTAAAAAATCACCATTCCTGACCATCTGGAGAAAGTTTGACAGGTCCGGGGTCATCGTTTTTCATCAGAAAATTGACTTTTTGGACTGTACAAAAAATGATTCAAAATGTCAATTGGATCGTGCCTCATGTTGAATAACCACTTTTTAAGGCCTCACAGTGACCAAAATTGCCATTTTTACAGACTTTTCCTCCTACTCAGAAGCTTCTATTTTGACTGATTTCGGGCAGGAAAATGACTCTAAACACACTTATTTTAGTTCCAAAAGTGATAATTCACATGCAATAGTTATTTACAGTCAAAAGATTAAACTTTAAAACAATCACCATTCCTGACCATCTGGAGAAGGTTCGACAGGTCCGGGGTCATCGTTTTTCATCAGAAAATTGATTTTTTGGACTGTACAAAAAATTATTCAAAATGTCAATTGGATCGTGCCTCATGTTGAATAACCACTTTTTAAAGCCTCACAGTAACCAAAATTGCCATTTTTACAGACTTTTCCTCCTACTCAGAAGCTTCTATTTTGACCGATTTCGGACAGGAAAATGACTCTAAACACACTTATTTTAGTTCCAAAAGTGATAATTCATATGCAATAGTTATTTACAGTCAAAAGACTAAACATTAAAAAAATCACCATTCCTGACCATCTGGAGAAAGTTTGACAGGTCCGGGGTCATCGTTTTTCATCAGAAAATTGATTTTTTGGACTGTACACAAAATGATTCAAAATGTCAATTGGATCGTGCCTCATGTTGAATAACCACTTTTTAAGGCCTCACAGTGACCAAAATTGCCATTTTTACAGACTTTTCCTCCTACTCAGAAGCTTCTATTTTGACTGATTTCGGGCAGGAAAATAACTCTAAACACACTTATTTTAGTTCCAAAGTGATAATTCACATGCAATAGTTATTTACAGTCAAAAGATTAAACATGAAAAAATCACCATTCCTGACCATCTGGAGAAAGTTTGACAGGTCCGGGGTCATCGTTTTTCATCAGAATATTGCTTTTTTGGACTGTACAAAAAATGAATCAAAATGTCAATTGGATCGTGCCTCATGTTGAATAACCACTTTTTAAGGCCTCACAGTGACCAAAATTGCCATTTTTACAGACTTTTCCTCCTACTCAGAAGCTTCTATTTTGACTGATTTCGGGCAGGAAAATGACTCTAAACACACTTATTTTAGTTCCAAAAGTGATAATTCACATGCAATAGTTATTTACAGTCAAAAGATTAAACTTTAAAACAATCACCATTCCTGACTATCTGGAGAAAGTTCGACAGGTCCGGGGTCATCGTTTTTCATCAGAATATTGACTTTTTGGACTGTACAAAAAATTATTCAAAATGTCAATTGGATCGTGCCTCATGTTGAATAACCATTTTTAAAGCCTCACAGTAACCAAAATTGCCATTTTTACAGACTTTTCCTCCTACTAAGAAGCTTCTATTTTGACCGATTTCGGACAGGAAAATGACTCTAAACACACTTATTTTAGTTCCAAAAGTCATAATTCATATGCAATAATTATTTACAGTCAAAAGACTAAACATTAAAAAATCACCATTACTGACCATCTGGAGAAAGTTTGACAGGTCCTGGGTCATTGTTTTTCATCAGAAAATTGATTTTTTGACTGTACAAAAAATGATTCAAATTGTCAATTGTATCGTGCCTCATGTTGAATAACCACCTTTTAAGGCCTCACAGTGACCAAATTGCCATTTTTACTGACTTTTCCTCCTACTCAGAACCTTCTATTTTGACCGATTTCGGAAAGGAAAATGACTCTAAACACTCTTATTTTAGTTCCAGAAGTCATAATTCATATGCAATAATTATTTACAGTCAAAAGACTAAACATTAAAAAATCACCATTACTGACCATCTGGAGAAAGTTTAACAGGTCCGGGGTCATCGTTTTATATCAGAAAATTGATTTTTTGGACTGTACAAAAAATGATTCAAAATGACAATTGTATTGTGCCTCATGTTGAATAACCACTTTTTAAGGCCTCACTGTGACCAAAATTGCCATTTTTACCGACTTTGTCGTCCTACTCAGAAACTTCTATTTTGAACAATTTCGGACAGGAAAATGACTCTAAACACAATTATTTTAGTTCCAAAAGTCATGATTTATATGCAATAGTTTTTTACAGTCAAAAGACTAAACATAAAAAAATCACCATTACTGACCATCTGGGGAAAGTTGGGCAGGTCCGGGGTCATCATTTTTCAGCAGAAAATTGATTTTTATGGACTGTACAATAAATGATTCAAAATGTGATTTGGATCGTGCCTGATGTTGAATAACCACTTTTTAAAGCCTCACAGTGACCAAAATTGCCATTTTTACAGACTTTTCCTCCTACTCAGAAGCTTCTATTTTGATCTATTTCGGGCAGGAAAATTACTCTAAACACACTTATTTTAGTTCCAAAAGTGATAATTCACATGCAATAGTCATTTACAGTCAAAAGATTAAACATTAAAAAATCACCATTACTGACCATCTGGGGAAAGTTGGGCAGGTCCGGGGTCATCGTTTTTCATCAGAAAATTGATTTTTATGGACTGTACAATAAATGATTCAAAATATGATTTGGATCGTGCCTGAGGTTGAATAACCACTTTTTAAAGCCTCACAGAGACCAAAATTGCCATTTTTACAGACTTTTCCTCCTACTCAGAAGCTTCTATTTTGATCTATTTCGGGCAGGAAAATTACTCTAAACACACTTATTTTAGTTCCAAAAGTGATAATTCAAATGCAATAGTCATTTACAGCCAAAAGATTAAACATTAAAAATCACCATTACTGACCATCTGGAGAAAGTTCGACAGTTCCGGGATAATCCTTTTTCATCAGAAAATTGATTTTTGTACTGTACAAAAAATGATTCAAAATGTCATTTGAATCGTGCCTGATGTTGAATAACAACTTTTTAAAGCCTCACAGTGACCAAAATTGCCATTTTTACAGACTTTTCCTCCTACTCAGAAGCTTCTATTTTGACCAATTTTGGGCAGGATATGACTCTAAACACACCTATTTTAGTTGAAAAATTAATAATTCACATCCAACAGTCATTTACAGTCAAAAGATTAAACATTAAAAAAATCACCATTACTGACCATCTGGGGATAGTTCGACAGGTCCAGGGTCATCGTTTCTCATCAGAAAAATGATTTTTCTGGACTGTACAATAAATGATTCAAAATGTCAATTGGATCGTGCCTCATGTTGAATAACCACTTTTTAAAGCCTCACAGTGACCAAAATTGCCATTTTTACAGACTTTACCTCCTACTCAGAAGCGTCTATTTTGACCAATTTCAGGCAGGATTTGACTCTAAACACACCTATTTTAGTTGAAAAATGAATAATTCACATCCAACAGTCATTTACAGTCAAAAGATTAAACATTAAAAAAATCACCATTACTGACCATCTGGGGATAGTTCGACAGGTCCAGAAAAATGATTTTTCTGGACTGTACAATAAATGATTCAAAATGTCATTTGGATCGTGCCTGATGTTGAATACCCACTATTTAAAGCCTCACAGTGACCAAAATTGCCATTTTTAAAGACTTTTCCTTCTACTCAGAAGCTTCTATTTTGACCTGTTTCAGGCAGGAAAATGACTCTAAACAGACTTAGTTTAGATCCACATGTGCTAATTCACATGCAATAGTCATTTACAGTCAAAAGATTAAACATAAAAAAATCACCATTACTGACCATCTGGGGAAAGTTCGACAGGTCTGGGGTCATTGTTTTTCATCAGAAAATTGATTTTTTGGACTGTACAAAAAATGATTCAAAATGTCAATTGGATCGTGCCTCATTTTGAATAACCACTTTTAGATCCTCACAGTGACCAAAATTGTCATTTTTACAGACTTTACCTCCTACTCAGAAGCTTCTATTTTGACCAATTTCAGGCAGGAAAATGACTCTAAACACACCTATTTTAGATGAAAAAATAATAATTCACATCCAAGTGTCATTTACAGTCAAAAGAATAAACATTAAGAAATCACCATGACTGACCATCTGGGGAAAGTTTGACAGGTCCAGGGTCATCGTTTCTCATCAGAAAAATGATTTTTTTGGACTGTACAATAAATGATTCAAAATGTCATTTGGATCGTGCCTGATGTTGAATACCCACTTTTTAAAGCCTCACAGTGACCAAAATTGCCATTTTTACAGACTTTTCCTCCTACTCAGAAGCTTCTATTTTGACCTATTTTGGCCAGGAAAATGACTCTAAACACACTAATTTTAGTTCCAAAAGTGATAATTCACATGCAATAGTCATTTACAGTCAAAAGATTAAACATTACAAAATCACCATCACTGACCATCTGGTGATAGTTCGACAGGCCCGGGGTCATCGTTTTCATCAGAAAATTGATTTTTGGACTGTACAAAAAATGATTCAAAATGTCAATTGGATCGTGCGTCATGTTGAATAATGTCTTTTTAAAGCCTCACAGTGACCAAAATTGAAATTTTTACAGACTTTACCTCCTACTCAGAAGCTTCTATTTTGACCAATTTCAGGCAGGAAAATGACTCTAAACACACCTATTTTAAATGAAAAAATAATAATTCACATCCAACTGTCATTTACAGTCAAAAGATTAAACATTAAAAAATCACCATGACTGACCATCTGGGGAAAGTTTGACAGGTCTGGGATCATCGTTTCTCATCAGAAAAATGATTTTTTTGGACTGTACAATAAATGATTCAAAATGTCATTTGGATCGTGCCTGATGTTGAATACCCACTTTTTAAAGCCCCACAGTGACCAAAATTGCCATTTTACAGACTTTTCCTCCCACTCGGAAGCTTCTATTTTGACCTATTTCGGGCAGGAAAATGACTCTAAACACAGTAATTTCAGTTCTGAAAGTGATATTTCACATGCAATAATCATTTACAGGCAAAAGATTAAACATTACAAAATCACCATCACTGACCATCTGGTGATAGTTCGACAGGCCCGGGTCATCGTTTTTCATCAGAAAATTGATTTTTGGACTGTACAAAAAATTATTCAAAATGTCAATTGGATCGTGCGTCATGTTGAATAATGTCTTTTTAAAGCCTCACAGTGACCAAAAATGCAATTTTTACAGATGTTTCCTCCTACTCAGAAGCTTCTATTTTGACCAATTTCAGGCAGTAAAATGACTCTAAACACACCTATTTTAAATGAAAAAATAATAATTCACATCCAACTGTCATTTACAGTCAAAAGATTAAACATTAAAAAATCACCATGACTGACCATCTGGGGAAAGTTTGACAGGTCTGGGGTCATCGTTTCTCATCAGAAAAATGATTTTTTTGGACTGTACAAAAATGATTCAAAATGTCAATTGGATCGTGCGTCATGTTCAATAACCACTTTTTAAAGCCTCACAGTGACCAAAATTGCTATTTTTAAAGACTTTTCCTTCTACTCAGAAGCTTCTATTTTGACCTATTTCGGGCAGGAAAATAACTCTAAACACACTTATTTTAGTTCCAGAAGTCATAATTCATATGCAATAGTTATTTACAGTCAAAAGACTTAACATTAAAAGATCACCATTACTGACCATCTGGAGAAAGCTTAACAGGTCCGGGGTCATGGTTTTTCATCAGAAAATTGATTTTTGGACTGTACAAAAAATGATTCAAAATGTCAATTGTATCGTGCCTCATGTTGAATAACCACTTTCTAAGGCCTCACTGTGACCAAAATTGCCATTTTTACCGACTTTTCGTCCTACTCAGAAACTTCTATTTTGAACAATTTCGGAAAGGAAAATGACTCTAAACACAATTATTTTAGTTCCAAAAGTCATAATTTATATGCAATAGTTATTTACAGTCAAAAGACTAAACAAAAAAATCACCATTACTGACCATCTGGGGAAAGTTGGGCAGGACCGGGGTCACCGTTTTTCATCAGAAAATTGATTTTTATGGACTGTACAATAAATGATTCAAAATGTGATTTGGATCGTGCCTGATGTTGAATAACCACTTTTTAAAGCCTCACAGTGACCAAAATTGCCATTTTTACAGACTTTTCCTCCTACTCAGATGCTTCTATTTTGACCGATTTCGGGAAGGAAATGACTCTAAACACACTTATTTTAGTGCCAGAAGTCATAATTCATATGCAACAGTTATTTACCGTCAAAAGACTAAACATTAAAAGATCACCATTACTGACCATCTGGAGAAAGCTTAACAGGTCCAAGGTCATCGTTTTCATCAGAAAATTGATTTTTGGACTGTACAAAAAATTATTCAAAATGTCAATTGTATTGTGCCTCATGTTGAATAACCACTTTTTAAGGCCTCACAGTGACCAAAACTGCCATTTTTACCGACTTTCCTCCTACTCAGAAGCTTCTATTTTGACTGATTTCGGGCAGGAAAATGACTATAAACACACTTATTTTAGTTCCAAAAGTGATAATTCACATGCAATAGTTATTTACAGTCAAAAGATTAAACATTAAAAAATCACCATATCTGACCATCTGGAGAAAGTTCGACAGGTCTGGGTTCATGGTTTTTCATCAGAAAATTGATTTTTGGACTGTACAAAAAATGATTCAAAATGTCAATTGTATCGTGCCTCATGTTGAATAACCACTTTCTAAGGCCTCACTGTGACCAAAATTGCCATTTTTACCGACTTTTCGTCCTACTCAGAAACTTCTATTTTGAACAATTTCGGACAGGAAAATGACTCTAAACACAATTATTTTAGTTCCAAAAGTCATAATTTATATGCAATAGTTATTTACAGTCAAAAGACTAAACATAAAAAAATCACCATTACTGACCATCTGGGGAAAGTTGGGCAGGTCCGGGGTCATCATTTTTCAGCAGAAAATTGATTTTTATGGACTTTACAATAAATGACTCAAAATGTGATTTGGATCGTGCCTGATGTTGAATAACCACTTTTAAAGCCTCACAGTGACCAAAATTGCCATTTTTACAGACTTTTCCACCTACTCAGAAGCTTCTATTTTGATCTATTTCGGGTAGGAAAATTACTCTAAACACACTTATTTTAGTTCCAAAAGTGATAATTCACATGCAATAGTCATTTACAGTCAAAAGATTAAACATTAAAAAATCACCATTACTGACCATCTGGAGAAAGTTCGACAGTTCCGGTATAATCCTTTTTCATCAGAAAATTGATTTTTTTGTACTGTACAAAAAATGATTCAAAATGTCATTTGGATCGTGCCTGATGTTGAATAACAACTTTTTAAAGCCTCACAGTGACCAAAATTGCCATTTTTACAGACTTTTCCTCCTACTCAGAAGCTTCTATTTTGACCAATTTTGGGCAGGATATGACTCTAAACACACCTATTTTAGTTGAAAAATTAATAATTCACATCCAACAGTCATTTACAGTCAAAAGATTAAACATTAAAAAAATCACCATTACTGACCATCTGGGGATAGTTCGACAGGTCCAGGGTCATCGTTTCTCATCAGAAAAATGATTTTTCTGGACTGTACAATAAATGATTCAAAATGTCAATTGGATCATGCCTCATGTTGAATAACCACTTTTTAAAGCCTCACTGTGACCAAAATTGCCATTTTTACAGACTTTACCTCCTACTCAGAAGCGTCTATTTTGACCAATTTCAGGCAGGATTTGACTCTAAACACACCTATTTTAGTTGAAAAATTAATAATTCACATCCAACAGTCATTTACAGTCAAAAGATTAAACATTAAAAAAATCACCATTACTGACCATCTGGGGATAGTTCGACAGGTCCAGAAAAATGATTTTTCTGGACTGTACAATAAATGATTCGTAATGTCATTTGGATCGTGCCTGATGTTGAATACCCACTATTTAAAGCCTCACAGTGACCAAAATTGCCATTTTTAAAGACTTTTCCTTCTACTCAGAAGCTTCTATTTGGACCTATTTCAGGCAGGAAAATGACTCTAAACATACTTAGTTTAGATCCACATGTGCTAATTCACATGCAATAGTCATTTACAGTCAAAAGATTAAACATAAAAAATCACCATTACTGACCATCTGGGGAAAGTTCGACAGGTCTGGGGTCCTTGTTTTTCATCAGAAAATTGATTTTTGGACTGTACAAAAAATGATTCAAAATGTCAATTGGATCGTGCCTCATTTTGAATAACCACTTTTAGATCCTCACAGTGACCAAAATTGTCATTTTTACAGACTTTACCTCCTACTCAGAAGCTTCTATTTTGACCAATTTCAGGCAGGAAAATGACTCTAAACACACCTATTTTAGATGAAAAAATTATAATTCACATCCAAATGTCATTTACAGTCAAAAGATTAAACATTAAGAAATCACCATGACTGACCATCTGGGGAAAGTTTGACAGGTCCAGGGTCATCGTTTCTCATCAGAAAAATGATTTTTTGGACTGTACAATAAATGATTCAAAATGTCATTTGGATCGTGCCTGATGTTGAATACCCACTTTTTAAAGCCTCACAGTGACCAAAATTGCCATTTTTACAGACTTTTCCTCCTACTCAGAAGCTTCTATTTTGACCTATTTTGGCCAGGAAAATGACTCTAAACACACTAATTTTAGTTCCAAAAGTGATAATTCACATGCAATAGTCATTTACAGTCAAAAGATTAAACATTACAAAATCACCATCACTGACCATCTGGTGATAGTTCGACAGGCCCGGGGTCATCGTTTTTCATCAGAAAATTGATTTTTTGGACTGTACAAAAATGATTCAAAATGTCAATTGGATCGTGCCTCATGTTGAATAATCTCTTTTTAAAGCCTCACAGTGACCAAAAATGCAATTTTTACAGACGTTTCCTCCTACTCAGAAGCTTCTATTTTGACCAATTTCAGGCAGGAAAATGACTCAGAACACACCTATTTTAGTTGAAAAATTATTAATTCACATCCAACAGTCCTTTACAGTCAAAAGATTAAACATTAAAAAAATCACCATTCCTGACCATCTGGGGAAAGTTCGACAGGTCTGGGGTCATCGTTTTTCATCAGAAAATTGATTTTTTGGACTGTACAAAAAAATATTCAAAATGTCATTTGGATTGTGCCTCATGTTCAATAACCACTTTTTAAAGCCTCACAGTGACCAAAATTGCTATTTTTAAAGACTTTTCCTTCTACTCAGAAGCTTCTATTTTGACCTATTTCGGGCAGGAAAATAACTCTAAACACACTTATTTTAGTTCCAAAAGTGATAATTCACATGCAATAGCTATTTACAGTCAAAAGAATAAACATTAAAAAATCACCATTCCTGACCATCTGGGGAAAGTTCAACAGGTCCGGGGTCATCATTTTTCAGCAGAAAATTGATTTTTTGGACTGTACAAAAAATGATTCAAAATGTCATTTGGATCGTGCCTCATGTTGAATACCCACTTTTTAGATCCTCACAGTGACCAACATTGTCATTTTTACAGACTTTACCTCCTACTCAGAAGCTTCTATTTTGACCAATTTCAGGCAGGAAAATGACTCTAAACACACCTATTTTAGATGAAAAAATAATAATTCACATCCAACTGTCATTTACAGTCAAAAGATTAAACATTAAGAAATCACCATGACTGACCATCTGGGGAAAGTTTGACAGGTCCAGGGTCATAGTTTCTCATCAGAAAAATGATTTTTTTGGACTGTACAATAAATGATTCAAAATGTCATTTGGATCGTGCCTGATGTTGAATACCCACTTTTTAAAGCCTCACAGTGACCAAAATTGCCATTTTTACAGACTTTTCCTCCTACTCAGAAGCTTCTATTTTGACCTATTTTGGCCAGGAAAATGACTCTAAACACACTAATTTTAGTTCCAAAAGTGATAATTCACATGCAATAGCTATTTACAGTCAAAAGAATAAACATTAAAAAATCACCATTCCTGACCATCTGGGGAAAGTTCAACAGGTCCGGGGTCATCATTTTTCAGCAGAAAATTGATTTTTTGGACTGTACAAAAAATGATTCAAAATGTCATTTGGATCGTGCCTCATGTTGAATACCCACTTTTTAAAGCCTCACAGTGACCAAAATTGCCATTTTGACAGACTTTACCTCCTACTCAGAAGCGTCTATTTTGACCAATTTCAGGCAGGATTTGACTCTAAACACACCTATTTTAGTTGAAAAATTAATAATTCACATCCAACAGTCATTTACAGTCAAAAGATTAAACATTAAAAAAATCACCATTACTGACCATCTGGGGATAGTTCGACAGGTCCAGGGTCATCGATTCTCATCAGAAAAATGATTTTTCTGGACTGTACAATAAATGATTCAAAATGTCAATTGGATCGTGCCTCATGTTGAATAACCACTTTTTAAAGCCTCACAGTGACCAAAATTGCTATTTTTACAGACTTTACCTCCTACTCAGAAGCGTCTATTTTGACCAATTTCAGGCAGGATTTGACTCTAAACACACCTATTTTAGTTGAAAAATTAATAATTCACATCCAACAGTCATTTACAGTCAAAAGATTAAACATTAAAAAAATCACCATTCATGACCATCTGGGGAAAGTTCAACAGGTCCGGGGACATCATTTTTAATCAGAAAACTGATTTTTTGGACTGTACAAAAAATGATTCAAAATGTAATTTGGATTGTGCCTCATGTTGAATAACAACTTTTTAAAGCCTCACAGTGACCAAAACTGCCATTTTTACAGACTTTTCCTCCTACTCAGAAGCTTTTATTTGGACCAATTTCAGGCAGGAAAATGACTCTAAACACACCTCTTTTAGTTGAAAAATTAATAATTCACATCCAACAGTCATTTACAGTCAAAAGATTAAACATTAAAAAATCACAATTACTGACCATCTGGGGAAAGTTCGACAGGTCCGGGGTCATCGTTTTTCATCAGAAAATTGATTTTTTTGGACTGTACAATAAACGATTCAAAATGTCAATTGGATCGTGCCTCATGTTGAATAACCACTTTTTAAAGCCTTACAGTGACCAAAATTGCCATTTTTACAGACTTTACCTCCTACTCAGAAGCGTCTATTTTGACCAATTTCAGGCAGGATTTGACTCTAAACACACCAATTTTAGTTGAAAAATTAATAATTCACATCCAACAGTCATTTACAGTCAAAAGATTAAACATTAAAAAAATCACCATTACTGACCATCTGGGGATAGTTTGACAGGTCCAGGGTCATCGTTTCTCATCAGAAAAATGATTTTTCTGGACTGTACAATAAATGATTCAAAATGTCATTTGGATCGTGCCACTATTTAAAGCCTCACAGTGACCAAAATTGCCATTTTTAAAGACTTTTCCTTCTACTCAGAAGCTTCTATTTTGACCTATTTCAGGCAGGAAAATGACTCTAAACATACTTAGTTTAGATCCACATGTGCTAATTCACATGCAATAGTCATTTACAGTCAAAAGATTAAACATAAAAAAATCATCATTACTGACCATCTGGGGAAAATTCGACAGGTCTGGGGTCATTGTTTTTCATCAGAAAATTGATTTTTTGGACTGTACAAAAAATGATTCAAAATGTCAATTGGATCGTGCCTCGTTTTGAATAACCACTTTTTAGATCCTCACAGTGACCAAAATTGAAATTTTTACAGACTTTACCTCCTACTCAGAAGCTTCTATTTTGACCAATTTCAGGCAGGAAAATGACTCTAAACACACCTATTTTAGATGAAAAAATAATAATTCACATCCAACTGTCATTTACAGTCAAAAGATTAAACATTAAAAAATCACCATGACTGACCATCTGGGGAAAGTTTGACAGGTCCAGGGTCATAGTTTCTCATCAGAAAAATGATTTTTTTGGACTGTACAATAAATGATTCAAAATGTCAATTGGATCGTGCCTCATGTTGAATAATCTCTTTTTAAAGCCTCACAGTGACCAAAAATGCAATTTTTACAGATGTTTCCTCCAACTCAGAAGCTTCTATTTTGACCAATTTCAGGCAGGAAAATGACTCAGAATACACCAATTTTTGTTGAAAAATTATTAATTCACATCCAACAGTCCTTTACAGTCAAAAGATTAAACATTAAAAAAATCACCATTCCTGACCATCTGGGTAAAGTTCGACAGGTCTGGGGTCACCGTTTTTCATCAGAAAATTGGTTTTTTGGACTGTACAAAAAATTATTCAAAATGTCAATTGGATCGTGCCTCATGTTGAATAACCAATTTTTAAAGCCTCACAGTGACCAAAATTGCCATTTTACAGACTTTTCCTCCTACTCAGAAGCTTCTATTTTGACCGATTTCGGGCAGGAAAATGACTCTAAAAACACCTATTTTAGTTCCAAAAGTGATAATTCACATGCAATAGTTATTTACAGTCAAAAGATTAAACATTAAAAAATCTCCATTCCTGACCATCTGGAGAAAGTTCGACAGGTCTGGGGTCATAGTTTTTCATCAGAAAATTGATTTTTTGGACTGAACAAAAAATGATTTAAAATGTCAATTGGATCGTGCCTCATGGTGAATAACCACTTTTAAGGCCTCACAGTGACCAAAATTGCCATTTTTACAGACTTTTCCTCCTACTCAGAAGCTTCTGTTTTGACTTATTTCGGGCAGGAAAATGACTCTAAATACACTTATTTTTGTTCCAAAAGTGATAATTCACATGCAGTAGTTATTTACAGTCAAAAGATTAAACATTAAAAAATCACCATTCCTGACTATCTGGAGAAAGTTCGACAGGTCCGGGGTCATCGTTTTTCATCAGAAAATTGATTTTTTGGACTGTACAAAAAATGATTCAAAATGTCAATTGGATCGTGCCTCATGTTGAATAACCACTTTTTAAACCCTCACAGTGACCAAAATTGCAATTTTTGCAGACTTTTCCTACTACTCAGAAGCTTCTATTTTGACTGATTTCGGGCGGGAAAATTACTCTAAACACACTTATTTTAGTTCCAAAACTGATAATTCACATGCAATAGTTATTTACAGTCAAAAGATTAAACATGAAAAAATCACCATTCCTGACCATCTGGAGAAAGTTTGACAGGTCCTGGGTCATTGTTTTTCATCAGAAAATTGAATTTTTGGACTGTACAAAAAATGATTCAAAATGTCAATTGGATCGTGCCTCATGTTGAATAACCACTTTTTAAGGCCTCACAGTGACCAAAATTGCCATTTTTACAGACTTTTCCTCCTACTCAGAAGCTTCTATTTTGACTGATTTCGGGCAGGAAAATGACTCTAAACACACTTATTTTAGTTCCAAAAGTGATAATTCACATGCAATAGTTATTTACAGTCAAAAGATTAAACTTTAAAACAATCACCATTCCTGACTATCTGGAGAAAGTTCGACAGGTCCGGGGTCATCGTTTTTCATCAGAATATTGACTTTTTGGACTGTACAAAAAATTATTCAAAATGTCAATTGGATCGTGCCTCATGTTGAATAACCATTTTTTAAAGCCTCACAGTAACCAAAATTGCCATTTTACAGACTTTTCCTCCTACTCAGAAGCTTCTATTTTGACCGATTTCGGACAGGAAAATGACTCTAAACACACTTATTTTAGTTCCAAAAGTCATAATTCATATGCAATAATTATTTACAGTCAAAAGACTAAACATTAAAAAATCACCATTACTGACCATCTGGAGAAAGTTTGACAGGTCCTGGGTCATTGTTTTTCATCAGAAAATTGATTTTTTGACTGTACAAAAAATGATTCAAATTGTCAATTGTATCGTGCCTCATGTTGAATAACCACCTTTTAAGGCCTCACAGTGACCAAATTGCCATTTTTACTGACTTTTCCTCCTACTCAGAACCTTCTATTTTGACCGATTTCGGAAAGGAAATGTCTCTAAACACTCTTATTTTAGTTCCAGAAGTCATAATTCATATGCAATAGTTATTTACAGTCAAAAGACTTAACATTAAAAGATCACCATTACTGACCATCTGGAGAAAGCTTAACAGGTCCGGGGTCATCGTTTTCATCAGAAAATTGATTTTTGGACTGTACAAAAAATGATTCAAAATGTCAATTGTATTGTGCCTCATGTTGAATAACCACTTTCTAAGGCCTCACTGTGACCAAAATTGCCATTTTTACCGACTTGTCGTCCTACTCAGAAACTTCTATTTTGAACAATTTCGGACAGGAAAATGACTCTAAACACAATTATTTTAGTTCCAAAAGTCATGATTTATATGCAATAGTTTTTTACAGTCAAAAGACTAAACATAAAAAATCACCATTACTGACCATCTGGGGAAAGTTGGGCAGGTCCGGGGTCATCATTTTTCAGCAGAAAATTGATTTTTATGGACTGTACAATAAATGATTCAAAATGTGATTTGGATCGTGCCTGATGTTGAATAACCACTTTTTAAAGCCTCACAGTGACCAAAATTGCCATTTTTACAGACTTTTCCTCCTACTCAGAAGCTTCTATTTTGATCTATTTCGGGCAGGAAAATTACTCTAAACACACTTATTTTAGTTCCAAAAGTGATAATTCACATGCAATAGTCATTTACAGTCAAAAGATTAAACATTAAAAAATCACCATTACTGACCATCTGGGGAAAGTTGGGCAGGTCCGGGGTCATCGTTTTTCATCAGAAAATTGATTTTTATGGACTGTACAATAAATGATTCAAAATATGATTTGGATCGTGCCTGAGGTTGAATAACCACTTTTTAAAGCCTCACAGAGACCAAAATTGCCATTTTTACAGACTTTTCCTCCTACTCAGAAGCTTCTATTTTGATCTATTTCGGGCAGGAAAATTACTCTAAACACACTTATTTTAGTTCCAAAAGTGATAATTCAAATGCAATAGTCATTTACAGCCAAAAGATTAAACATTACAAAATCACCATTACTGACCATCTGGAGAAAGTTCGACAGTTCCGGGATAATCCTTTTCATCAGAAAATTGATTTTTTGTACTGTACAAAAAATGATTCAAAATGTCATTTGAATCGTGCCTGATGTTGAATAACAACTTTTTAAAGCCTCACAGTGACCAAAATTGCCATTTTTACAGACTTTTCCTCCTACTCAGAAGCTTCTATTTTGACCAATTTTGGGCAGGATATGACTCTAAACACACCTATTTTAGTTGAAAAATTAATAATTCACATCCAACAGTCATTTACAGTCAAAAGATTAAACATTAAAAAAATCACCATTACTGACCATCTGGGGATAGTTCGACAGGTCCAGGGTCATCGTTTCTCATCAGAAAAATGATTTTTCTGGACTGTACAATAAATGATTCAAAATGTCAATTGGATCGTGCCTCATGTTGAATAACCACTTTTTAAAGCCTCACAGTGACCGAAATTGCCATTTTTACAGACTTTACCTCTTACTCAGAAGCGTCTATTTTGACCAATTTCAGGCAGGATTTGACTCTAAACACACCTATTTTAGTTGAAAAATTAATAATTCACATCCAACAGTCATTTACAGTCAAAAGATTAAACATTAAAAAAATCACCATTACTGACCATCTGGGGATAGTTCGACAGGTCCAGAAAAATGATTTTTCAGGACTGTACAATAAATGATTCAAAATGTCATTTGGATCGTGCCTGATGTTGAATACCCACTATTTAAAGCCTCACAGTGACCAAAATTGCCATTTTTAAAGACTTTTCCTTCTACTCAGAAGCTTCTATTTTGACCTATTTCAGGCAGGAAAATGACTCTAAACATACTTAGTTTAGATCCACATGTGCTAATTCACATGCAATAGTCATTTACAGTCAAAAGATTAAACATAAAAAAATGACCATTACTGACCATCTGGGAAAGTTCGACAGGTCTGGGGTCATTGTTTTTCATCAGAAAATTGATTTTTGGACTGTACAAAAAATGATTCAAAATGTCAATTGGATCGTGCCTCATTTTGAATAACCACTTTTTAGATCCTCACAGTGACCAAAATTGTCATTTTTACAGACTTTACCTCCTACTCAGAAGCTTCTATTTTGACCAATTTCAGGCAGGAAAATGACTCTAAACACACCTATTTTAGATGAAAAAATAATAATTCACATCCAAATGTCATTTACAGTCAAAAGAATAAACATTAAGAAATCACCATGACTGACCATCTGGGGAAAGTTTGACAGGTCCAGGGTCATAGTTTCTCATCAGAAAAATGATTTTTTTGGACTGTACAATAAATGATTCAAAATGTCATTTGGATCGTGCCTGATGTTGAATACCCACTTTTTAAAGCCTCACAGTGACCAAAATTGCCATTTTTACAGACTTTTCCTCCTACTCAGAAGCTTCTATTTTGACCTATTTTGGCCAGGAAAATGACTCTAAACACACTAATTTTAGTTCCAAAAGTGATAATTCACATGCAATAGTCATTTACAGTCAAAAGATTAAACATTACAAAATCACCATCACTGACCATCTGGTGATAGTTCGATAGGTCCGGGGTCATCGTTTTTCATCAGAAAATTGATTTTTTGGACTGTACAAAAAATGATTCAAAATGTCAATTGGATCGTGCGTCATGTTGAATAATGTCTTTTTAAAGCCTCACAGTGACCAAAATTGAAATTTTTACAGACTTTACCTCCTACTCAGAAGCTTCTATTTTGACCAATTTCAGGCAGGAAAATGACTCTAAACACACCTATTTTAAATGAAAAAATAATAATTCACATCCAACTGTCATTTACAGTCAAAAGATTAAACATTAAAAAATCACCATGACTGACTATCTGGGGAAAGTTTGACAGGTCTGGGATCATCGTTTCTCATCAGAAAAATGATTTTTTGGACTGTACAATAAATGATTCAAAATGTCATTTGGATCGTGCCTGATGTTGAATACCCACTTTTTAAAGCCTCACAGTGACCAAAATTGCCTTTTTTACAGACTTTTCCTCCTACTCAGAAGCTTCTATTTTGACCTATTTTGGCCAGGAAAATGACTCTAAACACACTAATTTTAGTTCCAAAAGTGATAATTCACATGCAATAGTCATTTACAGTCAAAAGATTAAACATTACAAAATCACCATCACTGACCATCTGGTGATAGTTCGACAGGCCCGGGGTCATCGTTTTCATCAGAAAATTGATTTTTTGGACTGTACAAAAAATGATTCAAAATGTCAATTGGATCGTGCGTCATGTTGAATAATGTCTTTTTAAAGCCTCACAGTGACCAAAAATGCAATTTTTACAGATGTCTCCTCCTACTCAGAAGCTTCTATTTTGACCAATTTCAGGCAGTAAAATGACTCTAAACACACCTATTTTAAATGAAAAAATAATAATTCACATCCAACTGTCATTTACAGTCAAAAGATTAAACATTAAAAAATCACCATGACTGACCATCTGGGGAAAGTTTGACAGGTCTGGGGTCATCGTTTCTCATCAGAAAAATGATTTTTTTGGACTGTACAAAAAATGATTCAAAATGTCAATTGGATCGTGCGTCATGTTCAATAACCACTTTTTAAAGCCTCACAGTGACCAAAATTGCTATTTTTAAAGACTTTTCCTTCTACTCAGAAGCTTCTATTTTGACCTATTTCGGGCAGGAAAATAACTCTAAACACACTTATTTTAGTTCCAGAAGTCATAATTCATATGCAATAGTTATTTACAGTCAAAAGACTTAACATTAAAAGATCACCATTACTGACCATCTGGAGAAAGCTTAACAGGTCCGGGGTCATGGTTTTTCATCAGAAAATTGATTTTTGGACTGTACAAAAAATGATTCAAAATGTCAATTGTATCGTGCCTCATGTTGAATAACCACCTTTTAAGGCCTCACAGTGACCAAATTGCCATTTTTACTGACTTTTCCTCCTACTCAGAAGCTTCTATTTTGACTGATTTCGTCCAGGAAAATGACTCTAAACACACTTATTTTAGTTCCAAAAGTCATAATTCATATGCAATAGTTATTTACAGTCAAAAGACTAAACATTAAAAAATCACCATTACTGACTATCTGGAGAAAGTTCGACAGGTCCGGGGTCATCGTTTTTCATCAGAATATTGACTTTTTGGACTGTACAAAAAATTATTCAAAATGTCAATTGGATCGTGCCTCATGTTGAATAACCATTTTTTAAAGCCTCACAGTAACCAAAATTGCCATTTTACAGACTTTTCCTCCTACTCAGAAGCTTCTATTTTGACCGATTTCGGACAGGAAAATGACTCTAAACACACTTATTTTAGTTCCAAAAGTCATAATTCATATGCAATAATTATTTACAGTCAAAAGACTAAACATTAAAAAATCACCATTACTGACCATCTGGAGAAAGTTTGACAGGTCCTGGGTCATTGTTTTTCATCAGAAAATTGATTTTTTGACTGTACAAAAAATGATTCAAATTGTCAATTGTATCGTGCCTCATGTTGAATAACCACCTTTTAAGGCCTCACAGTGACCAAATTGCCATTTTTACTGACTTTTCCTCCTACTCAGAACCTTCTATTTTGACCGATTTCGGAAAGGAAATGTCTCTAAACACTCTTATTTTAGTTCCAGAAGTCATAATTCATATGCAATAGTTATTTACAGTCAAAAGACTTAACATTAAAAGATCACCATTACTGACCATCTGGAGAAAGCTTAACAGGTCCGGGGTCATCGTTTTTCATCAGAAAATTGATTTTTTGGACTGTACAAAAAATGATTCAAAATGTCAATTGTATTGTGCCTCATGTTGAATAACCACTTTCTAAGGCCTCACTGTGACCAAAATTGCCATTTTTACCGACTTGTCGTCCTACTCAGAAACTTCTATTTTGAACAATTTCGGACAGGAAAATGACTCTAAACACAATTATTTTAGTTCCAAAAGTCATGATTTATATGCAATAGTTTTTTACAGTCAAAAGACTAAACATAAAAAAATCACCATTACTGACCATCTGGGGAAAGTTGGGCAGGTCCGGGGTCATCATTTTTCAGCAGAAAATTGATTTTTATGGACTGTACAATAAATGATTCAAAATGTGATTTGGATCGTGCCTGATGTTGAATAACCACTTTTTAAAGCCTCACAGTGACCAAAATTGCCATTTTTACAGACTTTTCCTCCTACTCAGAAGCTTCTATTTTGATCTATTTCGGGCAGGAAAATTACTCTAAACACACTTATTTTAGTTCCAAAAGTGATAATTCACATGCAATAGTCATTTACAGTCAAAAGATTAAACATTAAAAAATCACCATTACTGACCATCTGGGGAAAGTTGGGCAGGTCCGGGGTCATCGTTTTTCATCAGAAAATTGATTTTTATGGACTGTACAATAAATGATTCAAAATATGATTTGGATCGTGCCTGAGGTTGAATAACCACTTTTTAAAGCCTCACAGAGACCAAAATTGCCATTTTTACAGACTTTTCCTCCTACTCAGAAGCTTCTATTTTGATCTATTTCGGGCAGGAAAATTACTCTAAACACACTTATTTTAGTTCCAAAAGTGATAATTCAAATGCAATAGTCATTTACAGTCAAAAGATTAAACATTAAAAAATCACCATTACTGACCATCTGGAGAAAGTTCGACAGTTCCGGGATAATCATTTTTCATCAGAAAATTGATTTTTTGGACTGTACAAAAAATGATTCAAAATGTCATTTGGATCGTGCCTGATGTTGAATAACCACTTTTTAAAGCCTCACAGTGACCAAAATTGCCATTTTTACAGACTTTTCCTCCTACTCAGAAGCTTCTATTTTGACCAATTTCGGGCAGGATATGACTCTAAACACACCTATTTTAGTTGAAAAATTAATAATTCACATCCAACAGTCATTTACAGTCAAAAGATTAAACATTAAAAAATCACCATTACTGACCATCTGGGGATAGTTCGACAGGTCCAGGGTCATCGTTTCTCATCAGAAAAATGATTTTTCTGGACTGTACAATAAATGATTCAAAATGTCAATTGGATCGTGCCTCATGTTGAATAACCACTTTTTAAAGCCTCACAGTGACCAAAATTGCCATTTTTACAGACTTTACCTCCTACTCAGAAGCGTCTATTTTGACCAATTTCAGGCAGGATTTGACTCTAAACACACCTATTTTAGTTGAAAAATTAATAATTCACATCCAACAGTCATTTACAGTCAAAAGATTAAACATTAAAAAAATCACCATTACTGACCATCTGGGGATAGTTCGACAGGTCCAGAAAAATGATTTTTCAGGACTGTACAATAAATGATTCAAAATGTCATTTGGATCGTGCCTGATGTTGAATACCCACTATTCAAAGCCTCACAGTGACCAAAATTGCCATTTTTAAAGACTTTTCCTTCTACTCAGAAGCTTCTATTTTGACCTATTTCAGGCAGGAAAATGACTCTAAACATACTTAGTTTAGATCCACATGTGCTAATTCACATGCAATAGTCATTTACAGTCAAAAGATTAAACATAAAAAAATCACCATTACTGACCATCTGGGGAAAGTTCGACAGGTCTGGGGTCATTGTTTTTCATCAGAAAATTGATTTTTTGGACTGTACAAAAAATGATTCAAAATGTCAATTGGATCGTGCCTCATTTTGAATAACCACTTTTTAGATCCTCACAGTGACCAAAATTGTCATTTTTACAGACTTTACCTCCTACTCAGAAGCTTCTATTTTGACCAATTTCAGGCAGGAAAATGACTCTAAACACACCTATTTTAGATGAAAAAATAATAATTCACATCCAACTGTCATTTACAGTCAAAAGATTAAACATTAAGAAATCACCATGACTGACCATCTGGGGAAAGTTTGACAGGTCCAGGGTCATCGTTTCTCATCAGAAAAATGATTTTTTTGGACTGTACAATAAATGATTCAAAATGTCATTTGGATCGTGCCTGATGTTGAATACCCACTTTTTAAAGCCTCACAGTGACCAAAATTGCCATTTTTACAGACTTTTCCTCCTACTCAGAAGCTTCTATTTTGACCTATTTTGGCCAGGAAAATGACTCTAAACACACTAATTTTAGTTCCAAAAGTGATAATTCACATGCAATAGTCATTTACAGTCAAAAGATTAAACATTACAAAATCACCATCACTGACCATCTGGTGATAGTTCGACTGGCCCGGGGTCATCGTTTTTCATCAGAAAATTGATTTTTGGACTGTACAAAAAATATTCAAAATGTCAATTGGATCGTGCCTCATGTTGAATAATGTCTTTTTAAAGCCTCACAGTGACCAAAATTGAAATTTTTACAGACTTTACCTCCTACTCAGAAGCTTCTATTTTGACCAATTTCAGGCAGGAAAATGACTCTAAACACACCTATTTTAAATGAAAAAATAATAATTCACATCCAACTGTCATTTACAGTCAAAAGATTAAACATTAAAAAATCACCATGACTGACCATCTGGGGAAAGTTTGACAGGTCTGGGATCATCGTTTCTCATCAGAAAAATGATTTTTTTGGACTGTACAATAAATGATTCAAAATGTCATTTGGATCGTGCCTGATGTTGAATACCCACTTTTTAAAGCCTCACAGTGACCAAAATTGCCTTTTTTACAGACTTTTCCTCCTACTCAGAAGCTTCTATTTTGACCTATTTTGGCCAGGAAAATGACTCTAAACACACTAATTTTAGTTCCAAAAGTGATAATTCACATGCAATAGTCATTTACAGTCAAAAGATTAAACATTACAAAATCACCATCACTGACCATCTGGTGATAGTTCGACAGGCCCGGGGTCATCGTTTTTTCATCAGAAAATTGATTTTTTGGACTGTACAAAAAATGATTCAAAATGTCAATTGGATCGTGCCTCATGTTGAATAATCTCTTTTTAAAGCCTCACAGTGACCAAAAATGCAATTTTTACAGACGTTTCCTCCTACTCAGAAGCTTCTATTTTGACCAATTTCAGGCAGGAAAATGACTCTAAACACACCTATTTTAAATGAAAAAATAATAATTCACATCCAACTGTCATTTACAGTCAAAAGATTAAACATTAAAAAATCACCATGACTGACCATCTGGGGAAAGTTTGACAGGTCTGGGGTCATCGTTTCTCATCAGAAAAATGATTTTTTTGGACTGTACAAAAAATGATTCAAAATGTCAATTGGATCGTGCGTCATGTTCAATAACCACTTTTTAAAGCCTCACAGTGACCAAAATTGCTATTTTTAAAGACTTTTCCTTCTACTCAGAAGCTTCTATTTTGACCTATTTCGGGCAGGAAAATAACTCTAAACACACTTATTTTAGTTCCAGAAGTCATAATTCATATGCAATAGTTATTTACAGTCAAAAGACTTAACATTAAAAGATCACCATTACTGACCATCTGGAGAAAGCTTAACAGGTCCGGGGTCATGGTTTTTCATCAGAAAATTGATTTTTGGACTGTACAAAAAATGATTCAAAATGTCAATTGTATCGTGCCTCATGTTGAATAACCACTTTCTAAGGCCTCACTGTGACCAAAATTGCCATTTTTACCGACTTTTCGTCCTACTCAGAAACTTCTATTTTGAACAATTTCGGAAAGGAAAATGACTCTAAACACAATTATTTTAGTTCCAAAAGTCATAATTTATATGCAATAGTTATTTACAGTCAAAAGACTAAACAAAAAAATCACCATTACTGACCATCTGGGGAAAGTTGGGCAGGACCGAAGTCACCGTTTTTCATCAGAAAATTGATTTTTATGGACTGTACAATAAATGATTCAAAATGTGATTTGGATCGTGCCTGATGTTGAATAACCACTTTTTAAAGCCTCACAGTGACCAAAATTGCCATTTTTACAGACTTTTCCTCCTACTCAGATGCTTCTATTTTGACCGATTTCGGGAAGGAAATGACTCTAAACACACTTATTTTAGTGCCAGAAGTCATAATTCATATGCAACAGTTATTTACCATCAAAAGACTAAACATTAAAAGATCACCATTACTGACCATCTGGAGAAAGCTTAACAGGTCCAAGGTCATCGTTTTTCATCAGAAAATTGATTTTTTGGACTGTACAAAAAATTATTCAAAATGTCAATTGTATTGTGCCTCATGTTGAATAACCACTTTTTAAGGCCTCACAGTGACCAAAACTGCCATTTTTACCGACTTTCCTCCTACTCAGAAGCTTCTATTTTGACTGATTTCGGGCAGAAAAATGACTATAAACACACTTATTTTAGTTCCAAAAGTGATAATTCACATGCAATAGTTATTTACAGTCAAAAGATTAAACATTAAAAAAATCACCATATCTGACCATCTGGAGAAAGTTCGACAGGTCTGGGTTCATGGTTTTTCATCAGAAAATTGATTTTTTGGACTGTACAAAAAATGATTCAAAATGTCAATTGTATCGTGCCTCATGTTGAATAACCACTTTCTAAGGCCTCACTGTGACCAAAATTGCCATTTTTACCGACTTTTCGTCCTACTCAGAAACTTCTATTTTGAACAATTTCGGACAGGAAAATGACTCTAAACACAATTATTTTAGTTCCAAAAGTCATAATTTATATGCAATAGTTATTTACAGTCAAAAGACTAAACATAAAAAAATCACCATTACTGACCATCTGGGGAAAGTTGGGCAGGTCCGGGGTCATCATTTTTCAGCAGAAAATTGATTTTTATGGACTTTACAATAAATGATTCAAAATGTGATTTGGATCGTGCCTGATGTTGAATAACCACTTTTTAAAGCCTCACAGTGACCAAAATTGCCATTTTTACAGACTTTTCCACCTACTCAGAAGCTTCTATTTTGATCTATTTCGGGCAGGAAAATTACTCTAAACACACTTATTTTAGTTCCAAAAGTGATAATTCACATGCAATAGTCATTTACAGTCAAAAGATTAAACATTAAAAAATCACCATTACTGACCATCTGGAGAAAGTTCGACAGTTCCGGTATAATCCTTTTTCATCAGAAAATTGATTTTTTGTACTGTACAAAAAATTATTCAAAATGTCATTTGGATCGTGCCTGATGTTGAATACCCACTTTTTAAAGCCTCACAGTGACCAAAATTGCCTTTTTTACAGACTTTTCCTCCTACTCAGAAGCTTCTATTTTGACCTATTTTGGCCAGGAAAATGACTCTAAACACACTAATTTTAGTTCCAAAAGTGATAATTCACATGCAATAGTCATTTACAGTCAAAAGATTAAACATTACAAAATCACCATCACTGACCATCTGGTGATAGTTCGACAGGCCCGGGGTCATCGTTTTTCATCAGAAAATTGATTTTTTGGACTGTACAAAAAATGATTCAAAATGTCAATTGGATCGTGCGTCATGTTGAATAATGTCTTTTTAAAGCCTCACAGTGACCAAAAATGCAATTTTTACAGATGTCTCCTCCTACTCAGAAGCTTCTATTTTGACCAATTTCAGGCAGTAAAATGACTCTAAACACACCTATTTTAAATGAAAAAATAATAATTCACATCCAACTGTCATTTACAGTCAAAAGATTAAACATTAAAAAATCACCATGACTGACCATCTGGGGAAAGTTTGACAGGTCTGGGGTCATCGTTTCTCATCAGAAAAATGATTTTTTTGGACTGTACAAAAAATGATTCAAAATGTCAATTGGATCGTGCGTCATGTTCAATAACCACTTTTAAAGCCTCACAGTGACCAAAATTGCTATTTTTAAAGACTTTTCCTTCTACTCAGAAGCTTCTATTTTGACCTATTTCGGGCAGGAAAATAACTCTAAACACACTTATTTTAGTTCCAGAAGTCATAATTCATATGCAATAGTTATTTACAGTCAAAAGACTTAACATTAAAAGATCACCATTACTGACCATCTGGAGAAAGCTTAACAGGTCCGGGGTCATGGTTTTTCATCAGAAAATTGATTTTTTGGACTGTACAAAAAATGATTCAAAATGTCAATTGTATCGTGCCTCATGTTGAATAACCACCTTTTAAGGCCTCACAGTGACCAAATTGCCATTT